>RXID01014346.1:600000-938499 GCA_005019695.1 Trichopus zeylanicus subsp. travancoricus
TCTTTAGTTTTCACGCATCGATTTGCTCTGTCTCGCAAACCCTAATTTGTCCAAGACGACGAATTTGAGGGCCTCATTATTGACAGCGCCGTCAACATATTGGGTCGCACATACATATCTGTTCATGCCGGGACCAATGTCAGCGGCGGAGGCAGTCCCATTCCAGATTGAATATAAAAGTTGAGAGAGTCGAAATAGTGTCGAACTGAAATAATATAATAAATTAGATATTAATTCATTTCAAAAGCTTAAGTTCATGGGATACGGGTTTTTTTCATTATATATATTGGACCTTATTTATTTAATATCTGATGTGAAATTAATTTATCACATCTGACGTTATAACAATCGACGTCTCTGATTCTAATTTTCAATTTAAATTTTACATCATAATTAAATTTATTTTTAGAAATAAATTGATTTCTCCTAATTTATTTATTAACAAAACGCGGTTGATTGATTGGTCGTTTTGGCCGTCGTCGTATGTGGTTGGGCTTGAGCCGCGTGTGGTTTCGCTTTCCCGTGTACGACCGCGGCATCCTCCCCCGCGTGATCAATGTTATGTTGTTTAAAATATCCTCTCTTTTGTAATTTAGGACCATTTTTGTCTCTCTTTATATTCCATTTTTGGTCCTAAATTTTATTTTTCCGAAGACGGACGATGTGCAGAACTTTGACGTGAAGTTCTAAATTATGAATGACTCGGAGCTACTCGGTTTCGCGAAAAACATATAAATAGTCAACGAAATACATAGTAATTGCCTGAAACATATGAGTCAAATATTGTCTCTGCATGGGGCAGATCCACGCGACAATTGGCACGCGGTGAAATTTAAATAATAAATTCTTATATTTTAGATTATTTATTTAATTAATTCG
Organism: Trichopus zeylanicus subsp. travancoricus; assembly: GCA_005019695.1. Lineage (NCBI taxonomy): Eukaryota > Viridiplantae > Streptophyta > Magnoliopsida > Dioscoreales > Dioscoreaceae > Trichopus > Trichopus zeylanicus. The sequence goes on from RXID01014346.1 coordinate 600,880, forward strand.
ATTAGTTTCATACTAAATTGGAGCGATCCGATATATTGTTTGATTGATCCCACAGTACGCAACGAGTGCGACTTGCTCCTGGGTCCTCGGGACTTTTTGGGTTTCATACTAAAATAGTCGCGCATGCAAACGCGGCGGTCAGTCAACCGTCACCAACCTCTTAATAGCCGCCCTGCTGTCCAACTAATTATATTTAGTTCAGTTATACTTCACCGTAGAACCCTCGACTCTCAATTATATTTGAAAGAGAGAGAGAGAGAGAGAGAGGTCGCACCCGAATCCTATTGACGGTCTCTTTGGCTTTTGGCCTTCCATTATAAATTCGCAGGAATCTGACAGCATAACCAAGTCTCGTACATATCTGGTCAGTGGCAGTGAGAGAGAGAGAGAGAGAGAGGAGAAAAAGAGAAAAGAAAGAGATGAAAGGCGGCGGAGAAGAAGTGAAGATGGAGAGGAAGACGGTGGAGAAGAACAGGAGAATACACATGAAGGGCCTGTGCTTCAAGCTTTCCGGCCTTATTCCCAAAGACGAGTGTGGCAGCTCCAAGGTATGTCTGTTTGCTGCCACCAACAAGCCACCGTTCCATCTCGAGCTTCTTGTTTCCTCAAAAAAGGAAAACAAAAACAGGGTTTTATCTTTTATTTTCTAGGAAGCAAAGGTCCCATTTGAAATTTGCGACAAATCTGGTTATCAATCTGCAAAGCTAAGCTTCAAATTGGCTTTATCCGTCCGCACCATTTTTTTTCTTTAATTTTTGAGAAACATCTGCACCAATTTTGGTGGTCGACAGTGTTTCTTCTTCCCCTCCGTAACTATTTTATGCAAATATACCCTCACAGATACGATAAATTGGATGTTGCCTTTGAAAGTCAAATTTGCCCTGCAGCTTTGTATTTTCTGCAACACTACAATGGATCGTGCAGGGAATTCCTTTCTTTTGGGGGGTATAATTGCATAAATACAAAGAAAACACCCATTTTCCGTTGTTACAAATTGAAAATAAATGAACATGTGAAGATAATTTCAATTTTATTTGCAAAAAATGGTCGTTTTCTCCCGTGGGAATCTTTTATCAGCCAAAACCAAATCCAAATATTTGCATCATTTTCGGAAAAAAATTGCGTCATAATTAGCACTTTAATTAGTCGGGTGCCGTTCGTTTGTCGTTTAGCAGGTAATATATATATTATATACCCCAAGCAGATAGGCGTTGTCTGTTTTGAGCCCACTGGTTGACTACAATTAATCCTAAGCCTAGAACACCACGTGTTGTACTCTATTACTAAAAATAGAAAAAAAATTTAAAAAAACCCCCTTAAAATTTTATTTGATTTTTGAAAATTTCACGTGGATTAAATATTTGGATTATTTTTTCTTAATTTTTACTGTAATAATACTATACCAATACGTAGCATATTATAGTAGTGTTATTATTTTTTTACCATTATTTTTTCTAATCGTAAGAATATAATTAAAATAAAATAATCAAAATTATGTATATATAAATATAAATTTAATATTATAATTAAAACTTGGAGCGGGTTAAAAAAATCTGAAAAATTTTGGAGCGTATTGAGAATTTTCCTTTAAAAATATGATTAAACTTTAATTATTTTAGTTAAAAGCATGTTGTATGGTGCGTTCTGGAGTGACGGAATATTATGCGCTAAACATGCGGCTTATAAATAATGCTCAACCAAAACTTGTAATCTAAGCTAACAATAAAATAGATTAAGCAAAAGATAACATCCAAATCATATTGTCTATCTAATCAGTTTTCTTATTCATTAGCATTTATCCCCACGGAAATATGCCTATTTTTTACACTTTACTGTTGGAATAAACAGATAAGAAAGAAGATAACCAAGGAATTAATCACAATTGACTTTGATTTACTCGTTGTTGGCATGTTTCAGGAAGCACTGTCACAGCCAGATCACTTGGACCAAGCTGCATGCTACATAAAGAAGCTGAAAGAGAGAATTGAGAAGCTGAAGCAGAAGAAGATGGCCATGAGCATTGAGGGGCGTAACAGTGACATCAACACAGAGATGACGATAGGACTGAGATTGCCGGTCATCGACGTAAGGCATCTGGATTCAGCCCTGGAAGTGGTCCTGATAACCGGGCTCAATAAGCGCTTCTTGTTCCACGAAGTCATCGGCGTTCTCGAAGAAGAAGGCGCCGAGGTCGTCAACGCGAGCTTCTCCGTTGTCGGCGATAAGATCTTCCAGACAATCCACTCCCAAGTAATTACCAATCTTCCTTGTTCGAAGTTTGACGAATATCAGTGAAGTTGATAATGTACTGATGGTGATGCTAATGATGTTGTCCTTATTGCAGGCTGTGAGCTCGAGAATTGGTTTGGAGGCTGCAAGAATATCTGAAAGAGTGAGAGGATTGGTTAGATGACATGTTTGCATGTGAATAAATTTAATTTAATGTACTTGGCTTAGAAGTGAGAGATTAAAGTTTCTTCTTTTTTTTTAAAAGCTAGAATTGATGTAATTTTACTGAATAGTATGGTTGCTGAGAGTGAGTTGCCTGATGAAATAAAAACTTGATTTCGCAAGCAACAAGAGAGAAGTCAGGCCCTGGAGAGCGAACGAACGGCAGGTTCAAAACGTTGACAAGGTCTACGTGATGTTGAAATCGCTGGCGCCGACGAGCTTATCGAACTGCGACAGCTGGTCGGCCTTTAGCTGGGGAGGGTGGTATTCATATAGTGAGGCGGACACCAAATCATCCCAAAAATTCAAACTCATGGGATATGAGTCTTTTTCACTATATCTATTGGACTCTATCTATCCAATATCCGATGTGGGACTAATTCATCACACCTGACATTATAATAATCTCCCCCTTTATGTGTGATTTGACCACATCAATTTAACCCTATTAATCAAGAATTCTTTTATTCGACTATTTCTTCGAACCTGAAGCTCTGGTACCATTTGTTGGGGGAGCCGCAAGAGTGTCAAACCAAATCCATATAGTGAGCCGGACACCAAACCATCCCAAAAGCTCAAGCTCATGGGATATGAGTCTTTTTCATTATATTTATTAGACTCTATTTATCCAATATTCAATGTGGGACTAATTCATCACATATCACATTATAATAACAGTGGACCTCGTCGCATATGACAGGCATGGCCTTTTCCTTATAGTCCACCCCATAAGTCTTGAAGATGGAAGGGAGAGAGGCCACGTCGGGATGGGAAAATAACTCGAACGTCGACCTTCATTTCTTGGCGGTCCTTGGTGTGGAGATGAAGGTGCGACCACGGGGGCAGATGTCGAAGACGAAGGGCTTCTGGAGCCAGGGAATGAGCAAGTGGCTGCCCTTGCCTACGGCGGGCTCGTCGAGGACGCGGCGGAACCAGTCTATGATGGCGGAGCTCTTCGTGCAGAGGGAGGAAGGGAGAACGGAGAAACCCTGGCCCATTCGCTTCTGGGAGGAACAAAGAGAATTTCCACCGTACATTTGCCTCGAGATTGGGTGCAAAATCCGAATGCCCGAGGAGCAGGATAACGAAATATTTGGGCCGATATTAGGCTTGTTGGGTTTAAATGCTAGTATTAACATTGAATGAATGGTTAATGGGTTTTTAGAAATGGATAAAGAACATCGCTTGCATCTCAAACTAAATGGCGATCATTCCCATAATAATATTATTCCCAATGTTTAATCATGCCAAACTGCGCATGCCCGAGATACTTATAGCGAAGAAAAAAAAGAAAAAAGAAAAATAATTAATCTAATCTCTTTTCTTAAAAAAAGATTGTGAAGAAAAGGGTGGTTGGCGCACTTAACCCACTTAGTCTGCCCCTGATTCGACCATCTGGTCTCCAATCCATTGCCTGCTCGAAGCCCATCTGATCCAATTCAAATCGTTCCTTTTCGCAATTGCTTTTCCACTAACTTTGCTTTAGAATAGTTTATGCTCAAATACTCGTTCAACTGAGTTGTCGAACTATTATCGTTTCGACGGAAAAAGACATTACTCTTCAACGAAGCACCATTTGAATTGGAATTTTTTTTTTTTAACTAAATAAACGGGGAGAAGGATCCGCTTTCGCACCAATCCGATCCGCTTTCGCAGCCTCCGCGGTCGGACTAATATACCCCTACCTTCCGCGGTGGGGAACTCGGAGAAGGATGAGGGCTTTCTGGTCATTTCATACTGGATTCGAATGAATAGCACGACAAGAATTATGACCGTTGGCCAACGCTTCGGGACGGCGGACCCTTAAAACGCCCCCCACGATCTTGTCCTTGAGCAGTGCATCATTCTCATTCGTGCCCGCTCCCCCAGCTCCTCCTCATTTCTCCAAAATTCAACATCAGAATTCAGCAATTCGAGCGACTTCAATTTCGTCCCCCAAATTGAAGAACCACAGCTTAATTCAGGTTTTTTTTCTTGGCATTTGTCACTGTTCTTGCTTCTTTTTTTGGATGAAAAGATTCATGTGAGTTTTTTTATGGCAAAATTTTCCTCACGGGTTTCCGATTTCTTTCTTTATTGCCAGCTTTTTATGCTTTGCTTCAGAGTTCGTAATTTCACTTGAACGCTTCTTCGTATACTATTCTTTTTTCTCTAACAAGACGACGAAATCCATTGCTTTCATGCTGAAATTCTACGCAATTCCTCCATGTACAGCTAAATTGGTTGAGTTTATTGGTCAACACAAGAAAGGGGTCTTTGTACTTGTTGTTCGTTGATTCCCCGGGTTGATTCCTTCCTCGGGCGTTGAGCACCAGACAAATCATGGTGGCGCTGGCGCCGGGGATTCTACTGAAGCTGCTGAATGGCATGAATTCCGGCGTCACAAAGCCGATTGGAGAGCACCGGAACGCGCTTCTGCAGGTGACAGATATAGTACCGGCCCTCCTCGATGAGAAGGATCTGTGGCCTAAGCATGGGTTCTACATCAAAGTGTCGGATTCTTCGCATTCCATTTATGCTACTCTGCCGTTTGATGAGGATGACCTTGTCCTCAGCAACAAGATTCAGCTGGGGCAATTCATTTATGTGGACAGATTGGCGCATGGTTCGCCGGTTCCAGTGATCATCGGGGCGAAGCCGCTTCCCGGGAGACACCCGTTTGTAGGCATCCCGGAGCCGATAAACAGAGCTAGAGCCAATGAGGAGAGGTCGTCTTTTGCTGTTCATAGAAGAGGCTCATGGGGGCCGGGACATGACCAGGACCAGTTTGCTGAGGATTCTCCTCAGAAGGGAGTGAAGCCAATGACACTGGACTTCGAAGATTATACACCTGTTAAGGAAAAGGCAAAAATTTCCTCGATTTCGCCGATGATTAGCAGGAGTTCTAGGGTGAGCTTTAGATCATCAGCTAGCGGTGCTGTTTTGTCCAAGTTTGCAGACTCAAAAGCTGAGTCTACCTTGGCTGCTACACTAAGGAAAAGCTGCATTGCTTCGCGGTTTCCAAGAAGCAAGAGCGCGTTTGAGCGGGAATCAAGAATCCCTAAGAGTCCCTTTACACAGGAGAAGAACTCAGCGGCGACTCCACAGACGAGATTGAGAAGAAATGCACTTTCTTCTCCTGTTTCTGATGAGCAAAGCAAATCGAGTATATCTTTTCAGTCAAGTTCCCAATCAGCAAATACAGCATACAAGTCTTCCTCCGACCATCACCTATCACTACCAGGAAAACTCAATTCACTAGGAAAGGTATATTACTATGCTTCAATTGTAGCAAATCCATTATTTTTACCCATTCCAACATTAAATTTATGTAGCTAATTGAATCAATTAACACTTCAGGTGGCAATACAGAACAGAGAAGCAGCTCAGAAGGTTGCTCTCCAGGCATTAAGAGATGCTTCTGCAACTGAAAATTTAGTTCGGGTCCTCGAGTAATACTCGAACCTGTGCAATTGCAACATCGTAGCTCCACACCGATTTCTCTTGGAAAGATTATTTCTAATTTTGATTTCACTGGATAATTTGCAGGTTGTTTTCAGAGCTGAGCACGTCCGCAAAAGCAGAATCCCCGAGCGCTAGCTTGGATCGCTTCTTGAGCTTCCATCAAGAGATTTCGCAGGCTGTCAGCGACATGGAAGCAATCCAAGCAGCAACATCCACTGCAACAAGCGATAAAGAATCGGCAACAGAGAAGAAAAAGGATGATAAAGAAGACTCGAGTATCCTGCATGAACTAGCACACAATTCGACCGACCAAAACGGGCACCCAAACGTGAACGCATCGAAGAGAAAAGAAGCAGCAGCAACAGCCATGAGTGAATTAAAGGCCAGGAGCACGCAATCGAGTGCCCGAATCAGGTCAGATAGGAAAGCAGTGGATGCTGTGGTCGTAACCGATGAGAACAAAGTGGCAACGCCGAATTCTTGTCACTTGTTGAGGTCCATCAAGCTAGCCAAGCAGGTACAAACTGAAGCAGGAAGCTGGTTCATGGAGTTCTTGGAGGTGGCACTGGAGAATGGCATTAAGAAGACCAAGTGTCCACAATCACTGATTCTCAAGGTCATCAACTGGGTAGAGATGGAGCAGAGTGACAGCAGCAAGAGACCAGTTCATCCAAAAGCAGTTCAGGTTGCAAGAAAATTGAGGATCAAAGCCAAGAACCCTTAGCATTTTGTATTGTTTGCTGATGGCCTGGGCCTGTTGTTCGCTATTAGTGTTATGAAGATTGTTCGTTCTTTATTAATTGAAGATATACAGTAATTTTTTTCAACAATTCCATTCAGAAATGTTGGAATATTAGTCCTTTTTCAACAGTCTTCAGTTTCTCATAATTAATGAGGAGCTCGTGGTTCTTTAAGGGCAGACGGCGGATACGCTGATTTCCCTTATTAATTGCGAAAAAACCCTTGTTTTATGCTGTCATTGCAGAGTGCCCCTTTGTCAGCACGAATGTAAAGCCTCTTTCGGAAATTTAATAATGCACGGGCTTTTATGAAAATCGGCAACATATCCACAGGATAAACCAATCATGCCGGCAGTTCACGTCTTTCCGGGAAACGACAACAACCTGCAAATTAATCAAGCACTTGTTGACCCCACTTCTCTCTCTCTCTCTCTCTTATTTTTTTGACTTAATGGCCGGCTTAATCCGAAAATTAAAAAGCTTCTCCGATATTTAAGATTCCATATCTTTTAACCCATCCCTCGTCCAGATTACAATGATTTCCATCGTTCAATTTCTCCACTTACTCGTCACCGCATCCATTCATTTCTCCTGGCGATCGACATTCCACGGTCCGGATTTCCCTTGCTGCATTTTGTCAGATCTCGAGGTAAAGATGGACGGACTTGATCGCGAGACCCACGTATCACCCCACGTCCCTCTCACTCCTATTTAAGCCACATTAATAAAGTGACGTCTCCTGCTCACACGTTTTTCGAAAATTAGTTAAAAAAGAAATAGAGAAAGAGATTATATTCCCGCTCGCCACTTTCCTTCTTCTCTCCCTCTGCGTCAGGCTCTCTATATAAACCCAGGAGATCCCGCCGCTCCCAACCCTAACGTCTTCTCCAAGAAAGAGAGAGAAGGAGATGGGGGAGTGCTGCAACGATGTCGCCGGTTCGCAGGAGCGGCCGCGCTCACAGCTCTTTAACCCCGGCACCGCCGCCGCCTTCGCCGCCCACGACCGCCGCCACCTCAAGACCGTGCTCGACAATCTTCACGGCCCCATCTCTCTGGATCCGGTATCATCTTCTTTTTGCTTCTCCTTTGAGGATGATCTGTGGTTTTCTTCGTGATTTCTCCTTGTTTTGTGCATTTTTTTTCGCGTAATGTTCGATTGCGAGGGTTTCGGTTGTTTTTTCTTGAATATTTTTTTTTGGGTTTTTTTCTTTCTGGATTATGTTCTGAGTTCGGGTAGGGTTTCTGGTTGGAAATCGGGATCAGGATGGCATCTCTTGAATCTAGGGTTGTTTTCTCGATGTTGCTCTGGATTGGCGATCACGATGATTTTTTGTAGGATTCTATTTTTGGGGGGGGGTTTTTGTAGGATCCTGGTTCTCGTGGGGTTTGAATTTTTGATGGTTGAGGTGCAGGAGATGTCAGATCCGATCCTGCGGGCCAGAGGGTTTTTATTTTTTCTGGTGGCGATACATGTTCGAGTTATGAGATATTTGTATCCAGAGAAGTCCGTTGGTTTTCTATGAAGTTTAGCAGAGACAGCCCACCATAGATCCTTTAGTTTCTCATAATGGAAAATACTTATTATCTTGTAGCTCTGGATAATATTGCGTGCCTCAGAACTCTATTGTTTTTCTATGCTTGAGAGGTTTTTAAGAATGAAAAAAAATTTTCATGTGACTAGTTGATATCTTAACTTAACTTAACTTTTATTTAGAAACGATTGCTGTTAGTTATATGGTCTGTCTCATGTTCGGAATGGTAAAATATCCTTGTTCATTTCGCAGCTGTCCTTGAAGTTTATAGATACAGAACAGTTTCAGAGGTTAGTAGGCTTCCATTTATTTTCAATGCTTCATGTTTTGCTTCTTGCTTCTTATTTGTTCTGTACCTGTGACTGTGATTTCTGGCCCTCCATTGTTTTAAATAATGCAGGTTACGTGATCTAAAGCAACTAGGTGAGCTTTGTATTGCCCAGCTTCTGTATTGGCAGTGCGGTTTTAGTTGCAGTTTAGCATATCGTTGATTTCAGATAATTTAGTCCTATTCTAGCTGCAGCAGTTCATCAAGGATAAAACCATCTGGTATGAGATTTGTTATTAATCCTGAATTCACACTATAAATTAAAATTAATTAAATATAGTGCTGATGTATTAGGAAACACCCATCACCTGCTGAAGATAGGAATATATCCCATCAGTTTCACATTTCTGTGTCATTTTCAGTGCCCTAGATCTGGCTTTAGTCTCCTGTTACTTGAAGTGAATAGCATATTACCATGTAAACTATGTTCAATTTTATTACATAGCCAAAATTTTTTCATGCTTATCCTTGTTCCTTCTGTCTTCGTCTTTCATTTTTTGTTTCCTTTTTCTTGTTATTCCTTTTCATTTGTACAAATCTTTTGTTCTTAGAATATATCTCTAATAACTTTTTGATTACATTTGGTAAATTGTTAAAGTTGGCTAACTAGTATGGCCAAGTGCACAATCATTACATTTTTGTTCTTTAGTGAAATGTTAAAATTTCTTCTCCTTCTTTGGTTACTTGCACATTTTCTTTTTTTTAAAGAAGTATGTGTTTAACCTTTTTTAAATCTTTTTAGTTTTAATTATATCTCTTAAACTTTTTGTTCTCTGGTTGATATTATGTTTAACATTTGGTTTAAATCTTTAAATTTTGCTTTATTTTTAATCTTTGTTCTTCTGCTTCTTCATTTGGATTAGAAAACCTTGACAATCTTTGTAATTTTTCTTGGTGCAAGATCATCATACCTTTGGAAAAATTCTCATCCCAAAATATAACTTCTGCCTGGAAAATTTTCAATATTTACCAATTTGTGAGAAAAAAGTCAGTTTATATGCAATTTGCCATGTAGGAATCTTGTTATAATAAACAGTAGAGTTATCACATACATCCCAAGAAACTAGAGGTCCTCTGCCTTACATTTGACCATTCATCTACTTGCTTCTTTTGTATTGTAAGCTTTATTTCTTGTCTAATGCATAAATCTTCTTCATAGACAACAATTCCCTGGTGCTTAATTCCATTGTATCACCCTTAATTGTTCCACAAAATGTTTTTTACCTTATGGAAGAAAATCATAATTAATAAGTGTTGCATTTCATATTGCATCATGTATAAACTGAACTGTAAACTATGAGAAACTGCGCTGATGACTCTTATTCCAAGCCTTTACATGAAGTATGCAATTTCAGGTCTTACATATATGGTTTATCCTGGAGCAGTACATACTCGACTTGAACACTCTCTAGGGGTTTATTGGCTTGCTGGTCAGGCTGTTCGCTGTCTTCAAACCTATCAAGTCAGACTGCCTGTTTGCATGTTGTTATTCTCATTTGATTAGGAAAACCTGTGTATTCTGAAGAATATTTTAATGTGTTTTCTGCAGGGTTCAGAGCTGAATATTGATCATTTTGATGCACAAACAGTGAAGCTCGCAGGTAAACAGCTGGATTATTTGAAGAAAAAAGTTAAGAGCTAGGTTCTATTTTGGGTCTCGTTGAATTTAAGCATCTAAATATATTGTTCTCATTGTCAACTTGTAGGCCTTTTGCATGATGTTGGCCATGGACCTTTTAGTCACTTGTTCGAACATAGTTTTCTGCCCTGTGTTCATCCTGGATCCAAATGGTGATGCTCAACACCATGGTTATTATCAAACTTAATTTACTTCATTTTTCGTTTTGTCTTTATTCTTATCCACTTGCTAATTTTAATAGGAGCTCTCTATTTTTTGAAGATCTGTTGCCTTCTGCTAATTTATGTGTATGATGTAATCTTTAATAACTCAATTGTCATTTGAAACAATAGATGTCTTGTTTTTCCTCTAGTTTGTGCACTCCCTTGCTTCAGTATCTTGATGACGTGAAATATTTCCCACTTATTTCACATTGCATATGCGGAGTTTGGAAAAAGGACTGTATTACAAACTGATTTGATTTACCATTTATAATGTATCATCTTCAGATGTTTCTGTTCATTAAAAAATATATTGTTTAACAATTCACAAACATTTGTCTACTTCTTATCTTATAAGATGACATTTGAAAGGGATATGTTCACCATCTGTTTTTTCAATGATGGTTTCCATTATACTAATAAAATAGGAAACTGGTCATTTTGATGATTATTATTCTACAATAGTCTGCTCATCTTATGTTTCTTTTAGGTCTCATGAAGATATGTCATTGGAGTTAACGGACTATATTGTTGATGAGCACAACATTGACATTGACAGTGATATGCTTAGAAAAGTGAAGGTTCGATTATTTTTACCATTTACGTACTTTTTTATACATTTTAATTGTCTTGGTAGATATATGACAATAAAAAACATTAAGCCTTTGTATTTGGTCTGAGTGCATATGATATTTATGAGACAAGGAGAGCTTTAATCACTTGGTTGCCAGTTGTGACCAATTTTTGTTCTATGACTACTTCATTATGTTCATTTGAATGATCACTCCACTTGATACTAGTTTAAATATAGTCCAGATTTGAAGTATATTGTAATCAAAATTTAGTTTTCTTGAATTAGTTAATTGTGACAACTTTTTGAGCTGCTAACACCAAATATTGGTGAATTCTAGGGGGAAAATCTTATTTAATGTTTGGACGCATGCAAAGGCAACTTTGACATATTTTTGACCATCGAAGAATAAATTAGTATGATATATCATGATGCTATCTGAATGAAGGGATAACACTTGCTCCATGGCAATGCCGGAGCAGCTTCTGAGAACAGCTTGATTCTTTTCTTCTCTTGACTGTATCCTGGTGACTATTGACAAATAAGAAACATTCAATTCCCTGAATAAATCATAATTCAGAAGTTACTTATATTTTTATACTCATTTACTGCTAAGTATTATGTCATCTGAATTTTTTTCAGCTTTATTGTAACCTTTTCTAGCAATCCCTATTGGCTTTTGTGGTGTCCAAGATATTCCCATAAGCTTTATGATAGAACTAATGTGTGGTGTTTATTTACGATATGTAACCACAAAGTGTGGTAAAGTGCTAAATATTTTACTGAATGTTAACTAACATTCTCTTTCTTTAGGAAATGATAATTGCAAGCTCCAGAATTCCCGCAGCAAAGGTAAATATTTTCTTTTCTTGTTGGTAATCATAATCAGTGCTTTTTAGTTTTTCCTGACTTGTAAAACTTGGAACTTTATGGGACACTTGGTCCTTGTTAATGTGTACTTGTTTTGCAGAGCTTGAAAGAGAAACATTTTCTATATGACATTGTTGCTAATGGTCGAAATGGAATTGATGTGGACAAGTAAGGAATTACTGTTGACAATGCCACACTCATTGATATTTATTTATTTTGTCTTCAACTGTGGCACTTCCCACCAGACATAACGAGAACAATTGCTTCATTTATGTGCAGGTTTGACTATATCAACCGGGATTCCAGGGCTTGTGGACTTGGCTGCAACTTTCAGTTTCAAAGGTATCTCTTGAAGTTCTTTGATTGTATTACATTAAATATTTGTCAAGAGAGTGCAAGTTATTTTTAAATTTATTAGCAATTACAGCTAATGTTACAATATCAGTGTGCCCTGCGAAAATCAAATCAAAACATCAACTGGAGGGCCTATAGCATGAGTAGTATACTAGCACAGATAGTGAAGAAATGAGAGCATAATCTAATGTACATTAGTGCAAAGTACACCCTATTACCACTTATAATGGAGCTGGGACTACAACAGTGATTTGACCAGATTTAATAGGACATATATGTCCTGTGTATGCATTCTTTGATGATGCTGCCATCAGAAACAAAGGGTCATAGCAAAGGAGAAGATAAAATGTGAAGGATGATTGAACAACATTCTCATCTCAAAATATATAAAATTTTAGACGACCAGACCATTTATAGAAACCTTTAGGTTGTTGATTGTCAAATAAGACAACCAGGAAGCATAAGAAGGGAGATTGATATGTTTAGCAACGGATTCTGTGATCATTGTTTTGTTGAATAAGTCTCTGCATATTCGTACAGAGATAGAAGTTTGCTTCTCTTTGGACTAATGCCTACTGTTTTCTCAAATACAAAACTGATATGTGGCTAATTTATTTGTTCTCTTTTCTTGCAGGATGTTTGAAAGCATGCGTGTTATGGATGACGAAATATGTTATCCTGCTAAAGAATGCAAGTATCTTAGTAGATGTTTTGTTGCTGTTTTATTTGATGTATTGATGTAACAGGTAACTTCTTGGAGCAGATCTTACTGTCCACAAGTTATTTGCAACTCGTGCAGACCTTCATAGAACTGTATATATGCATGCTAAAGTGAAGGTGTACCTATCTCCCACAGACCTTCCTTTAAAGTTTCTCTTGTGCAAGTTCATCATAGATTCTATGGCCTTGTTGTGATTTTTTAATATCTTCAGGCGATAGAGCTCATGGTGGTTGATGCTCTAGTGAAAGCAAATGACTATCTATCAATATCTTCTTGCATTTCAAACCCAGCTGAGTACTGGAAGGTTTTGAATTCTTGCTGTAGACATAATACAAACTTAAATCTTGTTCTCATGCATTCATTCCTCCTAGTCTTTTCATTTCCTTATTTTGCAGTTGGATGATACGATCCTGAAAACAATAGAAACAGCTCCTGACTCTGAACTGCAGGAATCTAGAGATATAGTTCGGCGTATTCGTCGAAGGGAATTATACCAGGTAATATGACTTTCTCATAATCATTGTTGAGAATTCATTTTCCCATCCAGTTGCTCAGTCAGATCAGTGTTGTCCTTTCAATCTTTCTGCAAGTTGCTTATCTTACAGAAATAGTTTCACTTTGTCAAGCTAAATTACTATTGCAATATGATTTTTTTTTCTTTATTTAGCTCAATATTTTGGGCATAACAAGTAAATTGCACATCAGTGATGTTTCAATTTCACAGTTTTGATGTGCCCCAAATCTTTCTGGCAGTTCTGTAATGAGTATGCTGTGCCTAAGGAGAAGTTAGATCACTTCAAGGACATCACACCACAAGATATTGTTTGCTCCCAGGTTCTAATAAAAAAGTTTCATGTTTAGAACTATATATTTTGAGCTGTCATTTTGAAGTTTTATTGTCCTTGCAGAAAGCTACTGGATTAACGCTGAAGGAAGAGGATGTCATTGTTAGCAATATTAAAATTGATTTGACCCGAGGAAGGGATAATCCACTTCAAAGGTTGACAGTCACAAACTTATTGCTTAATGTGGATACCAAAATACTAACAGCTTCTTTTTTTTTTTTGTTTTCCATGCACTGCAGCATTAGTTTCTTCAAGGTAATTTTTTTTTAAGGTTTTGTAAATTTGTTAAACATCTCACCTGATTTATTGAGGTGTGCTAATGTGAAATTCCAGGACTATGAGAGTGACCACAAATTCCCCATCTCAGATGAGCGGATCAGCCATTTGCTTCCTGCATCTTATCAAGACAGAATAGTTAGAGTATACTCCAAGAGGCCCGAATTGGTTGGTCATCTTCGCATTTTTAATTCTTCCATTTTTTTCATTTTCATTTTGGAATTTTTTAAATATTCCGTTACAGGTTGAGGTCCTCTCAGAGGCATTTGAGAATTTTCAGCTGAAAATGTATGGAGTAAAGGCACAGGTGCATGAGACACCAGAGAAAAGGAAGCGCCGAAGGTGTCTGCTGCCATGTTAGCATACATAGGTAGTACAATATGATATTTTTGTACATGATAAGACCGCTCAAATCATGTATAATTTTGTTATATGTATAGGTGTTTTTTGTTTGTTTACCAAGTGGTAGGCAAAAGGGTATAAGTGCAAGTTTGTTCGTGAGGGTGCAGGAAATTCAGTCTTGGTTGATTAAATGGATTTTTGTTGAAGGTATGGTATCTGGTTGTTGTGATGGTTTTAGATGGCTGTTTTATACACTTAGGAAAGTGGCTAGTTTTGCTGCCTACACGCGTGGAGAGATGAACCAAAACAGCCGGCAATTATATGTTATTTGCGGACTAGTAAGGTCTCCTCGATTCATGGCGTAATTGTGGTCCACTTCAGGCCCATTGACGGCCCAATATTGGTCCGCCGTCCAATTCTAGTTCAGTTGCAGTCCAATAACGGCCCAGTAGAGGCCCAATAACGTCCCATTTGCCGCCCAATACTAACCCACCAACAGACCAATTAGCAGCCCACCTGCGGCCCAATAGGCTGACCCATGGACAATGTTCGTAGCCCACCCTACCGGCCCATTCATTGTCCAAAAAGGACCCATTTACTGCTAATAACGGATTCTACATTGGTCATTGAATGGCTCATGATTAGATTAATTAATTACAGCAATGTTAACACGATGATTTAATGTAGCCCACTTACAATATTCTACTAGCAAAAATTTCATTTTTAGTGAAAATCGAAAATTTATGTTGCTTCAGTTCGAACAGATCTCCGCTGAAAAAAAAAAAACATGCAAGAATTCCTGTCCACAAACGAACACAGACCCAAGGGGGAAATGAACAAAAATAAACAGACCCAATAAGAAAAAAAGAAATAAATAAATACAAACCCAATAAGAAAAAAATTGAATACAAATAAATACAGGCCCAACAAAATAAAATGGATGTAGACAAATAAAGACCAATTAAGGTAAAATGGCAGAGACCCAAAAAGATCAAATGACTAAATATCTAGTAATCTCTAGCCACCTCTGTCAGAGGTATGTTAGAGCTAGAAGGTAATTCAGTTAAGTCATCCTTCCGCCTGGCATTCTCAATTTCTTTGGTGCCAAACCCCCTGATTTGCTTTCTCAAGCCAGAGGCTTCCTCAGGTTTAAACCATTTGCTTCCAAACTGCAAAAGCATAGATCAGGCATGGAAGAAATGGAAAAGAGGATAAAGTATTTTAGTTGGATCTAGTTGATAGTTGCCTAACCATTGCAAGATCCTTCCTCCTGAGCCTTTTGGGTGCATCTTCAATAAACCGCTCCATGAAGTACAGCACAAAGAGGCCGCAATCATACTCATTTCATTGTTGGGGAACAAACCTGTGCAAGGTATTGCAATAGATTTTTTTTTAAAAAAAATTAAATATGATTTTACAGATTTGGCAAACATTATCCCTAATCCTTAGGGACATGTAAAACAGATTTTAAGACAATTAAATAAATGTAGCACCCAAAAAATTAAAAAATTACATGTTGAAAGATCCCTTCCCTCTAACTAGAGACATCTTTAGATGATCAAAACCACTCTCAATTTTCAACCTTATCCAGGATAATCACATGGGTATCCATACAACATCCGAACAACTGCTACTACATGTCAGGAAAATATATCAAGGGGCTAAGGAAAGATACAGGACTCCAGTTATCAAGCCATGAAAAAATGAAGCCTTTCAAAATGAATGTTAACTGATGATACATGTAGAGCGCTCAAATGCAATTGTATCTCTCTACCAAAAAATGCATTCATTTCTCTAATAAAACCCACCTGAAGATGAAAATCGTTCCTTCTTCCAAAAAAAATCGTTCCTACAGTATATTCCTGTTTAGTTATCCACATTTTTATTTTTGTTTTATGAACGAATTCATGCATCCATGTACCTAGACATTTGCTTCACCGTCAAGTCCCATAATTTCTTTGAATTTCCCCAGTACAATTTATGAATTATTATCAGTGTCACTTTTCTAGAAACAGGACTGGAAGTCAATATCATAACAAGCATATTTTGGACGATTAAAAAGAAACAAACAGGCACTTACCAAGAAAAATAAATGCAACAATACAGCATCAGTAAGCTATTGCTAGGGGAAACAAAACACATTGTGAGATTTACCATTATTTTTTTGTTCTCAATCCTGCGAGGGAGGTTTCTCCATATCCTTTCTGATATAGGAAGATCTAGAGGTAGTGCATCTCCATTTACATAGTTCCGTTCTTCCTTCAGATAACTACATGCAAAAGATGCCAAGTCATGTTTTTATTTGAACTTTATAACAGTTAAGTAAATTTTTGGATTTTATATGCCGATGAACATGAAGAAATCTCATCTGAATACTGAAAATTAGTTTTTGTCTTCTATATAGCAAGCTTTGAATGAGATTAAAAAAAAAACAATTATGGCATGCAAAGCCTACAATGCCTTTTGTCTGGGGCCACAAACTTAAATACTAGACCAATGAAATTGAATAACTATGAGAACTTGATTAGTTTTGAGCAGTCTGGCCATGTAGCAAGTTTTTCTGTTCATCACCAAGCTATCTTTGCCTTTTCTTTTGGGAAGTTTTCCCCCTTTGTTTACTCTGGGTGTAGTGTTAGTTATCCCTTTGTTGCATTGGATAGGAGCATATCCTCACCAGGGGGCAGTGGTGATGACACCTTGTCTCATATACTCCATATGCACCCCAAATTGATGGAAAATGGAAAGGATGGCTTAAATTCTGCCTCATCAAAGGATTGGGATGAGAAGATACAGACTTCCATGGCATTTTGGCCCCATGCATCTAATCTCACATTTTTCACTTCTATCATGGCCTTCAAAGTTAAGTAACCAAACACTTTCTCCATATGCATTATTGCCATTCATTCTAGTAGAGGTGGCTTTTCCCTAAGTAGCTAGAGAATTGTATCAAATCTTGAAAGATTGCCAAGGGCAATAAATCAGAAGTCTGACAGAGGGCCACATTTCTTTTAGAAGAAATACAAGGCAACATGACTGCCACTGCCAGAACCTTCTTGATGCCATTTTAGTACTATTTCAACGTACCACAAAGTTGGTTAAATATACTAGAATAAAAAATGATCCAAAGTCCAACCCTAGATTATCAGACAAATAAACTAACCTTCCAATTATCAGAATCAGAAATAATTAAATGTATAATGTTGCAGAATCTCAGAAATACTATGGAAAGATGATGAAGTAGATATACAGAATATTAAAGAAAATGGTAAGAATATCAAAAGATGAAATTATATGCCTTACTTATCAACCACGTCAAAAATTAAATTACTAGTATGAAGCCCCATAGAATCCAGGTGAAGTATGATTGGACCTGTTTTATCTTCTTTTGCTGGGATACAAATAATCATCAAGCTCCAGTACATACTGATTTCACAAAACCAAAATAATTAGTAGCAGCAGAAGTTCTGTTTCTGCAAATGTAACTGCATAATTTCATATTATTTGTGCCAAAAATGTTAAAAACAATGTATGATTCCTACTAAAAAGGAAATGAAGCATAGCAATAATTGGAAAGAAAGAAAGCCTAAACAAAGAAATACGAAAAACAACAGAAAAATAATCAGCTGGCCCTTACAAAATTTATTTGGAGGCCAAATCATCTGTTATGAATTTTGGAGGGATCTGAAAGTACCCAAAGTCAGATCAAACAGAACCAAATGCAAAACTCAAGTGAAAAAGGTGTGGTGAGAAACTCCGTTGGCATATCAAATCTAGTTCCACAAGAAAGCACTGTGGTCACTATAAATCCATACACACAATTTCCAGATACTTTAATCCTATCTCAAAAAAAGGCCCCACTAATTATGAAAGCAAATTCCTCTAGGCAACATTTTTTTTTTTACTTGTCAAGAAAAAACATCAACTTACTCTCCATGGATTGGCAAAAAGATATATGCCTTTTGAAATCTATTAACACCTTTCCACCACCGTCTTAATTTCAAGAAGGACAAAGACCTCTCACCCTGAAAATTATGGAGCCCATGCACTATGAGCAAAATAAATACAAGATTAAGAAATTTCCTTTGATTATATAAATAATAGCCTTTGAAGTAAATTAAAGGCAAAAAGAAATAATGGTTTCAGATATTGCTGAATAGACAGCAAAAATGAACTATTTGTGCACACTTGATCAAGTCCACATTTATCATAATTTCAAGGCTGCTAATTTCTTGTAACATGTTTTTGCTAAGATATCTGAAATCATATACTTTTGAAGCTTGTCATACCTTGGATGATACAGCTTCCTCCAGTTTGCTGTAGAAGTATGTGTTGAAAAAATAATACTCTTTGCCTAGAAACGTTGGAAAGTGGCCTTTGCAGGTGTACCTGACAGAAGGTATAATTGCACACACATATTTGTATACATATAAGTGTGAATATATTATGTCTTTTTGTTTTTATGTGAATATATTATGTTTTAATATAAATTCAGATCTGGAAAGTTATCCACGTATTGATTCTTTAGCCATATATGATACTTCAGGATACTTGGCTACTTCAACACCATATCTGCATCCTAGTTTGGCTCACTTTAATCATCCAAAACACAATTATTGAACTGAAAGCATAAAGGAATACAAATGCCATATTGGCAGAATAATCTGATTTAGTGAACAATTCAGAAAAATCTCATAAACTGAAAATGTCCACAAAGCTGTTTGTTTCTTTACCGAACACTTGAAAACAACATAGATTTTACTTTCATATGTGAGGCCCAAGTCACTCAACAAAAAAAATCTCATAAACTGAAAATGTCCACAAAGCTGTTGTTTCTTTACCGAACACTTGAGAACAACATGGATTTTACTTTCATATGTGAGGCCCAAGTAATAAATATTTCTATAGGCTTTAAGCCATTAAAAGATATAGAAAAACCCTATGTATCTATTTCCAGTTCCAACATATAATTTGCATTAATACAAAATTGATGGTCTTCTTTACATCTCTTGTTATTTCAGAATAGAATCTTCCTTGGTCATGGGGCTTGCTTTTTACCATTTGCTATTCTCGCTCCCTAGGACTCAGGTTTAAGCTTTTGAAGGGTAGAAGTGGCCTCTTCTACATGATTCACATGACAAAACTTAGATTATATTTGTCTGGAAGCTCATCTTAAGCAATTAAGTGGTTCGACATATAACTGATTAAGTTAATTCTTGAAAGTCATCTTGGAGGTGTTCAGACCAACATAAGCATCCCTTTTACAAGCCAGGGCCATTATGTGGAGAATTGTTGACTGTTCAAGACTCCGCATACTAGGGGTGTGCATTCGGTTAAAACTGAATCGAACCGAACCGAATAAACCAAACCGAAATTTTCGAATTTTCAAAAACGAAAACTGAACCGAAATATTTCGGTTTGGTTCAATTTAAACCGAAAACCGAAAATTTAAACCGATTTTATTTTTTTAATCTAAATTTAATTATATTTAAATTGAAATAAAAAATCAAAATCAAAACTAATATTATATATTTATATATAATATATAATTCGGTTCGGTTCGGTTTTTACAGTTTTTCAAAATAAAAAACCGAAACCAAACCGAATTTTAAATTTTTTATTTTTCAAAACCAAACTGAACCGAAAACCGAATAAACCCAAACCGAATTGATTATTCGATTTCGGTTCGGTTGGTTAATTCGGTTTTAACCGAATAATACACAGGCCTACTGCATACCATAGAATTGATCCAGGAAACCATAAAATGAACTAGTTTAAATAAAATGCTCAAAAGATATCTACAAGTACTGTATATGATATAGAGTCTAACATGATAGCATTATATGAGAATTCACGCAAACATACTACGCAAACACCCACACACTTCAATTTCTGGGTAAAGCTAGAAGTATAAAAGACTTGCAACAAATTTACAGGTCCCACAAATTTACAGGTCCCTATTAGGAGTGTTTATGATTTTTATCAATGTAATAGTAATTGAAGCTCACCAAATGATTCGTTGGGCTTATGTTGTATGGGAGTCTTGGGTTCTATGTTGTCCTGGAAAACAGAACAAGAAAATTTTAAATGAAAAGGTGGAGACTCATCATAATGGCATGTTATTAATATTTGGCAATTTCACTTCTTCATCAACTCGTTTCACCTTCTTGCACACAGTTCTTGTAGTTGACATTAGTAGAACTGAACAAAAAATTATGATAGATCTCAGTTGGATGTCTTTGCAAGTGTTCCATCCGGCAAGCAAGTTGATCTCATTGGGAAGGCCTATTCAGCCCTACTATGGCCAAGCGATACATTTCCATCCATTGGAAATGTCCACCAAGAACTAATATAATCGACAAATATTGTCAGCATTATCTAATAGGATAACATGGCAAGTGGAGTCATCACCATATGATTTGGTTTTAACACACAGGTATAACATAACAAAATGACATCGCAATGTGCATAGGACCTTTAACGGCAACTAGCAGACATTGAATACAGTTTCGTAAATTTTCTATACAATAACAACTCAAGTATGTGCAGTATCCGCCTCAAATCAGATGTTATCCTTGAAATAAGACTAACAGCAGTGGATCTAAATAAATTGTAACATACCCTACCATGCACATGCAGTCCACATAAATAACACATCATGTCTCAACAAACATATCAAGATAGCAAGCAAATAAAGCAGGTAATACTCGCTGCAGTTCACATCTCAGTCTCATCTATGGAAAGGACTACTAATGAAATATTTGCAGACAGTTTCCATCTCTACATCTTTCTACACTAGAATTCCCAGCCCAGTACAAAAACCTAGAATCTATATTTCAATTATTTCTACATTCCCTACATGTCATGTTCTTTCAACGCCACCCATCTGATGCCATCCTGAATATTCTTGATCCTATTACTCCTTCACCTTCTGTTGCTCATCTTCCACGCTTCCACCCATAAAACTGATTTTTTCCACCTCTACTTCTTTACATTGCCCAGTATGAGATCACTGTCTTCACCATCAAAAGGGGTACCCTATTGCTTAACATCAACAGCCATCCCCGTCCATTCTCTCATCTAGAACTAGAAATATCATATGTATCTAGATTCTACATCAGTTCTTTCAAATAACCAAATCTATACTCAGCTCCGATCAAGAAAACCATACATCACTTTCTCATCTCCGCTGATTGCATGCATTATTGGCATAAACAGCAATAAAAACAAAAGAATTCACGCAAAAAGAACCAGACAAAGTAAACCCATAAATCAACATCAAAAACCCTCAATGGTCTAGAAAAGGTCATTTGGACGACTTCTTGATCGCATTACTCAGAAAAACCCATTGATCCAACAATTTCTCTAATCCTAGACAAAAATTCACGGAAATCAAGAACCGGACAAACCTTGTCCTGACGACGACAGAGATTCCGGCGATCCATCTCGGCCTGCATCAGCGCAAGGCTCGATCGAAGCTTGACCCCACGATCGGGAAGCCTGCTGGCGAATCCGGACATGATCATCTTGAGCACCCTCTGGATTTTCTCCTCCAGAAGGTGGTCGGGGATTTCGGCCAGCAGCGCCGCCTCCTCTCCTCCGCCGGCGGCGACGACCTCCAGCTCCGGCGTCGGCGTCTCGTCCCGTTCCGGGTAGACGCTGCTCCAGTCCACCTCCAGCGGCGCTTTCGTCATCAGGAGGTGAGACAAGCAAGGGGTTTTCCTGGTTTTTGCCGTTTAAATAGGGATGGGGCAGGTTTGGCTCTAGGTACTCCGCGGAGTATCGGACCTGATGGTCTTGGGCACCCACATTTATTTTGTGACTCGGTTGACGTGGCAGCACATGCGTGGCAATGTGACTGCCTTTGTGGATTACAATCCCGATGACGCTTTCAACAATCTCAGCCGTCTGATTCTCTCGTGATTGACAACATCAATTCAGCTTCCTCTGTCCTGTTTTTCCAACAACCGATTAATCATAGCCGCTGATCTCACACCATTAATGTGAGGTTATCATCTAACCATACGTAGTCACAGGAACTCAGGAATAATTGATTTTAATTTGTAGCATATATTTCCAAAAATTTAAATGATTCTTTTACCCATTTTTAGGGGTGAAAGCATCCAAATTTTTTTTTTTTCATTTTTCAACTCATTTTAATTAATGATCACATCAGAAAATGAGTAAAAATTCATGACTCTAAGAGACCTATGTTGGTTTATTCTCTGAGCCTCGCGCGTTTAAATTGGTTAAACTTTATTAAATCATTAAATCCATGATCGATGAAAACTCCGAAACATCCCACACGTACAGGTTCTATCTGGAAAAACAGTGACCATCACCGCGTGACCATCAATAATAACCCTTAATCAGACCTTTCGGCCACAACGAACCAGGAGGGACTGCACGAATCTCGAAGCAAACCGACGGTAGATATCATCGCTGAAGGGATGTGGACTGTTCGCAAGTGCATTTACCGTATCACCCATAACGGTTGATGACGTGGCTTCCACTTGGGAATCGAATCTATGACTGTCGTTAGCGGTTGGCGTAACATGCCACTGTGGACCAAAGTCGGATTCGAGCTCGAGCCCGAAGAAGGCCCAATTCTAAGTCTAAATTTTAGAAGAATTTCAGATTATGTGATAAGGAATGTATTCGGATGCTTACTATTCATAACTGTAAGATCATCGCGGGTAGACCATGCACAGATTCGATCCCCTGGTCGCTACACTACAATAATAACTTAATCGATCATGGGACGGCCTTGGCCCTGGCCCTGGCCCGACTCGAACGTGGATGGAGTCGTGGGACTCGCATGGAAGAGCATGAACACAAAATCGAGAATGTATATTGGCATCACAACTCATTCGGACAAACCTGACATTCTAGAGAGAGAAAGATAGATAAATAGAGAGAGGCAAAATACAAAAAAAACTAAAAAATACCAGGCCATGCAACAAATCATACCAAGAAAAAATGAATTACATCATTATAATCTAAGCAAAAAATGAATGTAATTAACAATCGCATAAGCTGTTCTTCAGTCCAACCCAACATGGCTTGCTTGGTTCGCTCTCTCCTCCTCCTCTCTCTCTCTCTCTCTCTCTCTGTTCTTCGCCGTCTTCCTCTGAGTTGTTCTCACGTTTCTTAATGGTGTAGAAGAAAAGGAGGAGAAGCGGAGGAGAAAATGGAAGGCGGAAGGTGAGGTGGGTCCGCCTGCAGAGCTTTTTGGGCAACTGGTTTCCAAGCAAATGCTGCGATTTCTCTTCTTTCTTGCGATTTTTTCTTTGAATGCAAGCATTGGAGCCTCGTTTGGAGTTCTGAATGATCTGAGTTCATCTAAGTTTGGTGTTTGTGGGAAAAAGTTTTGATTTTGAGCGGTTTTTCAGCGAAAGCTTCGTGCTTGGGCATCAAGATGTTAGTAGTTTATTGCCGCTGAATTTTCTGGGTTGTTTTATGTGTCTTTTTAGGGTTTGGATTGAGACTTTTGGAGATGTGGGCTTGATTGATTGTTTTGGCGTTACTTAGTTACTATGCAAACTTCCTGAATTTATGGAGATCTGAGGATTTATGGAGAATTGGGGCAATGCTTTATACGATTACGGCCTTTGCACTGGAAATGCTGTAGCTTTGGGGCATTTTGCTGGTTCTGATATCCCACTGTAAAAGAAGGACATTTGAAGTTCTCATTCCTTGAAGAAGACTGAAAATGTTGGTTATTTGGTATTCATCCTGCTAGTGTCCACGGGGTTTTGGGGATAGGGGATACAGGATACAGGATAGTCTTAGAAACAATGGCATCGTCCCCATCTTCATTCATTGCTTCCCCACCTCCACAGCCATATCCCTCTCTTACACCTCCTCCCATAGCTTCATCACCATCGAATTCTCAACCCAATGCCAACGCCGATCAGCCCACATCGTCCACTCTTCCCCATCCTTCCTCTCCACCTCCCATTCCCACTGCCTCTCCCCCATCAACACCCTCTGCTCCACCTCCTCTTCCATCTACGCCGCCACCAGCCTCTCCACCGCCAACAATTTCACCACCACCTGCTAATGTGACCCCTCCTCCAGTTTCCCCTCCTCCATCCCCCTTTGATCCACCGCCCACACCTACTTTGTCCCCTCCACCCTCTGCAGTGATCCCTCCTGTAGCATCGCCGCCTCCACCGTCGGCCAAGCCTCCAGCAATATCCCCTCCACCACCTTTAGCACCGTCTACACTTCCTCCAATCCCTGCAGGCTTACCTCCGCCAATTCGTGCAACATCACCTCTATCCCCTGTTGACTCACCACCTGCTGTTGTTCCTCCTCCATCTCCTGCCAAAGCCAACTCGCCACCGCCACCATCAGCTACACCGCCCACAAGCTCATCCCCACCGCCACCAGTCCCAGATTCCCCTCCTCCTTCAGCATCTCAAAGCCCACCTTCCACTCCATCAGCACCACCACCCAAAAGTCCTAAACCAAAACCTCCTGCTGGTTCACCCCCGTCTCCTCCTCCTAGTAATTCCTCTCGCGGTGCAACTCCCCTGACTCCAACTGTACCTTCTCCACCTATCACAAGTGGTCCTCCCTCCATGCCCTCTCCTGCTGCTCCATCCGGTGATTCTTCTAACCAGATTAGTCCTCCTGTAGGTAATAAATCTGCCAGTCCTGGTCCAAATTTTGTTATAGGCCCAGGAGGTGGTGGGTTAAAAGGAGGAACAGTGGCAGCCATTGCTGTTGTGACGGCCCTTTTGGTGCTTAGTTTAGTTGGAGTGGCAGTATGGTTTGTGAGGAAGAGGAAAAGGTTTGTTGGTGGATATAATGGGGGCTATGTTATGCCTTCAGCTATGGCTTCTTCGCAAATGTCAGGTAATGCCCGTAGTTTTTATTTCATTCTTTGAGCATTTTATGCTAGTACTCACTCTTTTCTTGTTGTTCAAACTCTTTTTTTTAAAGAAATGCTACCAAGCGACCCATTTGACGTGCCGACTTGCAATCATATTTACTGATACAGCTTTTCTTGGCAGAGACATCTCATGGAAGGTCACCTAATGCTCCTCTCATATCCACCAGTCTCAGAACTCCTGGATTCCCATATTCACCGCCTGAACCAGGATTAGGCAACTCTAAATCAATATTCACATATGAAGAGCTATATGCGATTACAGGTGGTTTCTTGTCTCATAATCTATTGGGAGAAGGTGGTTTTGGCTGCGTATACAAAGGAACTTTACCAGATGGAAAGGATGTGGCTGTGAAACAACTCAAGGTCGGTGGTGGACAAGGGGAGCGTGAGTTCAAAGCAGAAGTTGAAATCATTGGTCGAGTACATCATCGACATTTGGTCTCACTAGTTGGCTACTGCATAGAAGAAAATCAAAGATTACTTGTCTATGATTATGTGCCAAACAATACACTTTATTTCCATCTTCATGGTATGATTCATTTTCCTCCCTCGCAGTCGGTCATGAAAGGATTAGATAGTTGGCTATTATTAGCATATGTGGAAATAATCTGTTTTCTTCATTGTGAAAAGGATATCCCATTGATACATGGATTTTCGTTTCAGCAGAAGGTAGGCCAGTCATGGATTGGGCAACAAGGGTCAAGATTGCTGCTGGTGCTGCTCGTGGAATAGCCTACCTGCACGAGGATTGTATGTCTCCTCTGTGCTCTTATGCCTGCCATGTGCCAAGTTCATTTATCGTATGAATTACTTATAACTACTTAACTTTCTGCTCTATGTACTTATTATCTTACTTTTTATCTTCTTATCAGGTCATCCGCGAATAATTCATAGAGATATCAAGTCATCCAATATTCTCTTGGACAACAACTTTGAAGCCCAGGTTATTCACAATATACAGATTCTGTCTGATGTCATGGTTTCTTATCTATCATGGCTATTCCATATTTCTTTTATTGACTTCCATTTCCCAGGTTTCTGATTTTGGGCTTGCAAGGTTAGCTATGGATGCTAATACACATGTTACTACCCGTGTCATGGGAACATTTGGGTTTGTATATACTATGTAAAATTGGGTTTTGTTGATGTGTTTTATGAATTTTTTTTTATTTTTTGACAGACTGACATGTAATTTTCTTCATCCAGTTATTTGGCTCCAGACTATGCTTCAAGTGGCAAGTTGACTGATAAATCCGATGTCTATTCTTTTGGGGTTATGCTTCTAGAGCTTATTACAGGACGGAAGCCTGTAGATTCGTCACAGCCAATTGGAGATGAAAGTCTTGTTGAATGGGTATAGTACCTGTTCTCGTTACTGTTGGTTCTATTAACTGCCATTGCTAGGCTCCATTTCTCTCAAACAACTTGGACAATAATTCATTTTACCGAAAAAAGCTTGGACAAGAATTTTGGTCATGTGTTAGGACATGGTTCATATAGACTGGGCCTTGAAAGTAACAACATGATTACAATGGAGAATAGATTCCTGTGAGATAATCATTTTACACTAAATCATAGATTTATAAGTTCAGATCAACTAGGCTGTGTTTGTTTCTGCTGTATGTCTGAAAACTTCCTATTTGAGACTGACCTACATAAAATCTGGTCCTTAGGACTCGTATCACCATAAATCCCCATCGGCAGTTCAAAGAAAGATGTAAGGAGATCTTCAGTGTCAATGGAATCAGAAATTGGTTGCACTATAAGTACAGGGTGAAGTCCTGATTAATGTGTCTCTAATACTGCCTGTCTGATATCTCAGGCTCGACCATTGCTGACTCAGACACTTGATACTGGTGATTTCCATGATCTACCAGACCCTAGGCTTCAAAACAACTATAATGAAAGGGAGATGTCGCGAATGATAGAAGCAGCAGCAGCATGCATCCGTCATTCAGCTGCGATGAGGCCTCGCATGGGACAGGTAATTTGTATTAGCTTCTTGAACAAAATAAACCATTTTGCCGCTGTGAATCTATTTTTATATTTAAAGCTCTTTTATTTTACTCAGGTGGTGAGAGCCTTAGATAGTTTAGTGGAAGTAGACCTAAACAATGGTGTCATACCTGGCCAAAGTGAACTGTTCAATTCGGGTCTGCATTCAGCAGATATTAGACTATTTCAGAGGATGGCATTTGGCAACCAAAATTTCAGCAGCGACTTCAGCCAAACTAGTTGGAATAGTCATAGATAATCATAAACAAGATCTGCCTACCCTCGCTTGCAGCAATTCTTCGTTTTTCTTTCATCCCTTGCTTTACGAAATTATTTTTTGTTTTAGTTGTTTGAGAGTGTTTTTTTGTGAGTTTTCTTTCCATGCTAGCGTGGTAGCGGCTGATGCTTGTATTTAGGGTTTGATTTCTTGTATATTCTTTGTGGCAAGCATTCTACACGATTCTTATGTCAGGCTATATTGGTCAGGATATTCCATTTTGCTGTAAAATTTTCTTTGATGAACACAAAACAATCTTGGTACAAGATTCTGATGGTAAATGATGCAGGCATGTACATTTGCTCAAAAGATCAAATATGAATTCTGGATGGATTTCCTTGAGAGTATCGACTCAGATATAGATGCCAAGCACTTGGTATATCTTTGGCGTTGTAATCCTCATAACTGAAGAACTAGATTCCTGATGTGAACGGGTTGGCTCAAGGTTTCCTACAAAGCCATCATTGCCAAGAAGTTGCCCTCTTCAAGTCACTTCCTTGGCAAGAAGAAGCATTCCAACTTGCACTCCTTACTACCACACCTTGGTATCATCATATTTCTTTAGAAGCAATGGCTTTCCATCAATTCTCCTCTTCTTTCTCCTTCCACTTCTTCTTCTTCTCCAAGGGATGGAGGACTGCAACCTATTGGCTGCAGACTGCATTGCAGTATCTTGCTGCTGCCCTTTCCTGCTCCTCCAGTTCCTGGTTTTTATTCTCAGAATGCCATACAGAATTGTTGTGAAGATGAAGAAATATGTGAGGAAGAAGGTACAAGGTAGAAGAAGAGCTCGTTATGAAAGAGAGCTGAATCTGATGATAGAGAGGGAAGTACCAGTAAGAATTCAGAGAGGGAGTTGTAGTTTAGAGATTCATGGTTGCCATGTTGATGCGTATTCTGCTATGGAAGCCGAGAAGGTGTGGGAGGAGATGATACAGGAAGGGCTGTTCTGGTTTGGGAGCTTCTGGGGAACAAGCTCCTAAAGTTGAAACAATTTCAGCTTGGTGTCTCTTCATTAAAGATGAAAGAAAGAGTTCCTGGGCTTGAGTCTCTCATTGGATTCCCCAGATAATCTGGGCCAGATGAAGCCATTCTTTGGCAACTCTGTCTTTAGAGCTTCAACTCTGTGTCGAGGAATTCGATCGAAATCAAAGTGCAGCATTTTTGCGCATTATTCTTGATGGATCATTATTCTGCATTCTGTGCCTATTGATTGGCATATTAATGGTGACTTGGGAAATTTTTTGTGCCACTTTCATGCTGCTAAATTCTTATTTTTTTGTGGTTCTTTATATCCTTGTAGATTTGCTTGGTAGCTTTTAATTCTAATTGACAGTGATATCAACTTTTGTTCTTCTAGCTTGATGTGTACTGGAGCAGATGATGAAACTGGATGTGGTACTATCTTGGGATTCTAATTCCTTTTAATTATTGCTGTTTGATATTGGTCAATATACATTGAATTTACACTTTGAATATTTTTTGCCTTATGGCTTAAATTAAATGAGATATTTTTTAAAATTTTGTGTTTGATTTTGGTTGCTTGCCCAGCGTAATCTTCAATCATTTTGATGCAATTGTTATCCTAATTTTTTCTGCCCTTGGGGCATTATTAGGATTACGAAGAAAAGAATAAAAATTTGAAGTAACAAATCCATATGGCCCTCGGGCCGCTAACTGGGCCGAGCGTAGCAGGTATCGGATCCGTGAGGACGGCAAAATCAGCCCGACAGGGACCCACCTCCTCCTCTTCTTCTCCTCCAAGCCTTGCTTGTCTTTTCACTCGCGTGCTTCGACTTCATCGTTGACGAAGGAGGAGGAATCGCGGCCGGAGATGGGAGAAGTGGATCCGCAGGTGGCGAAGAGGATGGCGGCGGAGGCCTACGACTACGATGGCGACCCCCGCTGGGCCGAGTACTGGGCCAACATCCTCATCCCTCCCCACCTCGCTTCCTGCCCCGACGTCCTCCATCACTACAAGCTCAAGTTCTACCAGCGATTTATCGTACGATCCTCTCCCTTTGCTCATCGCTCTCTT
The DNA here is from genome assembly GCA_005019695.1 of Trichopus zeylanicus subsp. travancoricus. Taxonomy (NCBI): domain Eukaryota; kingdom Viridiplantae; phylum Streptophyta; class Magnoliopsida; order Dioscoreales; family Dioscoreaceae; genus Trichopus; species Trichopus zeylanicus. Next base: position 630,400 of record RXID01014346.1, read on the forward strand.
TTCTTTCGATTTCTGTCATCCCATTTGATGTTGCTTTTGGCGATTCGGTGTTGGCTCGTACTGATAGCGGGCGCGATCGTGGAGAATCAACGATTTGGATCGAATTTAGGGCCTTTTTTCTTTCGTAATTGAAGCAAGTTCGTAGCTTTTGTCTGAAAAAAGAAGGGGTTTGATGAAACGATGATCGGTTTTACTTGCGTTTCCCAAATTTATCTGAAAACTTTGAGTTATGCTGAGTTTTGGTTCGGCTTATCTATTTTTATTTTTATTTTGTTCATTTGGAGGTTTTGATTGCTTGATTGGAAGATTGTGGCAGAATCATTGGATTGGTTTTTTTCAGGAATCGGAGCTTATGTGGTGGAGTTTTCTCTAGCAACTTTAACCTTTCTTTTTGTTATTTATATATTTTTTTTCAATGGATTGATATGTCACTAAGAAGCTGTTGCCTGCCCTGCTTATTTGCCACTGAAGAGGATTTGAAGAATTAGGTCACTTTAGTTCAATTCTTGTTTGAACTCTGACACTAGCATTTCTTGACATAGGATCCTGATTTAGTTATCGAGACAATGCCTTCACCCAGCTCCTCACATTCTGCGTTCCAACCAGCTTCAGGCCATCCAAGGCCTCACAATTCAGGTGGAAAGTAGCCCTCATATTCTCCTTATCTTTTATGTTGTCTGACTCAAATGCTGATATCTAATGATCTAATGTAGGGCCTAACATTGCAAGATCTACATGGCCACAGAGGAATCCTAGTTATATGCAGTTGGATCAACGAACTATACATTTTTCTGTCAATGCATGGGTATGATAACTTTTTTCCAAAAAAAATGCCTGCCAACTGTAGCAATACTTGTTATCCACTTGATCATTTATTTATGCCTCTATGTTGGCAGGTGTTGATTATGGCTGTGCTTGGGGTTTTTCCTCTCATGTCAATGAACATTGCAAGCAAGGCATATCGATTATCTTTGTTGGGCACTGGATGCTGCTCGTTATATTCTTTATTCACTCTATATGGGGTAGCTTTTCATTAAATTCTTGTTTTTTGACTATTTTGGTCTGAATTTTGTTTAACTGGTTCTGTTAATTATCACTTCACTGTTCGTGCACTTAAATCATTCTTTTCCCCCAGGTACCCAGGGCGTTGAATTTGCTTGCCATTCAATTTTGGTTTCGATCAGTATTCCCTACCAAGGATTTTATCCGTTCCCTTTACTGCCTAATTTTTTTTAGATCTCAGATGCACCTTAAATGTGGGTATAATGGGATGATATTGTATTGGCATTTAAGCTAAACTTTATTCAAATGAGAGATTTACTATCCTGCTTTCCAGTAATATCTTCTGCTCCATATTTAATTGCAGTTGCTCTCATACCTGTGATTTGCTGGGCGCTTGAACATGCTGCTAAGTTTCTAAAGAGTAATTTCACCAGTTCCTCTTTTTACAGGTAAACTTGTTCAAAATATTGTGTTTGGTTGACTCATGATTTTTCACTTTTAACCAACTAAATATTGCCATTGATCCCATGAGCAGAAGATACTTGCAAGGACCTTGTTTGTGGGTAGAGTCAAACACAATTACTCTATTCTTTATAAGCGCAAATGCAGAGATTGCACTTGGGTTTCTTCACATCATTTCACTATTCTCGTAAACGCTCCTCATCGCCATCTATATTTATTGTTTTTCCCATTTCTAAACCAAAGACCATCTGAACTTCATTTTTGCTGATGCAGGTGGCAGCACAACATATTGCAAACATTCATGTATTGGCAGGTTTGATCCTTTCCTCTCAGTTAATACATAAATGCACTGTGGAGTTTTGCTTTCTACACAGCATTTTTTAAGCACTTTCGGCTACCATATGTAGACTCGAATGGAACTGGATGACCATTAACATTTTTTGATCCCTTGCATTCATTCATATCAATACATAAGCATCTATGCTGCAGAAAGAATGTTGATTATCTTTGTTTTGCTCTTCATTTCCTTTTGTTTGCAGCTTCTGAAGCTTATGTACCATGCTCCAGTAACTGCTCGGTATCACCAGAGAGTGTGGGCGAAGTTCGGTCATACAATAAACCCATATATATACCATTATGCACCTTTCCTACTCAGACCTCTTTCAGCTATTCAGATGTGGTGGGTCAGGTAGGAAAAAAAGACGATGTTTTTAAGAAAAAGATATTTCAAAAGAACTGATGATCTATTCTTTTATCACTACCCAGAAGACTTTTTCTGTATAAGTAAACCCAGTTTCAAATATATTTATGTTATGAGAGAAACTAATGTAAGCCTTTGTGTGAAGGGGGCCTGGGATCTTCTCTTGCAAATTACAAACCAATCTTGTAATCATTTGAGGTTGCCAGAGTTCTATGTTCAAATATCACTGTATTTTGTTCATCGTTGAGTATTCAGCTTAGTTGTTGCAAGTATCCCAATTTTTTTACTGCGAATTGCCCAACAGGAGGGAGTTGCAGCCTGTGGGTGGCAGGCGGTCCTGTTCGGCTTGGCACTGGCTCAAAGTGATGTTTGTGCATAATTTCTTCTTTTCTGGGTCTTAAATTCAGTTGAAGTCCAAACCATTTCAATTGGAATCATTGTGAAGCAGTGCGGATGTTCACCAGCAGTGATGAGGTCAAGAACTATATATATATTTATGTAAAAATTTAAATATACAAAAATCCAAAAATTACAAATTTTTGAAGTAATCAAACTACTCCAGCTTATTATCAGTTGAGCTACGTTGCTTCACCATTGCTTATTATTTTCAGTGTGAAAATAAAAAATAAATGAATCAAAGCAAGGAAAACAAGAACAAAATTTGCAGCTCTCCTATGTGCTTCCCTCCCTCCCACATCTGGACAATGGATGGGAGAAAACATCTACTGTACAAGAAGCGAAAAGCAGGCAGAGACTATGAGTGAGCTGCATGGTGATGGACTCTACTACTTGTCTGACTTGCTCTTGCATCTAGTCGGGCTGAAACTCCAACAGTCGTTGGCCTTACTGATCTTTGTCTTACTGTATGGCAGTACTCCAGGTCATCTGCCCGCCCATCCAACCGAATCCACTGTATCATGCTGTGGTACATCGGGAAGAACCGCAGCTGTATTGCAGCAAACGAGAAGTACGGAATGAGAGTAGAGATCACCGTTAAGAGTGTTACGATCCAATAAGAGGGCGCAGGTGCTAGTGCCTCGATGAAGACCATGAAGGCATTTGTCGATATACTTGGTGTGATGGCTCCGTAGGCCAGGAGGAAGAGATACCACAGGGCAATGCCGCCCCAAATGAAGATGTGCTGGATGAGAGTGAAGTAGCTGACAGACAGAGCCATCTGGCAGTTCACCACCCACACGACACATGTATACAGTGTGGCTCCAAGGATATCCTGGCTTACTACCTCACCTCCCTTGCGGAAGGCCTGGTGCTGTAGTGCAGCTGCACAGAAGAAGAAGATGGTGACTGCGTTGCATATGCCATTGAACATCCAGCCGATGATCCGAGTCCAGCTGAAGAGAACATTCTGCACACCTTCTTGATAGAGAAGAGGGAACTGCATAGAAAATCATGCAGTTTAGGAACAGACACAACCTTTTAAGGCAGGGTTGACATAGAGAATTCCATTCAAGTGTTTAATAATGTGGTACCTTGAGACAAAACCTGGCTGAAACATCTTGATCGAACACCCCCAAAGCAATCACAGGGAGTGATGTGAATAAGACATTGTAGAATGACATGAACCAATCATTATATGCGGGTGTCCCAGAGAAGGATGCGTATGCCTCGTACACGAAGAGTGTCACTCCGAATGTGATGTTCTTGTAAAAGAAGTAGCATATCTGAAAGCAGAGGGAGGATCAGATAAACAAAGAAACCACTAAGCTGTGTTTCTGAATTATGTGAACAGAAGTCATACCATTGATGAGATCCTTCGATAGCACCAATGGCCATGCACAAGTAGCAAGCGCTCCAGGTACCGAAACTGAGCAATAGCGATGTCACTAGACATGACAGCCTGAGATTTATTGGCAATTATCAATAAAATAGTGATCATGAAAATCAAAGACAATGCTCTGAAATTATCAAGAGAACATAAAGAGCCATGGTCAAGTTTAGAATTAACCTGCATGCCTTCAGCACCACTTATGCCGATCCCTATATCTGCTTCTTGCAACATGCCCACATCATTGGCTCCATCACCAATTGCCAAGGTAACTTTGCGAGTGCCATCTTTCACCAATCTTGTTACCTGGATACATCACAAGAGCATTGAGATACATTATCAATAGAATAACCAAGAAAATAACAAGATACAAGAAGAATTGCTTACAAGGGCCTTTTGTTTTGGTGAAGAACGGCAACATATGACTGATGCACAATTAACTGCAAGCTGTAGAAACAAGTTCTTGACATCATCCTCTAAAGCATAGGTAAGTGACTTTCCATCTATTATCAGAGCGAAAGCATCTGTACTAGATGAACTTGTCAGAGTCTGTCCCTCAGTTATCTGATGAATAACACTTTCTTTTGATGCCTGGTGTATCAAAAACAATCTATGAACATGTTGCAATGATTAATATATAATTTTATCTACATACAAGAAAATGTAGGCAGAAGAAAAAACTTGCAGAAGTACCCAAAGTAGGAAAATGTACTCTAGGACCTTTATGAACATATTCTGCATAAAGAAAAGGTTGGAAACAAGTATGTTTTACCTTAAAAATGGCATTTTTGTTGCCTTCTTTCTCCAATGATTTAATATCTGGTGTCTCCAATGTGATAATTATTTGCTTCATTCCTTGTCTAAGCAGACTGCAGGCAAAGCTGTGAAATTGGAATAAGTTGAGGTTAATATAAGTCCAAACCATTTTGTTGGGGTTTGACAATTTTCAAAATTACGCCAGCAAGAAATATACCCAATATTAATAGCAGTCTCCATCTTGTCCCCCGTCAACACCCATAGCTTAATGCCTGCCTGTGCTAGTTTGTCAATGCATCCAGGGACCTAGAGATGTATATACAAGATTTAGTCTACACACATTTTAAAACCAGAATCAGAGGAATCACCATTATTTATCTTTCTGCCTACCCCATTTTGCAGCTTGTCCTCGACAGCTGTGGCACCGAGAAGAATCAAATCCTTTTCTATCATCTCAGCGGCTTCATCAATCTTCTCCTCCCTATCAGCACTAACTGAATTCTTGGCCTCCATGAACTCTTTGTTGAATGCTTCATATTCATCTTTATCAAGTTCGCGATATGCCAGAACCAAGGTTCTCAAACCTGCATCAGCATACTCATTCATGTGCTCCTTTGTCTTCCCCTCAAATTCAGTTCCATTCTTTGCAAGCCTCTCAAACATAACACTGTTCACGTATTAAGTACTAAAGTTAGATATTACACCTTAATGCATTGTTGAAAATAAACAACCAAAATGAAGCATAAACTGCATTTGGCTTTTGCACATTTACAGCATTGCTGATATATAAGCCTACCAACCTGTCAGCACCTTTGCTAAGAATTAACAATTTCCCATCCTGATCCTGAACTATAACAGACATTCTCTTTCGAGAGCTATTGAACTCAAGGATATTCAAGAGCTTGTATGACCTGTGACAAGACAATGAAAAGAGTATTAGATATAATCAGCATGCGATGCATCAAACAATGCAACTTGTATTAGGAGCTCCTTATGAATTTGTAGTACAGGCAGTTGCTAACCTTTCAACCATCTTTCCAGATTTAACATCAAGCTCATGCACTGAGATGCTATTCTGTGTCCTCTGGTAAAATTCAAAGCCTAGTTCCCTTGCAGCAATAACAAAGGCAGCCTCATCTGGCGACTCAGCTTCATATGATATATTTCCGGTCACTTCATCTACTTCAGGTATGGCAGTATGGCAGATAGCTAACAACCGGAAGAACTTCTGAATCACATCTGCATTGGGCTCATTTACCCAGTTTCCATTCATGATTTGGTTGTCTTTGAAATGGAAACCTTTGACAGAAGGCTTGTTATCTAAATGATCCTCTTGACCTTCATCTTCTGGCTCATAATTCAAAGGTGATCCTTTTCTCCTAGCCATTGCTTTCTCCACCTCTGTAACCCCGCGACCGTAGGCAACCCCAGCAATGGAACATTTGATGAACTCCATTGAGTTACAAGTTAATGTCCCTGTCTTGTCAGAGAGTATCGTGTCAACTTGACCAAGCTCCTCATTCAAGTTAGATGTACGAGCATGAGCAGGCTTATCAGATTCCTCATGATACATTTGAATATCTTGGTTGATGAAAATGGTCTGCAAGACTTTGACTATCTCTATTGAAACATATAGTGAGATAGGAATGAAGTAACTATACAGCATCATGGCAGTCAACAAGTGCAAGATTGCCGCAACAGGTGCCTTTTTAGGATCAAAAAAAATGGTGGTGTCGTCAGGCTTGAGGTACCATCTTTTCATCTTCCCATGTTCAATATCGTCATCGGTCGCAATGCCAAAGAAAATTGAACCAATAACTGAGATCAAGACCAATGCAGATAACAGGAGGTAGATAATTTTATCCATTTTCCTCTCAATTTTGCTCCTTTTGGATGGTGGTTTTGTGGCATTTTGCATGACTTTTGTATCGTGACCGGTGAAGATCACAGCACCATAGATGTAATCAGTATTGCGCAGTTTTGAGTCCCTAAGAAGAAGTTGCTGTGGCGAGAGAGGGAACTGTTGGTCTTGATACTCCATGCTTCCAACAAAACTGTAGAGATTTGCATTTGGGTCCTCACATCTAATAAGCGCTTTGAAGTGTTGGAAGCTTGAGTCATCTTGTAGATCTGAAGTTACCTCTAATGACTGTTTCAGTTTCAAATTTGTCTCACCATCAAGATTCATGGTCTCCACATAACAGATTGCATCTTCATAACTGGATGAGAGTAATATAAGATCAGCAGGAAAGAAGTTATCCTTTTCCACCTTCACTATGTCTCCAACTCTCAGTTTCTTCCATTCAGTATATTCAAAAATGCCATGCCCTCGGTGCACCTTAACTTTTCGGTTGTTCATCTCATCATCCTGAAGCAGAGTGCAGATTAAACAAGGGATCCAAAAACACTTGCGTGTAGACTGTTTTAGAAGATTTTTTTAAAGGAAAGTGGATAGTTTCAGAATGATGGAATGGTGATTTTATTAAGATGCTATTCCTCAGAGAAATTCCATAATCATAAGACAGTACCCAATTGATTCTAATAAAATGCACACTGATCGAAGCTAGATACCTAAAACTTAGGGTCCTTTAATGAACTAGACAAGGATAAGTCTTTCCTGAGTCTATCACATGAATGAGATCTCTAAAAATGATTTTTATTGCAAATACCAAGCAGGCAATGAAGTGCCCAACAGCATATGAAAGTGCATATAATATTATAAAGTCAAACTGAATTGAGTTGTCTTCCATAAAATCCTGTGGTCCTCAAATGACAAATGGTTATTGTACAATATTCAAATGCATAGCTTAGAACAACTAATTAATGTTTGTGATACCCATGTACAAATAAGTCCAGCAAACAGCTAGCACCTTTCTAATTTAAAATAATTTTCTCTCTTTAAGAAACCAAAAACTAGCAAGTCTACTAAATTCTTTTTTTTTTTCCTGTTTTAAATAAATGTCTGCGGATAAGCCAGCAATTTCCTCAATCATTTCATGAGACGATACTTAAGAAAAGTAAATATACGTTAATAACGACAAAAACCAATAAAATCATTTTTCTGAGTACGTGCTATGAAGTTGAACTGAATCTCATTCAGAATCACAAAATAAGACCAGGTTTAGGGCATCATAAATCCAATGCAACTTGCAGAATTTAACAACAAAGCGGAAAATTTACCTGCTGGTACCGCCTCCAATCTTCAACAGCCTCCTTTGCCATTGTTACCCCAATGACAAATATCAGCGGGAGAATGGCACTCACAGCGGAGTAAGGGGCCAACGGAGTGAAGGAGAGGCATCCACTGAGCAGGAAGTAGAAGTTGGCAACCCTCCTGAACTGCTCAAACAAAGACTTGGGAATGAAAGTAGCCACGGTATATTTGGTGGTGGACACATAATTGGAAGCATAATTCAGATTGGTAGCCTCAAAGCAATCCGGATCATTGGCAAAGGCGATTCGGGAGAATCCAGGGCCCCCAATCTGCGAATGATCTTCTTCAAACGAAGATTTACCACATGAGAAACTATAGAATTTGCTCAACAGGTGCTTCCTCCTCCTCCCTCCAGCCATTTCTCAATGCCAGCCAAAGCAATCCAATTACGGAAGTACTCGCCCAACCACGGCAAGTACAGAACCTTGCTTGAGCTGAACTCCAGCCAAAAACAAGAACCCGGAATCAACAAAGAAGGAAAAGAGGAGCCTTTATAGCACTTGAATCCCCCAAGGTGATTGCATAACTTCAAAAAGTGGTTTTCTGAGAACTTAGAAGAAAGCAGAACTCAGAATGCGAAGGGAGTCGTCTTTTTTGGCAATAAAATGCTCCAAGTTCCAATCCTTGCAGCAATTTCAATAGTAACAGCCCACGCCTGAACCAGCTGAACAAACTCACCGAAATCTCCCTCTTTGTTCCTCCTGATATCCCTAAAAAAAAGTCAAAAATCTAAACCCAGAAGAGGAAAAACCTGGAATCTCACGACCAAGTGTCAAATCCCAACGCAAACGCCAAGACTCCCTCAATGCCACTCCCCAACAGGGAATATCCCTATAAAAAACCCCAAAGGAGCCACCTTTGACGTATTCCTCCGCGCTGGCGGCCTGGCGTTGAAACTTCAAACCAAGAGCCCTCCAATCCCAGCTTTGACTCCGGGGCTCAGTCCTCGCAGAACCGCGCCAAGAAGACCACAATGCCTTTCACCTTCCCCCCGCGTACTCTGGGTCAACGAATCACAAAAAAAGAAGAAGAAAAGGGAGAAATATTCCGAATCCAAAAGAGCGCACGGTTCCTCAATGAGATCGGCGTGGGAGCAATGGCGGGAAAGCACCTCTCTTCCCGCGAGTCTCCTCCATTGCCTCCTTCTTCTTCTTCTTCTTCTCTGAACCTTTATTCTTTCACCTTCTCTGCTGCTCAAGTCATACTATACACAGCAGGAATCACAGCAGCCGACAGATGCAACGGAAAAAATACAAAGATTCAGCGAAAAATGAAATATTTATTTTTTTTGCATATTTTCCCCTTAACGTTTTATTTTACATTCAAGTGGCCAATGCAATTTTGGGGTTGGTGAGGCGAGATCCAATTATAAGAGTTTTTAGGGACGCACATGTGAAAGTTTTAGGACGGTGCATGAATAGTTTGCGCACAGGACACTGTCAAATAATTAAGCGAAATCATCGATTTTCTGTTGTGAATCCCTGCTATATCGAAATCAATGGGCGTGATTCAGTTTCTAGAAAAAAAAAAAAAAACATTCTACACATGTAATACAAATTTGTTGAGGGGTATTAATGCAAATTGCAACAGAGTGATTTTATATTAGGATAGTTATGGAAAAAGCCAAAATTATATATATATATATATATATATATATATATTGGGGTGAGAAAAAAATTGAAAAATCGGTATATCGAAACGTATTGGTTGAAACGTATTGAAAACTAATTTTTAAGTAAATCAATATGATTTCAGTTTTTGATTTTAATAGAATCAAAAATTCAGTTCTGATTTCATATTTTGTGAAAATTCAGTATATTGAAATCGTACCAATTATTAAAAAATATATATAATTATATATAATATAAGATTTTAAATTATAAAAATTTGTTGTTATATGTATATTAATATATTTAAAATTATATCTTTATAGAATTATAATGAATAATAAAATAAAACTTTTGGGTAAATTATGTAGCAGTGTATTTAAAATTAAATTTTTATAAGTTTTTAATGCAAAATAAAATATTTTTAAAAAATAATTTAAAAATCGATATAATGATTTTAAAATCAATTCAGAATCAAAACCGAAAAATTAATTCTTAACTCAAACCGATACAGTTTTGATTTAAAAACACGTGATAAACCAATTTTACTCGCTCCTAATATATATATAATAAAAAAAAATATTCCTAGTTCTGTCACATTCTAAGTATGAAATATTGCTGATAAAACATCATTTTCGAGTAAAGTCAAAATTGAGTTTATTGGATGGAGAATTTTGTCAAAACGAAATGTATTTGACGACCTTGTTTACCAAGTGACATCGGCACAGGTGGTCATTCCACCTGTAATCAATTTGACAGTCACGTATCAAAATTGTGGACCAGATTCGCCACCTATATCGAACAGTTTCAAGCAATATTAAATCAGCAAATAAATGAGAAAATATATTTTTTTTAAAAAAACTACTCGGAAGACTGGTTTTTATATTGCAAAACTCAGGGGTTGGAACGCAAAACGTGGCGACAAGCATAGCGACAGGCATCTTATCATTTATTAATTATTTACATCCAAACAATTATATTATTGTTTGTCACCGATAATAAACTAATAAAGAGAATAATAATAATAATAATATTTATTACGACACAAGAAGCCGGTAAACATGGGCCCCGGATCCTCTCCCACGTGAATATGGTCGTTGAAGCAGCGAAAAGACTAAACTACCCCTCAAAATCTTCTAGAACTTCCCGCAGTCCCATCTTCCGGGCCTCTGAACTCGTGGCACGTGGCGAGATGGGGGGGCATTTTGGGAACAGAAGCGTGGAAATTTTGTCGGCTTGTCGAGGGAAGGTCGATGCGCAGATTCCCAAGTTCGGATTCGGATTCTTAGTCTCTGCCAAACCCGTTGGAGATAATTTTGCGAAAATAATGAATAACGAGGGGCTCTACGTTTTTTCAGGAAAAAAAAGGGATAAATAAATAACTAAATAAATAGTGGTCCCGATGAAGGAATTAATTTGTAGTAGGTGTTTGTCTACGGGCCATGATTTGAGCTCTGCGTAGGTGAGAGTAATAAAAAGGTGTAGGGTTCATCATCAAGTTTGGATCGGATCCACGTAAAATCTAGATCCGATAGCTGTAAATAATAAAAATTGTAAATATTTTGGTTAGGGTGGTTTGTGTTGGACTATGATCAAGGCAGACATGCCTCGTTCGAACTAAGCCAAATTGGTTTGGCTCGTTTACATCTTCTCTATCGGCTACAGAACGTACCAAGTGATCTGAGCAAGTTTATATTTATGATGTGGGCAGCGAAGGAGCAAAGAATTCAAGCAAAGCGTAGCTTTCATGGCAGGCAAACCACTTCCTTTTTCTTCACGACTTCCGAGCCAAATGCAGGAAAACAGAGAAAGCAAGGAAACGAACCTGGCTCCCGTTTTTCAGCCAAACCCATAGGTTTCATAATAATCAAGATACATCTAGAATATATACCTTTCTTTCAACTCTTGCCGAGATTTCTACCCCAAAATGGAGGCAAAGAAGGCTTGGTTGGTATCCCAAGGGAATTTCCGCGAACTCCGCTCGAGTCCGCCAAGTATGGGAAGTCTACTTCCGACCTCGGAAGTCTAGAACAACATGCGGAGTCGGTCAAGCAAGCCACGTGGGCTTGTTTGCGGGTCGTAGATTGAGTTTGGATTTTTTCCTTTTTCTTTTTTTTACTTTCACGCAGGTTCGTATCGCTTTCTGTGTACGCGCGTGGCCCGTTTCGCTCGTGTCACACGAATATGTTACTTGTCCCTCGAAAAGGAAAACACATCCCTCAAAAGCAAAGCGCGTTTATCTCGTGCAAATACTTACAATATTCTTAAATAAAAATAATAATAATAATGGCCAAAAAATGAAGATAATACACCATTAATGATTTAATAAAAAATTTCATTTCTCGGCGAAGCTTCTCTCTCTCATCATGAAACGAAGCGTTTATTGTTGGACATTAACAAGAAAAATATCGATTTTCTTATGTGATGAAGTGTTTTTTGAGTCCAGATTTGTATGCAAAATGCATCATTTGGACCTACTCTCGAATCAAAATAATCAAAATGAATGTGAATCTGATTTTCGTAAACAAAGAAGCCTAACACGAGATTTCCATTAACGTGCAATGAATTAAATTCCAGCAGATATATTTAGCACTTAAGCCTCTTTGACTTATCAGGAGGAAAAAAATCCCGACCCTTATCGGCATTAAATATCTAGTGAACTCAATTAACAATTAGACTGAATAATAAAGTGCACAATTTCTTTCTTTCTTTTTTTGAATTTGATATTATATTGAAATTCATCATTCATCATAATGATGTGATTTTGCTTATAACCCGTGTCCATCCGTGATTATTTTTCTTTGATTTTATTCAATAATGCTTTTGTGTGTGTGATCTTCTCATATCTTGGTATCGGATGAAATGATTCACTATGTTGATCTATATTTTATCTCGTTTGGATTTCAACCTCTCATGTCTCTATCATGATTTTCTAAAATCTTCTTACACTAAGCCAACGTTTTGGCAAGGATTTGGAGAAAATTAATGCAACCTTTTATGGGCATTTGATCAGGACAAGCTTACAAGCAAATAATTATGAATGAAAGTTTATACAGTCATTAATATTAACTTGATTTTTTAAAGTTGAAATACCTGGTAAAGATTTGTTCTCTGGCCTTTTATCAAGTCAATTGCGACATGCACAGCAAAAGGAAGAAGGCCTATAATACCCTCAGTGATGTGCTCCATGTCCATTGATAGCAATTGTTTCGGGCCCAACAAATTCAAGTACCAGTATCCCCATACTCTGTTGGAAGATGCTGTCAACATGCAATGTTGATGCAGTTCTTGATCTGAAAAGAAAAAACCATTTGATTTGCACCAGAGTCTGAAACACAAGAACAAAAATTAGCCTAAGAGAAACAAACTATTTGTTCTACATCATATAAAGACTTCCAAGCATACGAAGCAGTTTGCTTCAACCAGAGTTCGTTGATCCTGAGAAGAATACAATAATTCATATTACAAAAAGGATGACAATGCAAGCACCCATTTTGGATAACAGACATACAACCGCCTAATTTTTTCGCTGCAGTACAGAAATACATGTATAAGGCATTTGCGAAATATACATTTTGGCTCCAAGTAACCTAGCTTCCAAAGGTTTCCAATTAACAAGTTTGTAGAACGTTTTGTTTTTTGTTACAATGCATTAAATTTCTCAGAATGGAATCTCTATTCGTTTATAATCCAGAAGGCTTCAGCGGTGTTTCATGTTGTTGACACGCTTTGAGTAGAGAGCATCCCTTTCTCCAATTCTGTGTTTCTTATGCCTGGTGCTGTCATTCCTTTGATCTCTGTCATTGTCAGAGCTTGAATACCCCGATTGAGATCTTTTTCTCCTGTGCTCATGATGCTTCGAATGCTTTCTACTCTTTCTTTCAGGTTTTCTTTTTGCTCTGGAGCTTGAGTGAACACGATTTCCACGATCACTAGAAGAATCAGAATCAAAACTTCTACTCCTACTTCTACCACGTCTTGAATGGGTTTCATGTCTGACAGCTTGTTGCTCTCTTTTCTTGGAGCGATAATGACGTCCACCAGCAGATGAATCTGAATCTGAACTATTGCTCGTGCTTCGATGCCGTCTCAAGCGGGTTTCATCTTTGCTCCTAGAGTTTTTGCTCCTATTACTTCTTTGAAAATCATTATGATGGTGGCCAGATTCTTCTAGAGAGTGAGCATCTTCATTGATTGCCTTGTGTTGCATGCCTGTAGAAATTCTTTTCATGGCAATCTCAGGCAACTTCAAAGTAGAATCCATGGCCTCTTTATTTCCCACAGGTGTATCCATTGCTTGCGGTGCAGCAACAAACTTCTCATTCCCAGCCAACAGTTTAATATCGCCTTGATCTCCAGTTTCATTTGATGTCGCGGTGTTGGTTCTATGCAATGCACCATTTGTGTCTGGAGGAACCTCAAGTCCTAACTCTTTACCAATGGATTCCAGAAAATCCCCTGCTATTAAGCGGTTTAGGGTCCTGTTGGCACCTTCAGTCCTCTTTTCTGCATTCCCTGTATTGTTGGCATTAGCAACATCTTCATCTTCTGAATCATCTAAGAAGATAGCCTGCATCCACTTCAAACACATATGTCACATTTCCTGTTTGGCTGAATCATTATCACTACTGAGCAAGAACTAGAAGAAAAATGAAAGCTATGATCAACCTTAAATAGATGCATGGAGAATTGATAGTTATTTTATTAACAGATGCATCATAACTGAGATGAAAACAAGCACCTTATATAGATCAACTGGCCTTTGGATGCTTGCAGGGGTTGGCTGGTCATCAACCTCCTTTGTACCAATATTTATTTCCTTGGGGATCTGCAGTTCAGACACAGGGGCTGCTATTTCGTTCTTTGCAGCTTCAGCAACTCGGGGTTTAACAAAAGAATCTGCTGTGAAGATAAAGGTCTCCATCTTGCTTCTTGCTCTAGGTGGGGGAAGTGGCTGCAAATTGGCAAATACAATACAGTTACATGCTTTTGTTCCATTGACAGTAAAGCTACAATCAGTATAAGCCAGGTCTATTAGATAACTATCAGGAGCATATTTGCAAAAGCTACAATCAGTATAAGCCAGGTCTATTAGATAACTATCAGGAGCATATTTGCAAGCAGTTATACTCCATTAACCAGCCTTACTACCAAATAGAGTCATGGCTCATGATGAGAAGGCAATATAAAAAGGTAGGAAAAATAGCCAAAAGACTGGATCAATCAAGGACATAAAAGAAAAACCTAGAAAGTCCATAAAGCAGGATTTTCTGATCCCCTTTATCTCTTAAGAAGAAAAGGAATCCCCCAACTTGTACAGTCAGATGATACAATGTCTCAAATGTCCACTGACATGACTAAATAACTAATCAACATACCTTGCCCATAAAAGGATCAATTATGTCAAAGCGCTTGCATAGGATTGGCGCAGGTCGCCATTCAAATTCTTCCCTCTTAGGACATATTTTGCTCATCATTCTTGATTCGTCCTGGGAAATTTGGTGTTTCTGCTTGATCATATGTAGCTCATCATATCTCTAAACTAGCCTATATAATTTGAGCAACAATTTAAAGGAAATAAAGCATGAAAAGGATCTGACACCTCTATACCAACAGGTGGTATGAACTGCATGTCCTCGTTCCTCGCCAATTCCAAAAACTGCTGAACTGACTGAGTATTAGCTTTTTTGTTCCATCCTCCTTTCTCAATTGCTTCTGCTGCAGCCTCAAAGTCGAGTCTTTCACGAGCCCGATCAGCTTCTGACAGTTTATCCGTACCAGTAGAGCGAAGACCACCTTGGTACTTGTCCTTAAGAAATCGCTCAAATCTTTCTTGTTTTGCAGGATCATCCTTAAATGGTTTTACAGTCTCTGATGGCGTAGTCTGTGGTCCAATGAAATGTTACATGAGTTAGCATCACAATAACATAAACCATTACTAGCATAAGCAGAATCGCAGAAAGTAATGATATTGGAGTATCCAGGAACGTATCCAACGGGAGGAAAAATAAGATGAATGACAAAAGCAAGAAACTTACTAGAGATGCTGGCTTCATAAAAGTGTCTGAAAGATTGGTTTGAAGATGAATGACTTCTGTGGAGGCAATGGATGAGCTAGATTCCATACTTCTCTCTAGAGGCCTTTCACCTAAAATTCTACCACGGCCCTCAGCTGTCAGCTTTGGGACCACTGGATTGGGTTTCATTTCCACCAGTCTTTGCTGACCACCATGTTTTTGCTTCTCTTCCCACAACTTTCTTACATAATAGTTATGGCCATTTCCTCCACTGAGAAAAGCAAATAGCGGATTTGATCTATTCTTTTCCTTGGAAAGATCTTCAAAAATCTTGCCACAACGAACAACCAAAGTTGCAAACCCATCTATCAGCATTTTCAAACTGTTGTCTTCTGGAGGATGAAACTCAGGTGGAGGTGCTTCGACAAATGTATTTGCACGCTCAAGAGGAGAAGTGAATTTGTGAACTGGCACAAAGTCAGGTGGAACAACTGGAGGGTGGAACCTGTTGGAAAGATTGCCAGATGCTGTAATGGACAAACTCACGGTAAAACAAATCGTCTCCATAAATATGTGATGAATGAATTTATGCATGTAGGTGTTTTTCAGCACACAAGGATGTGTCAGCAGAAATATGCAAGTAACTGCATCTTCCAAGAACCACCACACTGATCTTGCTTCCATGTACCAACATCTACAACCTAAGTTTCTGGTTAACTACAGAAACTGGGATCCACAGATAACTGAAGTTTCAAAATACAGAAGATTTGTGATCATCACCTTTGAACCCCATTTAAAATTCAACAAAATGAATAGATCATATTCTTGTCCCATTTCAGAATTTCAAAAAGTAGAAACAAGATCGCAATCAAATAAGAAAAGATTCTAGCGCACACACCTTTCTAGTTTGTACTCAGGATCTGATGCAACTCTAAAACCAGACAGAACACCTTGTTTTCGATATTCCAGTTTCTTAGTATCTTCATTTGTTCTTGCAGGCTCATTTTCTTCAACTTCAGTTTCCTCAAATTCAAAACCTAAATAACACAAAGTCTTAAGAGACAGGGCAAAAGAAAAATTAACCATATAGCTGGAAGCAATTATTGCAGGCAAGAACCCAAGAGTTTTGCAGGCTCTAAGACAATATGGTTGCAAAGCAACAGAACATATCTTTATAATTGGGAAGCAAAGTACAGCAGCAGTTATTACAAAGGGTGGTGTATACAAATGTGATCTTAAATATGATGTTATTTCATAGAAACATGCAATCAGTCCAGTTTAATGAAATTCAACTATTTCATTTTTAATAGTGACAAAAGTTCACAACAGCAAATCATGCCAATCCTGGTTAAATTCATAAAATACAAATCATATCAAAATAGGTGTGGTTGCTCAGTGTCCCATCACAAATTTGCAAATGTTTTACCTAATATAAAACTTTCTTTTCCTGTGAACCGGATGGACAGCAGTTACCAACAAGAATATGGAACTAAGCTCCAACAGAACCAAAAGGATAACATCTGAACACACAAAAGAAGAAATACTAAGACAGTATCAATACTCACCAGATGCATAAATATCCTCATCTTCAACATCAAGTTCCTCAAGCGCCCCAATTCCAAAGCCTGGTGCATATTTTCCTGCTGAGGATTTACTCACTCATTATCTTTGAATCCAACTATCAAAACTAACATCACAGAACAAAGCATGTACAGGAGACAGCACTTAAAGCTTAAAAATGACTAACTTCAGAGAAATATCATCTATGCAGGTGCAGATGTCATACAATTAGAGGCCAAAAGATCTTTCCCCATTGACAACCCTCTTCTACTATTCCGTTCTTTAGTTTTAGAATTGTGCAATTCTTTCCTCCCTGAGAGAGTCAAAACAATTTCTGGTAGAATAATATACCACAAGGCGTGGAAGTGGACAAGGAGAATTGATTTTGATAGTAGCTTCACTTACCTCGGAATTCTGGAGCATGCTTGAAAGGATCAAAACCCAACCCATGCAAGTCTTGCTTTGGATGGAGTACATATACCTAACCAAACAATGAGAGAACAGAAGCAAACACAAGCTGAATGTCAAATAGTAGAATTTGGAATGACATTTGTGCTGAGAACACGGAGGCTTACAGATGAAGGGGATGCAAGAGGACACCATTACATTAATTTCCAAAATTGGAACAAAAGGAATAGAATTACATGCAAATAGTTAGATTGTAATTCAACCAAGAAAACTATTGTATCGGGTAACAGTTATGACTGAATAGCACATTTAACTCTTGAATCAAAAATTAGTTAGATTGCATTATGTATACTTGTAGAATAGCAAAGATAGGTACTGTTCAAAACAGAATGTATTCAGATGGTTCTCAAAAGATACATTAATAGATATTAATTGAAATTTTCTGATTAAAGTACACTTTAGAAGTTTCATTATTTTCACTTTGTTATCTCTTATACCACCTCTTCTTTAACATCAAAAGCATAATGTATCAAGAAATGGACTTTAAAATCTATGACTCCATCATATGAAAATACAAGTGATCAAAGCCATGAATCCATCACATGCTGTCTAAATATTGTGACAATTATTAGTAGCAAGAATTTCTTACAACCACAAGTGGTGACCATCAATACAAATCACAGTCAAGAAACAAGATGTAAGTGGATTAACTTAAAAAATGTTCTAAGCTTGACCAGAACTAGAGACACCTCCAGTCCACCACTAAGAAAATTGCACAAAGTGTGGACGGAATGTCAGCCACCATTATCTAAGAATGATGATAGATGTTCATAATATTGTAAATCTCAAAAATTTACATGCTTAAAAATGTAGACCAATTATTTGGAAGAACTTAACAAACAGTATAGAATGAAAAAAGATTCCTTAGGATTGACCAATGATAGAGTTCACTAAATTACTTACAGGTGTGCTTTGTGAACTAAAAAGTCCATCATTGCTTTCTTCAGGTAAATCTTCAGAATCATGCCTACTAGATTCAGTTTCAGCAAGGTCTGGTTCTGCAAGATTACTGGAAAATGCAATAAGTGCTTTCCTAGCTTCTCTGCGTGCATCTAAACAGAAGCAACAAAAGGTTGGGGTCAGACTTATGCTCAGAATGTAATAATAGTTCCAATACTGCAAAAGTAAAATGGCTAACAAAAAAAAGTAATAAACAAATAAAAAAGAACCTAACAGAAGTAATAGAAACCTGTTTGCACATAACACAAACATCCACGTGCATATAAATATATATATATATATATATATATATAGACACACACACACAGCAAGCATGTTCGTATCATCCTTTAAATGGAAAAATATGCATCTTTCATGCAATAACTTAGATGAACCACTGGCTCTCTAAAAAAGGTCTCCTTAAATGCAGCAAAATTCCAAGTCGAGTATTGTGACAGTGCATAATACTGCCATTAGCACTTATAACATTGTCTGGCATCATGTCATCTTCGTCTGTGTTGGAAAGGCTTGTGAGTCTCTCATATTTTCAGAGCACCACGAAAATTGATATGATCATCACCGAAAATCAGTATGTTTTAATTCCGTCTTTAGACTACCTACACATTATAAGCCAACTTCTCCGCAATTTGTTCACAGTCAGCTGTGCATAAACTAGTCCATTGAGATGGCCAGTAGCCTATCTTAGGGTATGGAATTTCCTTGGAGCATTCATCATTTTCATACTTAAAACTTCTCAACTTTCAACTTTAATTACTGTGTGATCAAAGTTTTGTTCAGGACCTTGATCCTTATAAAAAAAAATTTACCTAACCTAAACACGAGATAAACCAACTAAATTTGTAATCAGCATGTAATTTAACACATGTTCAGAGAACGCCAGCATGAATACTAAAAAATAAAGACAGGAAAGAGATTCACAGTCAGATCCAAGCTACAAACAGGAGATGGGAGTAGGGACATACAATAGAGAGAATCAGATTGAGTATCCTTAATTGAATGACCATGTCGCCATCCCATTTTCTGCAATAACTTTATACCTAAAAAAGCAAACGCAACTACACATCATACAAGAATTGAAAAATACTCAGAATTATATTTTGAAACAACATAGTGGAAACAAACCTATAGAATCTGATGCAGGAAGAACAATTTCGTCAGGAGCAGGACCAGGTATAGCAGATGGTCTGCAACACAAAATGCGCGAGTTGAAATATACATTACCAAGAAACTCAGGCAGCACTTGAAAAAAAAAAGTCATTTATGAAAAAGAATAAAGGCTCTAAAATGACAAAAGGAAAATCAAGATTATCAGTGAAGTTAATTAGCTGATAACAGACAGATTTATATTTGCAAGCACAGTGAATAGACAAATAACCATAAATTATTACTAACCTAGTTCATGTATTACAAAAGAGTACAAAAGAATTTAACCTCTTCTCCTGCTCCTTCTGAGCTTGTTTGCGAGCAAATTCAGAGGCAGTGAATCCAAAAGTATCAAACTGGGTAGATGTTTCCAAAGCATGCCCCCCAATGTCCTACGTGTCAGAATAAAAAATAATGAAGGAAATAAATGTGAGAAACATCGAAATGCATAAAATGTGCTTATTCAATCTTACATTAAAAAATAGCAGACCTTCTACACTTTTGATATAATTAAAATTTTTACTGCACTCTAAAAATGCAAGGTTAGAACAGTAGAAGTCATTATTCTGTTACCAGATGTTGCATTGTGACTATAGTCATAAGAGAATATAAGAAAAAAAGAGGAAGGCACTTGTTGATGTGAAAGAAGATAAAACAAATTACCTTTAAATCTTCATCATCTAGAAATTGGTAGATGCTCTGCTGTTTATGTTCAGCTCTATTCTTCCGCGATGAAGTAAATGCCTGGGGAGTCCACCCTGCAAATCCCATCCATTAATCATTTGACTTGCCCTAGAATAACAAGTTCAGCACTTCATGTTTGAAAACCTCAAGGAGCACACCTTCTTTTGTACCAACAGTGTTGTAATAACCAGCAGAAAAACCTCCAGTGAATGCTCCATGGAACCTTCTGCGTCCTTCCTCATCCCTTACCTAAATTTTTTCCAAACAAATGCAGGGAAAAAAAAGAAAAAATCAAGTATTTTTCTGGGCTCAGATGGTAATAGCAAGAAGTCAAATGCTTCTCAGATAAACGTTTTGGTATGGAAAACAAAAGCCTTAAGCAAAAAATAACAAAATCTCAAGGATCATCAAATCAAAGGCTGGATTCGATTACCATCTCCCAGAAATCGAATTGAATCTCTGGAACTTATTTGGTTATTCGCAAATGTTACATCATCGAATACTCAACCGAGTACATAAGAAACATCAAACAAATAAATTTCCACTTGCTGTTAATGAAACTAGCCAAATATCAATCCGGAAATCTGTATCTACTTCTGAGAAAATGAACTAATAGGTATATAAAATCGGACTTGCCTCTTGCTTCCAGACGGGGAGGGAGCGGAGCTGGCCAGCATCCGCCACTGCCTTGCGCTTGCGAGCGGAGGTCTCCTCCTCGCGCTCGATCGGCGTGCCGTAGAAGATGAAATCATCCTCGTCCTCGTCCATAGCTGCTCTCGGTCCCGATTCAAAAACCCTAATCGAAGCAGAGAGATGATGAAGAAGAAGATGGTCGGTGTAGGGGCGGAGAAAAATTCTCGTGCTTTCGGGTCGGTCTGTTCAAAGTAAGGTTTTAAGTTTCGGTTTCCGACCGAAACCGATCTATTAGGGTGGTTTTGATTCTGTTTTGGTCGATTCTGTTTTAATTTCGATCAAATTTTTTTAAAAAAAATTAAATTGATTTTAAATTTAAAATTATTTTTTAAAAAATAATATACATATATATATATTGAAATTATTAATTAATTTTTTTGGAAAAAAATAGCTTAAAAATAAAAAAATAAATATAAGAGTTAGGATTTAAATCCGAGTTAAATATGGCCTAGATTAAATTCTTAATTTTTCATTGGGATAAATATCGATTGTAAAATAATTATAATATCTAAATATAAAAAGTCTATTTTTAAAAATCAAAACTATAACTATAAACCAAAATGTGTTGGTTAAAATTTGAAACCATGGTTCAAACCAAAAGATTGGTCGATATTGAACTAATATTGAATGTGGATTTCAATCAAAAAGACAAGTGGACTGGCCCATAACTTTACAGATTTGTTATTCATTAGAAAAATCTCATCTAATAGTTTCTTTTTTGTATATAAAAAAAAACTATATGGAGTAGTAATAGATTTTAATAAATAAAACACAAGCACATATTAAAAAAATATATGTTTATTTTTATTTTTTATAAATTATAAATTATTAATAAAACCAAAAGTTAGTGATTCAAATTTTTAAAATATTGAAGTTTTTGTAAATTTATAGAAAAAAATTTGAAGTAAGTTTTTGTATACACCTAATGCACCCAGTGCAAAAAGACATTCTATCAAGAATAATGATACATGTCAAACTAGTGGCAAGGGATTGTCTCATTCTTCGGATGATATATCAAGGTGATGAAAGTGAAAGAAAAAAAATATCGATCAATTGATGATAGAAAAGCTAATGTCTAGTATGCATAATATTATACGTGCCATCTCGACAGCAAAAAATGATGCATGGAATAAATTTGTGTATCCAATCTTAATAAGATTTAAGAGAGAACGATTTACTATTACTTTCTGAAATGTGCATATAGACACTTACATTTGAGTGGCAATAGAAGTTTCTTGATAATGCAAATAAGTAGTGTATGCACCTCATATAGGTAGTCCTTTTATATGTACTTCATACTTTTATATGTTAAACATAACTAATAATGATTTTATGACTATATATGTTACTTGTTATTTATTAGAATTAACTTGTGTTGTCTTTATTTAACATAATTATATGACGGACATGTGTTATATTATTTTAGTCGAGTATTTAGGTCGGAGGCCGACTGTGTGAGTTTTTATTATTATGTCTTTCTAGGCTGACTATATGTCTATCTTTTATGTTATTTTTATAAGTTGATTGTGTATCTCATTTGTATTTTATTCTATATTATATTTTTGTCAAATGATGTTCATAGAATATTTTTCAGGATGTATTATTATGTTGTGTTTCATGGAAATACACAAGTATTTATATGTCACAGTTAGATTATCATGATCAACTCAAACAATAGAAAAATACGAAGCAATTACAAAAGATAAATTTGTTGTAAAACCCAAGTTAGATCAAGTTCGAAAGACAAAATTATTTTTTATTATTATCATATGAGTTAAAAAACTTTTATGCTATTCTCGTAAGTTACATGATTATTATATACTTATGTATTTTTAATTATGAGCAAATGAAAAATTATTGTTATGAAAATTTTGCTCCATTTTTAATTAAAAATTATTTCTATTATAATCCATTTGTTGGTCCATTTTATAAATTTGTTGTCTTTTCTTAAATAAATTTAGTAAATTCATCGACTTAAATTTTTTACATCTTTCTATTTTCCTACAAGGAAATCCTTCCTCTTAAGAAGTATGTATCATAAGTTTATAAAAAATTTCACCAAAAAATTTGATGATAGATTTATGCAACCCTTAGGCCTTTTTTGTAAAATTTTCTTCATTTTTAAATTAATTTATTTTTGTAAAATTTTCTTCATTTTTAAATTAATTTTTCATGTTTCCATTTTTTATTTTTTTCAAATTTTATTTAACTAAAAATTAATATTTTTTTAAAGTTTTAATTTGTAATTTTATTAAAATCTTTAACTTGTTAGCTAAAATATAATAGACAAATCCTGAATTAATTTTATTATATTTATATAATTATCCATTTATGGATTATTTTAAATTTTATATTGATTTTTGAAATAATAAATCATGTTTCTATGAAAATATGTATTTAATGTTTATCAAATTATTTAACAAAAAATATATATTAAATAAGTCCTAAATTAATTATTTTAAATTATAGAATCTTTTATTTTTGGGTCATTTTTAAAATTTATATTACTTTTTTCATTAACTTACGATTTTGTAATATTAAATATATTTTATTATCTTATTTACTTATAAATAAAGCATTAATTTTTAAAAAATAATATATATTTTGTGTTTCTAAATCATATTTATAATATTTTTATTTTATACCAAATTTAATATTAAATTTCATATATTTTCCTATTTAAATAAATTATTTATTTTTTTCATTTCTACTCCAACCAAATACTAAAATTTAAATAATTGATAAAATAAGTCAATTTCATTTGCCAATCAAATAATAAAATTCTAAAATTAAGGAAATTGGAGGATTCACAATTTTATTTAAAAAATACTGATTCAAAATCAAAACTATTCAATTCTCTCAATTCTCTTAATTTCTCGAAATGAA
Organism: Trichopus zeylanicus subsp. travancoricus; assembly: GCA_005019695.1. Lineage (NCBI taxonomy): Eukaryota > Viridiplantae > Streptophyta > Magnoliopsida > Dioscoreales > Dioscoreaceae > Trichopus > Trichopus zeylanicus. The sequence goes on from RXID01014346.1 coordinate 654,338, forward strand.
TAGAATTAACAATTTTTCGATTTCAGTTTGGAATTCATCTAAACAGCTTCTACATGCTCAAAGAAATTCTTTGCAATTAATACAATATCTCGTAAAATGCACTAAACAATATTTCAGTGGACGTGCAAAACTCTTGGCGGCCGAACCCGGAATCAAAGCCGGATAACAACCAATAGAAAACCGCCATGTACACCAATCACTCCAAATCTCACTGTTCCTCGCGGACCACCAGAACCACGCTCTCCTCCGTCTCCGACCTCCGCCCATCCACAGCTTCTTCACCGGCCCTCTTCACCGCTCGCCGCCCGATCTCCGATCAACTCCACCGCTGCTCCATTTTCCTCCTCCTCCTCATCCTCCTCCCAGGTAGCTGATTTTCTCCCCCTCATCCTTTCATTTCTACCCCTCCCCATGTACTCCTCCAGCTACACGGCCACCGCCCTCTCCCTGAGAGCAAAATGGTCTCTTTACCACTCCTTTGTCCCCGAGAGGCGATCCAGCTGCTGCTGTTGCTGCTGCAATGGCGTCCCGATGAACCCTAGGTCTCTCTCCGGGTACGTACTGAAGCAGTCCGCGCTGATCCAGTGGCCGCCGTCGAGAAGGCTGCTCGCCGGAGAGATCCGCCGTTGCCGGATGGGCTCCGATGTGGGATTTCGTGAGATGATTGGGCTTTTGGCCGAGTACGATGGGCTTCGCAATGAAGACAGTGGTGGCAGACTCTCGAACAGGCTCGGCCGAGGAAGGAGAGATTTGGGTGGCTTGTGTTTTTACTCCGAAAGCTCATGGTCTTCGTCCCAGGATTGTGTCTCCGAAGAAGATCGGGGAAGAAGTGGCGGGGAATCGCTAGCGGTTCGGAGGAAAAACAGTTACCGCGTTGATGCGGAGGATGTGGACGGGGAAGACGTCCCGCGAGTTGAGAAATATGAAAATGGCGGTGCTGGTAGGATCTCAAGTGGTAGCAATGTGACCAGGAGAGGAGGATTTGTTCATGAAGAGAGGAGGCGGAGAGATGGGTATCGGGAGGATGATAGGAAGAAAATTACCAAATGGAAAGATAGGTTTCTGGAGGAAAAAGATGAGTCTTTGATTGATACAGGAAGTGAATATAGAGGCGAACATGGTCGAAAAGAGCAGCATTTTATGGGGAAGAGTGGTTCAAGAGAAGGATTGCAGAGAAGATTGTATGATGTAGGTGAAGATGATGCAAAGAGAGTGTCATTGAGATTGAAAAGAGCGTCTGGGGTGCAAATTAGGGATGCGGAGGACTCCGTGGATTCAGATTACAAATTGAGAGAAAAGCATGTTCAGGAAGACCGTCGCACAGTTGGGAGAAGAGACTTAAGGGAAGAGTCTCGAAAAACAACCAGGATATCTGAGGTACATGAGGATGATAGGAGGGTGGCTTCAAGTTCCAAGAACATAGTAGATAAGAGGAAGGTAGATATTGGGCCGACCTCAGCTTCAGTAGTGAAAAGAGATAGCCAAGTAGATATCCAAGCTGCAGAGGTTGCCCCATCGAGGATAAGTTCAGGGAGATTTGCTGAAATATCAGAAATGGGTGATACTGACGCTGAGAGGTCCTTCCTCTCACAGAGAAATTTTGAAGAAACAAGGGTTAGGAACAGGGAAAATCAATTCACTTCTGCTCAGGATTCAGCCAAGGTAACGGAAGATAAGAGAGTCCAAATGGATCAACAACATTGCCGAGTTGATTGGCAAGTAGATGAGCATGCCCATTCAAAAATAAATTCAGGAAGAATAGTTGAAATCTCAGAAATACATGATAATACAAAAAAAGAAAGGTCTATTCTCTCCCAGAGGCAGTTTGATGAAGCTAGGGGAATCAATATGCAGAATCAATCTACTTCAGTCAAATATTCTGATCAGATGATGGGCGATAACAGAACCCAAATGAATCAACGACATCAACGAGCTGATATGCTGGTACAAGATCATGGCATGTTTAAAATAAGTTCAGGAAGACTAGAAGAGACTTCAGGAAGTCATGATAATACCAAAAAAGAAAGGTCTTCCCTCTCGCAGGGACAGTTTGATGAAGCCTGGGCAAGCAATATGGAGGATCAATCTACTTCAGTTCGACGTTCAGTTCAGGTGATGGCTGATAAGAGGATCCAAATGCATCACACAAATATTTCTCAGATTTCAAATTCCCAGAAGAATTTTGAAGATGTGAGAGATAGACAGGAGAAATTCGTTTCAGCTCAAAAAACAGTACATGAGGTAAGAGCTGATAGAACTACTTTTGATCAACGGGCAATGGACAGAGTGGATATAAACAAGCAGCATGAAAGTCACACTAATGTTAATGGTACCCAAAGAATTAGCAGTTCGCAAAGAGTTATTGGGGCTAGCATGGATCATCAAGACAATAAATTAGCCTCAGGTTTGGATTTAGTTCACGGGGTAATGGAGAAACAGAGTGAAAACAGTGAGCAAGCTAGTCAGCAATACGACTTCAGAAAAGACCATGAAAGATATGCCTGCATCTCTGAGGGTTCAAGGAGCAATATTCTGCAGTCAATGGAATTGCAGAAGACAGCTGATACAAAAACCGAAGCACCTAGAGGAAGTTCACCATATATGTTGATTCAGGGCAGGAAGGAGAAACAAGTTACTTTCTGTGGAAGGAGAACCCAGTCAAGGGGAACGCAGACAACTTTCATTGGAAGTTCAGACAGCAGTTCTAACTCTGGATACACAAACTTCCAAGCACAAGCGAACCTAGCTAGCAGGGAAGAGACATACCTCATAAGGAATGATGTTTTGGAGTCTGCTAGACAGTTAGATAAGCCCTTATCAAGCAACATTGGGGATTTTGTCGACGAGGTAAGGCAAGAAATATCTTCTTTTGATGAAATGAATATTGAATCCAAGCACTCATCTGGAACTCAGATAGGAGAAGTTCACAGAGGATCCCTCAATGTTTTGGAGTCTGCTAGACAGTTAGATAAGTCCTCCTCACTCTATATTGGAGAGTTTGTTGACAAAGTAAGGCAAGAAATATCAGCTTTGGATGAAATGAACATTGAACACAAGCACTCATCTGGAGCTCAGACACAAGAAGTTCATAAAGGATCAAGTCGAAGAACTGCTGATGTTCAGCTGGGCACTTTTGACAACACATCAGAATATAATGAATACAAAAACACACAAGAAAGTGCAAGGCAGTCTTCATTTAGGTCTGTGCGAAAAGGACCATTGGATGAGATGTGGGAAGTTGGGGCCTCATCTTCTGAGGAGCCTCTTAGACTTGAGGCTGAGGAGTATTCTTCACCTGCAGGAGCAATAGGATCTACCTCTGCTACAGAATCTGAGGGTACTATCTCACGGAGATCCCACAGGTCCCTTTGGACTTACATTGCTGATATAATTCGGAAGGGTTGGGGTTCTAGTTCAGATTCTCGCCGTTCAACTTTGAAGTCTGGTATAAGAGGTTCATCACATGATTCTGTAAGCAGTGAGGCTTGGTTTTCTGGTCACGAGCTAGATGAGGATGATGCAAGCAATGACAAGGGAAATAGCAGTTCACCAAAAGCAACAGCTCCTTCCACATACCCTGCTGATCATCCATTTCCCAAAGAATATTCAGTTGAAAGTCTAGAAAGGTCTGAAACACCAGTGGTGAAAGAGACAGTGATGTTACTGGAAGGCAATAGAACAACTTTGGCGAAGGTCCCAGGAGGTGGCTCCCTTCTTACCCAATCAGAATCTGCAGCTATGGTTGAGAATGAAACAGAAACACGAGCTTTATCTTCTGGCACAGTAGTTCCTGGTCCATCAGTTTCATTAACTGGGTACATGGCTTCGCCTAGTGCAGAAGAAGAATTTACTGTTATAGAAAACCTTCAGATGTCAAGGAACGAAAGCTCAAAGCAACAAGAGCTCAAGAGTGAAACTGGTCAAAAGCAGACGGAATTGAAGCAGAGGAAACTTCAAAGGAACAAGCAAGTGTTAAAAGAAACATTTGAAGAGTGGGAAGAAGCATATAAGCTTGAGTCTGAACAGAGGAAAATTGATGAACTTTTTATGACGGAGGCTTTGACAGAGGCTAAGAAGGCTGCGGATTCATGGGAGGTTCCAGTTGGGGCTGTGCTCGTACAAAATGGGAAAATTATTGCTCGTGGGTGTAATCTGTAAGTCTTTTCCTAGCCACTCTGTCATAGTTAATTTCTCTTCCATATTATGGGTGGATACTGGAACTCTCCTGTGATACTTTGTGTGACAGGGTAGAGGAATTGAGAGATTCAACAGCACATGCTGAGATGATCTGTATACGAGAAGCCTCTAATATACTTCGGACATGGCGCCTTTCGGTACATTCTCCACCATTTATTCCCAATGTAGTATTGGTAGTACTGTTTTCTGTCCAAGTCCATAAACTTCATGCAGATTCTGATCATTAAATTGATGTGCCTCTTGTTCCTTGGGTGGAACACTTGCATAAAAGATTTGATTTATTTCTTCCTACTTGCATTAAACAATAGATATACTTGATTTTTTTTTCCAGGAAACAACACTATATGTGACCCTTGAACCATGTCCGATGTGTGCTGGTGCTATTCTACAGGCTAGAATTGATACTGTTGTATGGGGAGCTCCAAACAAGCTATTGGGAGCAGATGGCAGTTGGGTCAGGTAAGCTTTTTGAGTGTGGTTTGTTGCCTTTTGTAACTTCTGTTCTTATGTTCCTTCTATTTAGCTGTAACCTGTGGTTTTTGTGCCTTCATTTGGAGTTTTTGTTGCATTATCATGTAAAGTCGCCATTAGTTTCTATATTTACTAAGTTCGAATTCAATATCACCTGCATGTACGATTGGAAGTAGTTCAACTTTTAGATTCTCTTGCTTTGAAAGCTGCCTTTATAGTTATGCTAGGACTAACATGTGCTGTATTTGCAAGCTCCCTTTGGTATCAAAATCACACAAATCCTTTGTCTGCCACCTTTTTGGTTGTTTTGCTTCCACTTTCTCATCCAATTATGACAGAATGAGCTTCCCTATTTTTATAAAGAAGAGATGGTCTGACCCTTTTTACCTACTAGATAACTTGCCTTGGTCCTTTCTTGGTCTTTAGCTGCACCATCAAGCTTAAGACATCAAATGTTTCTAGCAGAAGTATACTGAAAAGCACAGCAGATTCCTATTGTATGTCCTGCTATGCAGAGATATTTTCAATAAATTTGACCTTTCTATCTGCCTAAACTGGTAGGGATATCTATTCCATTAAGATTTCCTCAAAAAGGTTTGAGACGGATCAATGAATTTTCCTGTGACAATGTTATGAACAACTTGCATGATGATGCTTATGGGCTGCTATGTTTTTCTTTTGGGCATTCCAACTGATTATGAAAGCGTTACGTGGATGGGGAAACATTTGTTTGGCACTTTGCACTTTTAAACTATATCTTCTGCTAGAAGCTTGCATACATATTTGGTTAGCTTCTTTTGGTAATTTCAGAGGTTGTTTCCTTACTGTGGAAGTTTTTGACCCTGTTTGGTATTTCACAGGCTCTTTCCTGGCGAAGAAGGAAGCAGTTTGGATGCATCAAACCAAACCACCGGTCCTGTCCACCCATTCCATCCAAAGATGACTGTGAGGCGTGGTGTCCTCGCAGCAGAATGTGCAGATGCAATGCAACAGTTCTTCAAATTGAGGAGAAAGAAGGACAAGAAACCAGAGCCCTCCCCCTCATCATGCCTGCCAATATCCCCTCACCCAACAAAACTTCTCACGAAGATGCACGACCTATTTTGTATGATGTTTTGCTTGTAGCACTGTAAAAGTTGGACAGCTCAGGCTATTGGAGTAATTTTAATCCTAAATTCTAACCCTTTTATTCATATTTACTCTGAATAAACTGATTCCTTTGCTTGTCTCAACTGGTTTTGTCATCCATTTTTTACTTCTGAACAAGTAATAACTTCATGAACAGGTTGCATCCTTTCCATCTTTCCAATGTTGATATCTTTGTTATAATTATCATTTAATTCCGTTTCTTTATTTGAGGTGAAGCCGTTCTTTTTGGATGAAAAACAAACCAGAAGTAATGTGGGTCGGTCAACGATTCTATCAGGTACAACTTCCTCAGATGAAGTACATTGCATAAACTCTCAACTCAAGCTACTCCTCTACCCTTTGTCCATCTTTTCATTGCTGAACTTAAATTCCTCGATTCCTAAGTCCGTTGCCCTTGAGTTTGCAAAGTCTGGACAGATTGAAAACAAAATTCTAATTTTTAGAGAAAAGGAATCGTATGCAAAATTTCATTGTAGTTTCTCTGACAGAAATTTCTGCCTCAATTAGCTTCCTCCCCCCGTTCAATCTCCTGCATCTTCTTCTTCCCCTTCAAGACTCGAACGATTCCACTGAGTGCAATCTCAACATCGTCGCTCTTCATTAGCTCTTCAGCAACCTCTGCAGGAGTCACCTCCACCTGGCAGATAAGCTGGTTGATCTCCGGGAACAACGGGTGGTCGTCCACAGCATGGTAGTTAGAGACCAGCATCCTGAACCCGGAGGGGCTGCAGTAAGACATGTGTATGTGCATGTCCATCCTGCCGGGGCGGAGCAGCGCAGGATCAAGCCGGTCTTTGTGGTTGGTCGTGAACACTATTATCCTCTCGTCGCCGCAGCTCGACCACAGGCCATCAACGAAGTTCAGCAGTCCAGACAATGTCACCTTCTCCTCATCATAAGACTCCTCTTTCTTATTATCATCTTCCTTTGAATTCTTTCGCTGCAAGTCCACCGAGCAGTCAATGTCTTCGACGACGATGATGGACCGGTTCGCGGTGGCGGCCAGCAGCGTCCTCAGGGCGGCGTTGTTGTTCACGTCCGTGAGCTCCAAGTCATACACATCAAATCGGAGGTAGTTGGCCATGGCCGCAACCAAGCTCGACTTTCCGGTGCCCGGCGGGCCGTACAGCAGGTACCCCCTCTTCCACGCCTTGCCCACCCTCTTGTAGTACTCCCTCCGTTTCACGAACCTCTCCAGGTCGTCCAACACCGCCTTCTTCGTCTCCGGTTCCATCGCCACCGTCTCCATTGTCGCGGGATGCCGCAGATTGGTCGAGGTCCACTCCCAGTTCTCATTGGTGTAGAGCTTGAGCGTCTTGGCCTCGTCTTTGATGACCTTGGCTTGATCGAGAATGAAAGGCAGGTAGGAGCTCACGGCGAAATCCTTGTGCTTCCAGTGGAAGGAGAGCTCGAAGGATCGGGCCTCGGCCGGGGTGCTGACCTCCCTGTAGTGGTTTCGCCGGTGGCGGTAGTCGTAGAGCTGGCTCTTGGAGTCACGGGAGACGAGTCGCCAGCGGAAGGGGCGGCCCTGGAAGACGTCGAGGAGCTCCTCGCCACGGTCCATTGAGATCACGATGGCGTCCTCGGCTTCCTGCTTGCTGGCGCGGAGCTTACGGGTGGAGGGGGAGATGCGGGCAGCGAGGTAGGCCTCGGCGGCCTTGAAGAGGTGGTTGGGGACGCGGTTCTCGAACTCGTCGATGACGATGGTGAGGCGGGAGGAGAAGCGGGAGAGGAGGGCGGAGAGGGAGTCGGCGAGGTACGCCTGGACGCTGTCGGGGATGAGGTCGTTGGCGAAGGTGCGGAGGAGGTAGGCGGTGGCGGCGACGGACATGGCCGTGGAGATGACGGCGTTCGTGGTCGTAGTGGTCGGCATCGTGGGCAACATGGCGGTGGTGGTGGGGTTGTTTTTTTTTTTTTTTATTTGGGAGGGTTTGGGAATGGGAGGAATTTTATGGAGCGCGGTGTTTGACGATTTGATGGGGAGAGAAAAGAAGGACAAAGGCGGCGAGGTGGAGATCGTCTTTTTGAATTATTAAACGGTCTACTTTGAGGCGCAAAAGCAACTTTTTAGCAAATGTTTATTTATCTCAAAAAAGAAGAATCATTAAAATCCGTGTACAATAAGCGGGGATTGTAGTCTACTGGCATTTTTTTTTTACTTTGACTTGTCGATGTTTTATTTATTTATTTATTTATTTTTTTTCTTGAGTGAAGACTGGCGTAGTCGGTGCCTTTTTTTTGTCAGGCTGATCTGGAGTGGAGTCGATGCTGCGTGATACAATAGAAGGTCCGCTGAGCAAGACGATCGAGTTCTTTCCCTGTTTTTGCCTCTCCCCTGTGCTCCAGTCAGATCAGTATTCTCAACGAAGAAGGATAATAAAATTGAAAAGGAAGCTCAGACGGAACTAACATCAAGAATTTATAATATATATATCTGTGTGTTAACTTGACCTTGGGATTATCTTACTTACCCTAATAACCATCTACTCTTGAGTTAGAGGAATCCCAGGGTATATTGGGAAATTTACCTCGACATAAGGTACGGAAGGAAGACGCAGGATTGTCCTACGCGGGAGGTTGGCGCAGACCATACATACGGGAGAGAAGCACCCTCGAAGTTTCCCGTGCGAACCTTCTGCCACAGCACCGTAGCTCGTGTATTCAGGTAGCGGAAACAAATATCAGACTGGAAGAGGTTGGCGCAGAGATCAAACGGAAGAGAAGCCCCCTCGAAGTTTCACGTAGCACGGTAGCTCATGTATTCAAGCAGCTGAAACAAATACCAGACTGGAAACTTTGTCTTTACTGCACTTAAGCCCGCGTCTTGTGGGCCATGAGAAAATGGAGAACAAATCGGTCGAAAACAGTCTTGGGCTTGGCCCTTGTCTACTACGGAAATGTTTTGACATGCACGTCCCAGCAAGAGCGGGACAAACATCCCAGCTATAACGTCAGAGTATTCAGTCTGGGCTCGGTGCAGCCGCATGCACGAACTGCAATCAATTCTAATTAACATAATCCACTTATTTTTTGGCACCGGAATTCAATCCACTTTCTTTTGACATTAAACCAAATCCTAAACGGATTATACTGCATTTCCAAGAATATTATTGTTAAAATACCTAAAACAGGCTAAAATATTCCATTTCAGGAAAAAAAAAAAAAAAAAAGGACCTTAATATAGCACCCTAATGCGTTCGGGTTCTTATTTGAAGCCAAGACAAAAGGCCATTTAGCATGACCGCAGCAGCTCGATATTCTCAATCATTGGCATAAAATTTTTCCAAGCCAAAAAGACCAATTTCTTAAAATTTAATGAATATATAAACCAAAACCTGATTGTTTCAGAAACTGGTCATCACCAGGTGCTTTGCAAAAAACACTTTCAGAAAAATATAAAGTGAAATTATAATCATCAAATAGATGGTAAACAAGCAGGCAAACAACAGGAGTGTCAGAGAAGAAGATGTGATGTAGCGCCAACAACAAAGAGAGCTAATATATTTACCTTCCCTTTGCAGAAGGTTTCTTTATGATAACTTCAGCTGCATTGGGTCATGGTTCCCTTCTTAATGGAGCAACCCCCAGCCAGCCAGTGAAGAGCCAACCACAAGGTCAGAAAGTTAGCTCAGATGTTACTGCATCAATCACCAGCCTTCTGAGCTGTTTTATTTGAATAAGCAAATCAGGCTTAATTCCTGCAAGGACACACTGAATCACAATGAGTTAATCCATCTCAGCCATCTAGTGATGAATTAGGAGGTAGATCCACACAACAAAATGATCATGGTTGTTAGAATGTCTTTGCAGAGATCTTCCAATCCAACAACCTTCCTTCTATTTCAAACCTTCTGCCACCCACCAACATCTATATACCGCTAATATCCACAGAGAAACAAGCACACCACCAATCTCCAAGATGGCCTCCTTGTGGTGGCTTTGCATCTTCACCTTACTTTGCATTTCCCGAGCTCAGGTCCCAGCAAGTGCACCAACCCAACCACAAACTCCGCCTGCTGCCACCCCTCCCACAACACTTCCATCTCCGACTGCATTACCATTACCGCCTGCCACAACTCCACCACCACAGCCTACAACTACACCTGTAGTACCACCAACACTACCTCCACCTTTGCCAGCACCAACTTTGCCTCCACCCTTGCCTCCGCCACCAACACTTCCACCACCTGTGCAAGGACCAGCTCTACCACCACCTTTGCCCCCACCTCCAACACTGCCTCCGGCACCACCCCCACTTCCTCCTGCACCTTTGCCATCACCACCACTAGCCTCACCAGCGCCAGCTCCGGCAGTTGCAGTGCCAGCAACAGCACCTTCCCCAACCCTGGAAACACCAGCACCAGCTCCTGCAAAGGGCAAGAAAAAGCACAAGAAGAAGAAGCATAAGAAGAAGCACACTCCTTCACCTGCACCAGTGCTCAGCCCACCGGCACCAGTTGCTCCTCAGCCAACAACAGAGGACCTGACGTCCCCTGCACCACTGCCAGATTTGGTAATAATTCAAACCTCAATCTCTTCTGGATGGTATTAACGTACTTTGTTTCTAAGAGAAGACAATTTTTGCTAACGATCCTTATGGCAGCTAAGTTTTTGCTGACTGAAACTTCCAACCGAATAGATTTAGAGAAACAGAAGTCCCAGTAAAGTAATCCATCTGAGCAAAAGGTGAAAATTAGCAAAACAATTGTCTCAAAATGGAAATAGTTCAATAAAACCAAGCACCTAATTCCCAACAAATTGAACTCTAATTTTCTCCTGGCATTATCATATCCAAACTTAAAACAAAAGGTAGTATTCCCTAGGAAGGAATTGGTTGGCTGGAAGCCTTAGCATGTAATGGATTCAGGAGGTTGTATTGTTACTTAATTCTCTATATCAACTGAACAACCCATTTTTCTGTGTGTTTTTCTCTTTGATTACAGAATGGAGTGAATGCAATACACAAAGCTAAGACATTTGGAATGTGGGTGAGAACCTTTTTGGCCGTGCTTGTGCTGTTCACCATCATGAGTTAGCACTACATGCTACTTCGATTGTGAGACCATTAGTTTTCTTCTTATCAGAGTGTTCTATTCCATTTGTTTTATTTATCAGAGGTGAGCGTGGAATAATGCATTGCACGAAAATTTTCTCATAGGAAACAGAAATGTCAGAATTGATTTGCTGGTGGGTTACCATCTTTTTGAATGCATTAAGAGTGTAGTCATTTTTGCATTCTACAGAAATTTATGTTAACTTCATTTTCAGACAATTGAATGATTTCAAATAATGCAAATTTCTGAAGTCATCGACCGGGTGACCTTGTAATGCATGTTACTAATAACAGAGTAAACTAAAGTAGTAGTGCTTAAATAATTGAAAAATGGCCACAAGAGAAACAAAGCAGATGTATACACAGCATTTTGTAGCATATAAACAGCATCAATATCTGCCTTTCAAAGCTGAGAACTTACGCGAGTAGGAAACAAAAAATCAAAAGATGTGGTTGACGAACAAGCTAAAGCCCTCCTTGGACCATGAAGCAACTGACGTAAGCATACAGATTTGGAAGTGAAGAAACAGGTCTTGTGCCTAACCAACTAAACTTCCTGTTAAAGCTTCCCATCAGAGTACCATCACGTGATTCAAGCAACAGATTGTCAAAGTTGAACTGCATTTCACTCTATTCAGTATCATCGGAGTTGGCAATCCGCTCCTCCCGCAAATCATACTCCACAATGAGACCTAGGTTGTCAACTAGTTTGTGTTTTACAAGACACCCTGCACACTGTTGAGATTTTGGTTAAGTTTATTGCAAGAAAAGACTTCTGTGAGATGTAATGATGAAGTGCAACTAAATGCAAATAATTGCACCTGATTGTACGTACTAATAGCAAAAACCACAAGAAGATTGATTTCAATCAAAAATTTATCTTTCTGATTTTAAAGCTATCCTTACAAACAGTTTCAAGAAAATACACGAAATTAATAAGAACGTACCAATTCAGATAAATCTCAACCCCACTAAACTTTAAGCAAACTTTAAGCAAATGTTAAAGCAGGCCAATCACATTAAAAATCACTAAAATGTGTACATAATTGACAACAATAATACGCAAAACTCATCATAACAGTGATCTACAACCAGTCATGAGATACCTGCACAAAGACAGTCCCCCGCTCATAGGCCACTCTATTCACCAAACGCTGCGATCTTTCACCACAAGCATTGCAAGTGAATTGCACAAGCAAACTTCTCCTTGGGAGATTTATATCAACAGCAGCTTCCTTTAATGCCACAAAAGAAACAATCACGTTATTGAGCTCAAAATCAATATAAAAAAAAACAGCAGTAATTCCAACTGAGAGCAAAGTAGAAAAAGAAACAAAAAAAGAAATTGCAACAAAATGAAGATATACTTTTGACGAAGAAGCACTACTATCATCGGAAGCGCAGTTTTCCCCCGAATCCTTGGCTTCCAAGCAAAACCTAATCCCAGGTCTTCTCGAATCCTTGAATACCGACCGCAGCCTGAGGAAAAATTAGCCCCAATTTACCATCAAATCAAATCAGCTAGGAGAGGAAAACCCTAAAATCAGCAGCAAATGACCTCGCTACAGGGAACTTTGGATTGGAAGCACGAAATGAGATAGAGGAAGGAGAGAGCCGGCGTTCCTCGGGATTTGCGCAGGTAATCGAGATCGGAAGAAAGGCCTTGGCGGCGCCGGCGACCAAGGCGGCCATCTCGCTCTGTCTTCTTCCTCTCTGCCTCTCCGGCGAGCGAGACGAAGACAATATAGTCTCCCGGGTTCGAGAGAGGAGAATCTTATTGGGCTGTATTAGGCGCATACCCAATCAGAAAAGCCCACCCGAAAGCATAATGGGCCGATCAGGTGGTCCGAAAAGACAATTTGTGAATAATGACCCCTGCAAGTTATCTATTTGCTAATGGACCCCTCATTGGTGACACTTTCCATATCGAGCCTATTGCTGGATGGATTATATTCATATTTGAAAGCTACTGAATTAATATTCTATCTGTTTTGGACTTAAAAAGTTTGTTTTAGCTTTTTAATGATGGATTTGGACCTAATCTAAGTAAAAAAATCAAAATAATCCTACAGTTCCCTGAAAAGAATATTTAGACAATGATTAAGAGATTAACAACAAAAAGAGATAGATGCTTATAAGAAAGAATGGCACTTGAAGACTCGACAACCCAATTGTGTCGGAAGATTACTGGATTTGCTGATTCACCATACCAATTCTACTTGTTTTTTCCCCAAAATTCGCGGATTATTCTGAAAATAGAATCCTTGTACAGAAGAAATGACACTCAAAGATTTCGCGGGCGCAGGCAGAATATTATGCGAGTAATAATGCATTGGATCATATTAGTGGTTGATGCTGTTCTCTGAGCAAACACCGAGTGCTCCTTTGTTAATGCATCGCGTTTCTTCTCAATGCATCGCCATGAGTTCATACTTTCGGTAGATATATGACAGTGATTCTCTGCATCACTGTATATATGGGCATCTTCTTCCTCTTCTTTAACCACGAGTCGAACGATCTATCCATCGAGATAAGATTCCAGTCCGGCGTTCGATTAAACAAATCGCCATCGACTATGATTATCCATGTTTGTCTGACGTTTTTTTTTTTTTTTTTTCTGGCATATTTCGGATTGATCTTCAGCTGCGCATGACAGGGGTGGCTCGATTGTTCCGAGCATCGGAATCACTCATGCATGAGAGCATATCACACCTGAAAGATGCAAAGGAAGCATGTAGGAAAAAGCTAGCTTTGAGCACTGCTGGAATAGAACAACACCATTAACGTGGATTGATGCTCAATTAAGTATATGCTTTGGAATGTTGGCGAGCAAGAGTGTAGGAGATAAGTCTGGATAATGTGCAGAGAAATGGACTTGATGATCAGCTTTAGATGATGTGGTTTCTGTTTTTTCTTCGGTTTCGAGTACGAAAAATATTCCTGCAGGGATATGAAGTGATCCTGATAATTAACCGGTATCATTTCAAGAACCCAATGCTCAATTATGGGATCCCTTGGCCTGCATGAGGGAATAGTACCTTCTTGGTTATGGTGAAGAATAGAATTCGGCGATGATGGGCGCTTCCACGAGGGCATGCATCCGCACAAGTAGCAGACACGGGACTCCGCTTAAATTTCTGCTTTAGGGTTCCAAATTCCTCCGATCTGGAATTTTAGAATTTTAGGGTTTTTACATACACCTCCCTGACTTGTCAATATTTACCTCCTCTTCCGCGGAACATGAGATCTTCTTTTTTTTTTTTCAAAAAACTCCCTGACTTGGTGTATATGAGAAATCTCCTGAACCATCTCTTCAGGGTTGTCGTACGAAAAAGCAAGAAATGAGATAATTGTAAGACAGAAAGGATGAGCGAATGGTGGAGGGGATTGGATTTGTGCAATCCAACTCGGAGCAGCATTTGGGAGGCTTTGTCAGCGCCTCCGGGAACAGGACTTTGTGATGGGTCCAACTCGGTTCATTTGTGGGTTCGTTCGGAGTGAGTTTGGTTCGAAATCAAAATCAGTATAATCTTATTTTGATTAGTTTATGATTTAAATACTTAAAAATAATTAAATAAATTATCATATTATTTTTATATTTATTTATTTAAATATCAATAAATAATATATCTAATGATATAAAAATTCAAAAAAAAATTTAAAACATTCACTAATCATGTTAACATTCAAACACTTAAAATTTGATTAGACTTTTTTTTTGTATTTTAGTTTTGATATTGAGCTTGAGTTTGATCTTGATCCCGAACCAAATAATTTCTTAAAATCTAAAATTATTAGAAATATTATTTTTTTTATCAAAATTATTTTTATAATAATTTAATTTAATAATAATGTAAAATAACTAATGTTATTTTTTAGTAAAAAATAGTTAATTGGATTAATTTTTTATTAATCCATTACGAAAGAACGGCTTAGGGTTGAGGCTGGTTCATTTGTCCTAAAAGTGCCTATTGGATATGATGGCACTCTTAAGACCCGCAATTTTTTATTTTTTAAAAAAATGTACTTGGCACGTAGAACTAAAGTGTTTAGGTTGTGTTTGGTTCGGAATTAGGATTAAAATCATTTTATTTTGAGTGGCCTATCATCTAAATACTAAAAAGATAATCATATTATTTTTACTTTACTTTAAAAAATAAATTATCATACTATCTTTATTTTTATTCATTTAAATTTCAATAAATAATATATTCAAAGTTTAAAAAAAAAATTAAACTATTCACTAGCTAGACTAGTATTTAAATACAAGAAATTTGATTTAACTATATTTTTATACTTTAGTCTTGATATTGAACTTCAACTCGACATTGATCACGAAACAAACGGTGTATTAAAGTTTTTAGAAAAAGAGAAAATAGCTGAAAATGTCAAAAATATTAGGTCTACTTTGCCAAATCGGGACTTGTTTGCGAACACATCTGAAGTTAAGGTCAAGGGTCAAAAATTACCAGAGATACCTGTTTCTGTATGAACGCCGATTGTGCTTGATTATCACAAAAAAAAAAAAAAAAAACACGAAAAAAATGTGAAATATATGAATCAGAAGGTGAGTCGACAACTTCGCGTATTTTGTCCGGTCAATTTAGATCTATCGTGCAGTCACGAATTGAAGCGATCGCGCGAACTCGCGGATTGGCTAAATCAATTGAGAGAGGGAGATAAATTGATTGGCGGCTTTCAATTAAAAAATCGAAAGAAGAGGGTTTGGTGGCTTCTCCGATCTCCGACAAAACTATATAGTCAGTTTATTTTTTCTCGGAGAAAATTATTTTAAGAAAAAAAATTCTTTGTCAGTCTCAAATTTTTTTCTTTTCGGTCTAATAATTCTTTAAATGTTTTACCAATCCTTCGTTGTTGTTCAAAATTTGGTTTTCGATTGTTTGATTTGACGAACAAAGACACATATAATGAAGGTGAGAGCTTTCGAAGTTCATCCATAAAAAAGTGAGGAGTACATTTTCGACAAGATTTTTTATTAAGTTAAAAAGGAAATTAGAAAACTTTTAAGATATTTATATATAACCGGATCTTATTTTAATTATGGAAAACACATTGTGTTACGCTTGCAAAATTATATATATATATATATATATACATAGAGAGATGGTGTTATTTATAAATATTAAAAATTAAACAAAACAATATGGAAATTAAAATGTTTTTGGTTTGAACCGATAGCATAAACACGATAACTATAGAACATATTAGCACAATGCGGCGAAGAAATAGCTTTGCATGGTGGGAGGATAATCTTTAATAAAAGTGACTTTTATGTTTTTGTTTTCAGAGTGGAGGTGGTGGTTAACACAAGATTTGCAATAATTGAGCCTAAAAGTTTATTGTGAATCTTATCTTGGGCCTAGTGCACATCCCAACTGGTCTAATGGCAAGTGCTCTTGCTTCTTTCTCTAACATAAATATTCGCCATTAATATATCATATACTATAAATCTTATGGATGGAATTTTTGATATCTCGTTGGAGTCCAATTCTTCATCAATTTTGATCTCATAGATTTTTTAAAATCCTAATTTACTAAGCTTTTTATCTCTTAACTTGTAATAAGAAGATACCGTGAATAAAATCGCCAAAAGCTTCTCAACAATGGTCGTTCCAATATTAAGATTATACGAGCACTCAATAATAGAAATAAAATGACAAGTTGGGCATTAGTTTTTACCTATTTGCATACTGTGCTATTTATAAGACATAAAATGTTTCATCGTATTAAAATAAATCTCGTGATTTCAAATTACAATATTGTTGAATTTTACATAATTAATAATTACAAATAGTAAATCTTTTGGGATTGACTTTCAAAAATAAATATAGGGTATATCTCCTGATCATTCAGTTTTTATCACAACTCAATAGAAAACTTTCCAAAATTTGGTGTAAAGAGCTTCTCATAACTCGATTGAGAAAGCTTCTCACAATTCCATAAAAAGCCCCTCACAGCTTGGTGGAGAAAGCTTTTCAAAGTTCGGTGAAGCGTTTCTCACAACGCGATGTGAAGAATTTCTCATAACTCGATAGAGAGCTTCTCACAGTTTGGTGTCAAGGTAGATTTTGATTACCAAGCTAATGTCACTAAACCGAGACTATCGAGCCTAGGTTATCAAACTGAGATCACCAAGCCCAAAGATTGGATTTATTTATGAAACTTCACCTAACCCCATCAATAGCTCAAATCAGAAAATGATTTTGGATTTTTGATTCAAAAAATTTAACTTAGTGTATCATCGTGATCTTTCATCATATTAATTTTTAAATCGTATAATTTGTGTCAAAATTAATATATAAAATAAAAATAGAGAAAAAAACTTCATAAACCCTGAGACTCAAATCGTAAAGTTTTAAACTCTAAGGGGCCGTTTGGTTGGGGGTTAAGGTTAAGATCAAGATCAAGACTAGTAAATTATTTTTATAAATTAATATCTTTTTATCAAAATTAAGGCTTCAATAATTCAAAGTTTAAAAAATAATTTAATTTTTTATAATAATTTAATTTAATAACAGTATAAAATAATAAATATTAATTTTACAAGAAAAAAATAAATATGAAACGAGCTGATCTTGATCTTAATCCCAAAACAAACAAGACTTAAAATTTTAAATGCAAATCCTTTAATTTTAAACCTACATTTTAAACTATAAGATACCGTTTGATTTAAGAGCAGGATCAGAACCAAAATTAAGATTAGTAAATCACTTTTGTAAACTAATATTTTTTATTAAAATTAATCTTACAATAATTTAAAATTCAAAAATTATTTAATTTTTTATTTTAATTTGATAACGACGTAAAATAATTTTAATTTGATCCTGAAATAATTTTAAAAAATAATTCTAAAAATAAGTTTAAATTTTAAAATTCTAAAATCCAAAATTATTATGAGTTTATGGCAAAATTTTTGCCAAAGAATTTTTATCCCATTTATTTAATTTTCACATAAAAGATATTTAAATATGTCCTGGCCAGTGTCTCCGCTGTCTGCCACTCTGGCTTCTTATGTTATCAGGAAGATCAATCTTCGTTGATTTGTTATATATGACTGGTTTTGAATAAAAGCCGATAAACAAATCAATTATCGACAGGGTTTAAAAATCAATTAAGAAAGAGATCATTATCATGTAATCACAGTTTAATTCTCTTTTTGCTTGCTTCTCATTCGATGTGTAATTACCCAAATACCCTTTTATTGAAGTCATCTAACCGGCTAACCATATACTAAAAGAGTTGCCAAAAGCGAAGCCCTTTCGTTGGGCACCCACAGCACATCACAACGCAATTTTGGGGGGTCATACCGTAAAATAAGACCCCACCCATTTCCACAAACCCTTCCCTCCCCCACCGGACACTTTTAACCCGCCCATATACTCCTTGGCGGAAAACCCCCGCACCTCCTCCACCCTCCTCGCCGGAATCCGGCCACCATTTCACCAAGTGGCTCTAGGTGCCAAGCATATAACCACATGAGCCTCTTCCACAGTATCTCCGAGAATGTGCTGTCCCCCAACGCACCAGTTTGATACCTCCTCCTCCCATATATAAACCCCCTCGTGCTCCTCCTCTCCAAACACCCATCAAAACCCTCACAAACTTGAAAGCTCGAAGAACTCAAAAATGGTGAAGTTCTCCAAGCAATTCGAAGGCCAGCTTGTGCCCGAATGGAAGGAGGCCTTCGTCGACTACTGGCAACTCAAGAAGGACCTCAAGAAGATGCAAGCTCCTCTCAACAAGCCAAGCCCACCACCTTTGTCTCAAAGGCTCTTCTCTCCTCTGGCCAAGCTCCCTCTCTTTGGCCACAAGGATCATGGAGTCATTCAGGTTTTGCTTCTATTGCTGTTCTCGTGCTTTAGATTTTTCCTTATGCTCAACTTCTTTTGTGTTTTATAGGTTCATAGGAAGCTTGCGTCATCGTCAAGCAAAGGGGATTTGTATGAGACCGAGATACTGGAGCAGTTTGCCGATACTGACGCAGCGAAGGAGTTCTTTGCGAGACTGGACCTGCAGCTGAACAAGGTGAACAAGTTCTATAAGGCGAAGGAGAAGGAGTTTGTGGAGAGAGGGGAGTCATTGAAGAAGCAAATGGACATTCTTGTGGAGCTCAAGGCCGAGCTCCGGCAGCAGCGGGCTCGCTCGGCCTCGATGCGGGACGATCCCTCCATGTCATGCTCCAGCGCATTTGGTGAGTCTGATAGCTTTGTTACTGATTCTATTGCCAGAAGGAGAAGAAGATGGTGGTTGAAGGGGGACATTTTGCATGCTCATTATTTTCTCAAGTTGAACACGCAGAACCCATGAATGGATTTTAGTGGATTGTGTTTTTCGGAATTTTAAGATAATTTGTTTGATCTCAATCTTTGATTTCAATTATATGTTGTTAGTCAGCTAAGTACAAACTTATAGCACTAATATTAATATTATGAGTTTGATTTTTTATTTTTATTTTTCTCTTCATGTTACTCACTCTCTAAAGAAACACAACCACTAACTCCCACTTCAACTTGTTTTAACAGTTTGATTCACCTTTGATCCTTGTTAACTTTTTTCTTTCAGATGAGAAATGTTGCACAGATGCCTTTCTTTTTCAGTGTCAACAACTTTAATTAGACCAATCTCAGAAAAAAGAGGCTTTTTTTATATCACCTTGAAAGTAGGCAAATTTGCATAGAGAACCCTAAAAATGGCATTTGCGTATATAACCCTGTAGTTAGCTTCAATAGCTTCAATTCATCAAATGTTGATGTTTGTGAAAACTTACAGTTAGTAATATAACGCTGTCATTCTGAAAATGGTAGATGAGGAGTCAACAAGAGGAGGAGCAGCAGAACAAGAGCAACTGCGTGAGGGCTCAACAAGCGATCTTGAAAGAGGTGATCAGGTCGAGCTTTCTGTAGCACGTCAAGAGCCAGATGACTCAGGGAGAGTGGTGACGACCAAGAAGGAGGAAGGGAAGCTGAGGAGCCTCTCCGGTAGGGTTATCAGCTGCCAGGGCAAGAACCTGAGAATCAACATACCACTGACCACACCTACCAGGCTCACATACTTGGTATGGGAGGACCTGGTTAGTCAGTCCAAGAAATGTGGCCCTGATGGTGCCAAACTCAACATCAACAAGACCAATCTCCACCGTGCTGAGAAGATGATCAAGGGAGCCTTCATTGAGCTCTACAAAGGCCTGGGCTACCTCAGAACATACAGGTGAGTATGAACTAGTTTTACCATTGTATTATGATTAGGGAGCAGAATCTTATGCTTAAAAATGGTTTCTCAGGCAACTAAACATGCTGGCTTTTGTGAAGATCTTGAAGAAGTTTGACAAGGTTGGTCTTTCGCGATTTCTGATTTCTGTCCTGTTGTCATTGTTTTGTTGAAACTTTGATTGTTCTCAGGTGACAGGGCAACAAGTACTGGCCATTTACCTCAAGGTGGTGGAGAGTTCCTACTTCAATAGCTCAGATAAGGTGAATCTTCTTCTGTGATCATATCCAATTTCTTTTTGAATTTGTACTCCTATTGCCTAATGGTTCATTTATTCTAATTTAGGCTATTAAATTGATGGATGAGGTTGAGGAGATCTTCGTCAAACACTTTGCTGAAGATGATCGACGGAAGGCGATGAAATACCTCAAGCCTCACCAGTGCAAAGAATCACATGCTGTGACCTTCCTCATCGGTAATAATTCAAATTCTAATGACATTTAACTTTGAAAAACTTTCATTTTCTAATGTATTGTTAAACTCTCTTGGTTAGGACTTTTCACGGGATGTTTCGTCGCGTTGTTCATTGGATACTGTATCATGGCACGCTTAGCCGGAATGTACACTAGGCAAACAGATTCAATTTACATGGAAACTGTGTACCCTGTTCTTAGGCAAGTATTGTTATCTGAATCAGATTTTAATAAATGGAAATGAAATAATGAAATTGACGGCAAGCTATTCTTGCAGCATGTTCAGCCTGCTATTCCTGCACCTATTCCTTTATGGGTGTAACATCTTCATGTGGCGAAAGACGCGAATAAACTACAGCTTCATATTCGAATTCGCTCCCACTAAGGAATTGAAGTACAGAGATGTCTTCTTGATATGCACCGCATCGATGACTCTTGTGGTTGGAGTCATGTTTGCCCACCTGAGTCTGATTGCCAAGGGCTACTCTTCCACTCAAATTCAAGCCATCCCGGGCATCTTGCTTTTGGTGATCACCCATGCTCAATTCTTCCTCTTTCTCTCTAGTGGGCTAGTGGGAGTCATCTATGCTATAACTGATGTTTGTGGAATAACTCCAGTCTAACAGAGTGTTTTGATTCTTGTATTGCAGATGTTCCTGTTAATCCTCGTGTGTCCATTCGAAATCATCTATAGATCGAGCCGCTTTCACTTCCTAAGAGTTATTAGGAATATCGTCTTGTCTCCTTTGTATAAGGTATTGATGAAATTATTCTAATTGATTTGAATTTCTGTAGTAGTACCAAAGTTGCAATATGGTTTCTTATCCTCATGTCTTGCAGGTGGTCATGGTGGACTTCTTCATGGCTGATCAACTCTGCAGCCAGGTGCATCTTCTAACATAGATTCAAACTCAAACTTTCTCATAGCTCCCACATTCAATCGATTACCTACTTATCTTGGTGAAAAACACAGGTGCCAATGCTGAGGAATTTGGAGTATGTAGCCTGCTACTACATAACTGGAAGCTATAAAACTCAGGACTACGGATATTGCATGAGCACCACACATTACAGAGACCTTGCGTATGCTGTCTCCTTCTTGCCTTACTACTGGAGGGCCATGCAGGTACATTGCTTGCCAATTCTAACAAGTGTTTTCATCTGTTATGACTTGCCCTGTCTATCCTAAAGAGTTTTTCATGATACAGTGTGCAAGGAGGTGGTTTGATGAAGGGGAGACCAGCCACCTAGTGAACCTGGGCAAGTATGTGTCTGCAATGCTAGCTGCCGGTGCCAAGGTCGCCTACGAGAAGGAAAAGACCATCGGATGGCTTTCCCTTGTCGTGGTCGTGTCCAGCGCTGCGACCATGTACCAATTGTACTGGGACTTTGTTAAGGATTGGGGAATGTTCCAAGTTAACTCCAAGAATCCATGGCTTAGGAATGAATTAATACTTCGCCGCAAGTTCATATACTTCTTGTCAATGGTATTTTTTTTTTTCAACAATCATTTCTTTTTAAACAAACATCAAAAAGACGGTGAAGCGCTTCTGCTGAATAGCTCAAGCAACACTGAATTTTGTAGGGTTTGAACTTTGCGCTGAGGTTGGCATGGTTGCAAACTGTTCTTCACTACAATTTTGGGAGCGTGGATTATAGAGTTACTTCCTTTTTCTTAGCCGCCCTCGAAGTAATTCGTCGTGGGCATTGGAATTTCTATAGGTATATGCTATCCTCCATGCATCAAGCAACATGTTTGTGGTCTCTTTCCTGTCTTTACCGATGATTCATTTCTGAATACTAATGCCTTGTTCAATTGTTTAGGTTGGAGAATGAACACTTAAACAATGCAGGAAAGTTTAGAGCAGTAAAGACAGTTCCACTGCCTTTTCATGAAGTGGATCAAGATTAATTTCTTGAAAGAATGGGAAGGGAAAACACGTTGGGAGCAGGAAGCTTACTTGTTCAATGGATCTTAACAGAGAGATTTTAGTGTCTAGAAAGGGAAACATAATTGTATATCCATGACTTATTCATGACAGTAAAAAGAAAGCAGAATTTTTCCATTGTTTGATGGAATGCATTTGAGAAAGAAAAATCACAGACGAGAGCTAAGTTCTTCTTTTCGGTTTCTTTTTATAATGAGGTATTATTTTGTCAATAGATCTGTGTTCTTGCTACACTAATAATCACTAGCGAATGTCTCGAGATCGAAGTATGCCATGTATGGATGGCGGATTTCGTTCTACCCGTAGGTGATGCTATCCGAACCCCTCGGGCCATATACCACAAATCACCATTTGTTGAATACTGCTGCCCTTCCGTCTCTATGAAGTGGCAAATACACATCGATAGCTTGCGCTTGTGAGCTCCAAATCTCGATCGCCATCGAAGCCCGAGCTGCGCTCTCTCCAGTGAAGAACTGATTTGCTTTTGCTTTTTTTAATTATATTTTATTGATTTTGTTCTTGTATTAATGTTATTGAGTTTAAATGTTTTAAATTTAAATAAAATTTGAATTAATATGAGAATTTAAAATTAAAATTAAAATTATGTATGATTTTAAATATATTTTACATAATATTAAAAATTATAATTAGAATGTAAATTAGACTCAATGAGAGTTTATAAATATTTAATAATATATAAGGTGGAGAGTGTAGTTGGATAATAAATAATGAATTTTTTTTTTATAAATTCTTATAAAATTTATTAATAGTGGATTTCTTACTCTTCTAGGAATGTGATCTAATTTTAAGTGAATCACTTATATCGTTGCGTCTCTTCTTATTTTTTTTTATCTTATATTATTTTTTTATTTTGTATTTTAGTTAAGAACAAGAGTACTGTTTGGTTTCAGATTAGGATTGTGATCAATATTTTTCAAAATTATTTTTTTATAAAATTAATATTACTTATTTTACGTCTCTATTAAATTTAATTATTATAAAAAAATTAAAAAAAATAAAAATTTAAATTATTGTATGATTGATTTTAATTTAAAAAAAAATTAGTTTAAAAAAGTAATTTTTTAATCTTGAATTTGATTTTGGTTTTGATTTCAAACAAAATAATATCAAGGTGATCCACGAATTTTTGACTGCAAATAAGTATGATTTTGTGATTTTATAGAGTTTTTTTTCCATCTTATTTGAGAATTATGACGCATCGAGTGGTTTCATTTTAATTTTTTTTTTCTAGAAATAGAGTTAGGTTTCTTTATTTCATTGCTGCGAAATTCTTAGATTTTTCTTTAGCATTTGATATACGATTATTTGCCGATGGAAAGGGTTAATGAAGCTCAGAAAGACGTCCAATCGATGCCGCATCGAATACCTTGTGCTTTCGATGTGCATCTGCTGTGGACATGGAATGAACACTGGCCGCGTATCAGCCTCGAGATTTGTAATTCTTAGAAGTTGATCGCGATCATCGAAGCTTTGATGTGAAATACACACTTCGTGTCGTAACTCCGCTTCTTTTAAATGTGCTAAAATCACCGTCAGCACACTGAAAAATATGTTACCGATTTTGAGTTTGTGTCTAACTTTGCTTTAGCGAGTAAGCGCATACATATTAAAGGAAGACCATGCATAAGGTTGTTTTTGCAAAACTTTATACATGAGATAAATTTTGTATATATAAAATACAATATTTTATAAATAATAATAAATTTATTTTTTTATTTAAAACTTAAATATTCTATAAATTGATTTTAAATTTTAGGAATTTTTAAAGACTGATAAAAATTTTTTGAAAATAGGAAGGGCTGATCGAGAATTAGAAATTTTCAGATATTTTTTAGTAACTTATGCTAAATATAATATAAATTTTCCGCAACATTCAAATTTCTCGTTTTTACAGGAGTTTATCTGCAAGTGTTGATTTTGTGAGGATATGTAAACAATTTGTACTTTGACAGGGTTACATATACAAACGACCAAAAAGATTCCAACATAAATCCTATCCGGCCGATCTATTCCCCGATTTCTCGTATTTCCCAGCTCCGCCGCCCGTCTCCGCCGACTCCGAGCAGCAGCCATGGTGCGGCCGTACGGAGTGAAAGGGAAGAAGAACAAGAAGAGAAGAATGGAGCAGAGAGAAGAACCAGAAGAAGAAGTGGTAGCCGAGGAACAAGCGGCAACAGAGGCCGGTGGCGATGAAATCGAGGCGAAGGAAGCTGGGGTTGCGGCGGAGGCCGCTATCGAAGAGCTCCCGGGCATCCCCATCATGCAGCCTGTTAAGGCGTCCAAGCCCCCTGGGGTCATCTTCGTCCTCGAGAAGGCTTCTCTCGAGATCGGCAAGGTTGGAAAGGTAAGCAAGGCGGCTTTTTTGGCTTCGTAGGGCGTTCTTAGCTGATAGGTTTCATGAAAGGGAGGCACCTTTCCGGGCTTTCTAGGGTTTTTCTAGGGTTTTGTGTATTCGTAGTTGATGTGGTTGGGGTTCACGGTCGCTAGGGTTAATGTGGGGTTTTGGATACTAGGTTTTGTTCTGATGGGTGTGAATTGTCTTTCATGAGGCTTTGGATTACTAGGCTAATGTCGGGTCTTGAGTTTTCACATATTTCTACCATTTAACTCCGAGGAACCGAGAAGTAATGCTTTGGGAATAGATTAGGAAGGGTTAAGTTTATGTGTGGTTTGATTTGGTGTTTGGATTACTTGGTTTTTAAGGTAATCTTTTGTAATTAGGACTTGGCTTTTCGATAATCCGTTGGGATTTTTAGAAATTTAATTCTGTTTTTTTTTTTCTCTTTCAATGTTTTTGATTAAGTGATCTAAATTTCTCTTTTCGTTTATCACAGAATTTCCAGCTTTTGAACTCTGATGATCATGCCAACTATCTAAGAAGGCAGAATCTTAACCCAGCTGATTATCGGCCGGACATTGTTCACCAGGTAAGCCAGTGGTAATAATATGTGGTGTTAGAGTTTTCTTCGTTGGATGCATGTTTGTGCATGTCCATATTTGGCATTTCTGGTAATTAATGAAATCTCGATCTCAAAATTTAGTTTGTTTTGAAGAAGCTTTTTGTCATTGGGAAGATGGATAGTTGACTTCCAGTGGGTAGGCACTGGTTAGCAAATCAAGACAGGGGGTGATGTCTGAATTGTATGAGATGCTCTATGGTCTTTGTCATTTTTATTTGAATGGTTTGAATTGTGGAAACAAGAACTCTAATATCCATTTTTCAAATGTAGTTAGTCTCTTGACTTTTTTTCGCACATTCACTCTTCTAGCTGTGATTTAAGATACTAGCAATTACATAGCTGCACACCAAATAGTTTCTTTCTTATTAGTTATTCAAACGGACCCAGCCAAAGCTGGCTCGATCCATTCCTGGATCATAATATATGCAACTTGGTCGCAGCCATGTTGCAGATCAATAAATAATTTCTGATGCAGGTTATCTTATGGTTTGCTGATAGTTTTATTTTGAAGAAATAGTTGTATGCTTATCAATTGTTTGTCTTCAAATGCTACTAGCTCTGTAGGCATTTAGTGTTGGTCATTAGATTTAATCTGATTCTCACCACAATTTGATGACTGTATCAGGCTCTTCTTGCCATATTGGATAGACCCCTAACTAAGGCTGGATTGCTGCGAGCTTTATATGTCAAAACTGAGAAGGGAATACTTTTTGAAGTTAAACCCAATGTCCGAATTCCCCGCACATTTAAACGCTTTTGTGGCCTCATGTGTAAGTTCAGACAAAATATTCATATAGTCAGTTGAGTTTGGTTTTTGCTTGCTTTTCCACATTTTTGCCATGTCATAACTCTGTAGATGCATCTGTTTTCTCTTACAGTACAGTTGCTTCAAAAGTTGAGTATTACTGCTACTGGTAAACATGAAAAACTTCTCAATGTGATAAAGAACCCAGTGACTCGATACTTACCTGCCAATTCTCGAAAGATAGGTCTGGAATTGTTTCTGGACTCTGAAGAGTAACCAATTTATTTTTTACCTTTTTATCTGTTTAAATGATGCTTTATGTTGGATTGTTTGCTGTAATATTAGGTCTCTCATATAGTTCAACAAAGTTGGTTAAATTGCAAGACTATGTTGCTGCGACAGATGATGATGTTGCCCTTGTTTTTATGGTATGCATTTGGAACACTACACAAATTTACAATTATCGCTATTTATGATGGCAAGATATCCTTTAACATTTCCGATTTCTGACCAAACATTTCAGGTTGGTGCCATGGCTCATGGAAGGATTAGCAGTGAAAACACAGATGATTACATATCAGGTTAACTATGTTTCTTGCTCTGAACTTTATGTGCAATTCTTCTAGAAATAGCAGAGGACGAGAGTCTTGCAAAGAAAGACTACGGTGTGCTGCCTAACCAATTTGTATCTCTTATAGCTGCTGCCCTATTTTTAGTAAAAGCACATATTCAATGGAGAATTGAGTCCTTATTTTTGATATTGCACCAGCATATGCATTTTATTTTCTCAATTCAATGCCCAATGTTTAGCACTAGGATGATAACCTCAAATATTATCTGAAGACTGTCAGTTTTGTTTTTCTGTAGTTTCCAATTACCCACTGAGTGCAGCATGCTGCTTATCAAATATTAGCAATGCTTTGGAGCATAAATGGAGTATCTTTTGAAGCTAGGTCACCTTTGCCTCTGATGCAATTAACCTGATGTTGGAAGGCCTAATGCTTATTACCTTGGAGAGCTGCATCATCTTGTTCTATTTATTGTCGACTTTGCATCTGCTAAAGCAAAGCAAAGCACAATGCTTTTATTGACTGTAACTTCTTGCAGTGAGATATGTTTGGCCTAGCGAAACAAATCATTATATTGAGTTTGAAAGCTATCAATATTTACAATTTTTGTTCAATCTGTGCTTGCCCTTCTCGTATCTATGGACATTTTGGTCATTGTTCTCGAGCAGCTGACACTTCAAAATTCGAGCTGCATTATCAGAGATGCATCAGAGCTGTGACAAGCATGGCACCTAGCTCAACAGCAAGATTGCATTGACCACGTTATCGGAGCCCCCCTCTCTATTACAACTCTTCCAACAACATTCATGCAAATTTTTTTTTTTGCAAAAAAGAATTAATACAAAAAGGTTTCGTAAATATCCATGCCATCAAAATCTCTTTAGAGAAAATGGATGCAATATAAAGTACAAGGCAAGTGCTTTTTTTCCTCTTGTATACGAATAAAGACACTCTTACAAACCTCATTATACACAAATAAAAAAAAAATCTAAAAACCATTGATCTTCAAATCCCCCGGGATTTAACATTGATTTATTATTAATCGCGGGATGATTCTTAATTAACTGTCTTTGTTTGTTATTGTTATTACTATATTGGCAAACTGCGAAGCACGACCATCTCCATGGTGAGCCCGGGCCCGAACCCGAACAGGACACCCCACTCCTTCCCCTCGCCCGTGGTCGCTTTCTCCTCCTCCACCGACCGCCGCCGCATCTCGTCCATGATGAACAGCACCGTCGTGCTCGACATGTTCCCGTACTCGCTAAGCACGTGCCTCGTCGCCCTCAGCTTCTCCTTCCCCAGACTCAGCTCCTCCTCCGCCTTGTCCAGTATCGCCGGTCCCCCGGGATGCACTATGTAGAACAGCTCCTCCCAGTCCTCCACACCGACGGCGGCGAACGCCTCTTTCAGGCTTTTCTCCAAGTTCTTTGCCACCACGTTCGGTACCTTGTTCAGCAGGTGGAAGGTCAAACCTGCCTCGAACACATGCCCCTCCACCGCGCCCTCGCTCTCCGGCAGCACCACCTGCGCGGTCGACACGATCTCGAACACCGGCTTTTCTACGCCCGCCTCCGGGTCCGCCCCCACCACCAGCGCCGCCGCACCATCGCCGAAGATGGCCTGCCCGATCAGATTGTCGAAGTGGGCCTCATCGGGGCCGCGGAAAGTGTGGGCCATCACGTCGGAGCAGACTACGAGGACGCGTGCGCCACGGTTGTTCTCGGCGAGGTCCTTGGCTATGCGGAGCACGGTGCCGCCGGCATAACAGCCAAGGTGGTAGAACATGACGCGCTTCACGGTGGGGGCAAGGCCGAGGAGGCGGAGCAGCTGGTAGTCGGCGCCAGGCATGTCGACGCCCACCATTGCGCAGAAGACCATGTGAGTGATCTCCGACCGGGGCCGGCCCCACTCAACCAAGGCCTTGACTGCAGCCTCTTTACCAAGCTTGGGCACGGCGGCCACCGCCACCTCCTGCCGGGCGTCGAACGACGGAGCGTCGTAGGCGCAGATGTTAGGGTTTTCTTTGAGAAATTCCTCTGTAAGGTGCGTGTACCTCTTTTTTACTGTGCTTTTGGCACCTATACATGTATCATCAAAAAAATGAGTTTCCGATTGATTGAAGTAAAACATGAGACGTATGATGACGATGAAAATACTTACAGACACGTCGGAACTTCTCCTTGAGCTCCTTCTTGTGCTCGCTGTTGGTGATGCGGAAGTAGTAGTCGGGGAAGGTGCTCTGGTCGATGACGGTAGGCGGATTCGCCGTGCCGATAGCAAGGACGGCAGCCGGACCTGCGGCGCGATCATTAGGACGAATGTTCTGGATCCCGACCATTCTGGTGGAAGAAGATGCCTGAGCTCGTTGATGCCAGAAAATGAAGTATACTGTATATGATGCTGTGTGCGGCTACTGACAAGCTATTAGCACGGAATATATACTAGTCTGGGATTAAATTTTGCTATTGATCTGAGCTGATTAAAAACATGATGGCGGTGTGATTATGTTTAAAAATTGCATCCGCTGACGGATCAGGCCGCAACATTTGACATTGGAAATGACCTAAGTCTGCAACATTTTTGGGAGGGTAGGTGGCCTTTGAAAGATTAGGCGAGTGACTTCAGCCGATTCCTTGAATTAATTAACCCATCCAATGAGTCAATTGCGTGTCTACTTTTAACGTGAGACCGACCATCGACGACCGAAAACAAAATCGTAAATCCTAAATTCTAAACCGAACTTGTCAGGTGTTGCTCCAAAGTAAAACCACGAACAACGATCAAAAAATACAAGTCGAGCGCAATGTATCCACTAATCTCTCTCGCTGTCCGTGATTTATCCCTTAAGAGTATTCCAGTGTCATGTACAGTGAATTCCGATTTCGATGGTTAGGTGGGGACAAAGTCTGTAGCCTCGAGACCACAGAAAATCAATCGGAGAACTCAATTCAAAGCTTCCATTTTTCTTCACCAACCTGGTCAAAATCATATATATAATTGTCTTCGTGTCTGCAGATCAACTGCATTACAGCGTCTCATCATCACGTCAACGAGAACAGTCCCACCAACCCTGAAGGGCTCTTCCAAGGCAAACACCTTTTTTTCTTTGGATTCTCACCATTGGCTTTTATGAAATACCAAAATGTTTAATAACGACGATAATAATACTTCATCATCGTCGCGTAGAGCTCTTTTGACAAATGGTGCACGATGAATGCAGCCTGTGATCGAAACTTACGAACGAATAAAACGAAAGCAAAATGTGATGAAATAGATCCACGTAAAAGTATCGAAGCGACTCTTTCGATGTTGCTGATTGGTTGGCGCGATAGGTAGTATCGTGGTTGGATCCTACAAGAATGCTTCTTTTTCGTATAATTTCTTCATTTGTTAAACATCCACCCAAAGTGTTCGACAGTGCGCGTTGGCCAGAAAGGCGAAAAATAAGTGGAGAAGGATCAAAACGAGCTCGAACTGTAGATTCAAAGAGAAGGGCTCGGACATGGACCTTCTCGCCAACCTCGCCAACCCACAATCGCTATCCATGTCAACACCATTTTCCGTCCTGAAAATTCAAACTCCATTGATTTCAAGGACTTTCCATCCTTGAAATTTGATGCCTCAATCTCGAGTTCCATTGACAAAATCCTCGCGTTTTTAACCTCAAAGCGTGGAATGTGGTGCTATTCCATCACACGTATTTTCGCTAGAATTTTGGACAAAGCCATAAACCATTGAAGACAGACAGACGTCGAAATGTGGACAGGATCATAATGCAGTTCAGCATCAAAGTAATTGTCACACCGGCGAATTTCTACTCTGAAATTTTGCCCGTGATGGTGCCCAGGTTCGCCCACCTCAGTCCGCCAAACTCGCACAAGCCCACAAAAATATAAAAGAGAAGAAAAATACAACAATTTTGTCAACCTTTTATTACTCACATAAAAGAAAATACAACTCTTAACACGGAATGACAGTAATCCACCTTCTTCTTTTGTTTAATCGCACCGACAGCAGTACCCTGAGAGTCTGATTTGATCAGTACAGTGTTTGTGTTTTCTTATTCGATTAATTTATTCAATTTTCAAGGAATTGCATGAACAAACGAAGCGACTGAAACGTAAAAGACATCAGCAACGAAGTTGGCATTATACATTAAGGAATCGATAATCGAAGATTTGCCAAGTCATTACTAATAAAAGCGGAGTTGGTGGCACATCCTTCTCGGGAGACGAAAGGTTTGCAGGTTCAAACGCTACATATGCTAACAAAGTTTTTCAACAAGAGCACGTTGAATGAAAAGGAATACCCTTCGTTTTTTAAATAAAAAAAAAATCGGTGCAGGTTTCGTCCCGTGATGAAAGTTTCAAAGTCGAAGGGCTTATACCAATTCTACTCTTCTCTCCGGCCAGACATCATGCTCCGTCGTTGTCGACGGAGTAGGTGAGTGCCTGAGCTGCACAACTTGTCCACCAAGCTGAGAGTGTGCCAAATGGTACTACCAATGGCAGCACACGGATTGGTAGCACACGGATAAGCTAATCAAATCCACGACCTTTTGAATCCAACGGTCCGTGCTTCCATTCAACGAAGTAATCAAATAACCCCTTGAAAATTTTTCAAATAACCCCTCTAATTTTTAAAATTACCCATAACCCCCTACTCTTTCCTTTAGTGAATACTTGGAACTTAAATATAACATAAATAATATAAACAGCTACAATATAATAAAATAAAATAAAAATATAAATATAAGTACAATAATATGTGCAGACACCTAAATTGACCAACAGGCTCTCTCTCTATATTATGTGCAGGCACTCTTTTATCTTTAAATTGAAATTGTTGGCCATAATCCATTTGGCGGCTCCACCTACCGCGAGATGACCGGATTGCACCCGAATGTTGTTGCTATATATAGAGCCGGATAAGTAGACCAGTTGTACAGCGTTCCAGGATTTTTTTTTCTCCGAAAATAGTACGAGTGCGTTGTTGACAGCACCAGGAGGATGGTCGGCATCCAAGCCATTCACCGCCCGGAGAAGCCCGTCGGCCCTGCCACCATCATGGCCATTGGGACGGCGAACCCGCCCAACCTCGTCGACCAGAGCACCTTCGCCGACTACTACTTCCGCATCACCAACAACGAAGATAAACCTGCTCTCAAGGAGAAGTTCAAGCGCATTTGTAAGTTTTTTTTTTTTCAAACCACTGTCTCTGTACTGTGCTAACTACAGTCGGATAGATGCTAACTTGGGTATCCTTTCTGGTGCGCGGTGCAGCTGCGAAGACCACGGTGAGGAAGAGGTACCTGCATCTGACGGAGGAGGTCCTCAAGCAAAACCCTAACATGTGCGAGTACATGGCTCCCTCTCTGGATGCCCGACAAGACATACTCGTCTCTGCCGTCCCGAACCTCGGGAAGGAGGCCGCTGTCCGGGCCCTGGAAGAGTGGGGCCGGCCGCGGTCTGACATCACCCATCTCATCTTCTGCACCATGACCGGCGTCGACATGCCCGGGGCTGACTACCAGCTCGTCCGCCTCCTCGGTCTTCCCTCTACCGTCAAGCGCCTCATGTTCTACCACCTTGGCTGCTACGCCGGCGGCACCGCCCTCCGGCTCGCCAAGGACCTTGCTGAAAACAACAAGGGAGCTAGAGTTCTCATCGTCTGTACGGAGATCAGCGTCCACAACTTTCGCGGCCCCGAGGAAACCAACTTCCACAACCTCTGCGGCCAGGCCATCTTCGGTGACGGTGCGGCCGCGTTGGTCGTCGGAGCTGACCCATTAGAAGCCATCGAGAAACCTTTATACACCATTGTCTCATCCATACAGGTTGGTTGAAAAAGATAAACAAAAATCAAATCTATTTGACTAAAAAAAACAAAAAACAGAAACTGAGTTCTATAATCCTGGTTTTGTTAGGTAATACTGCCGGGCAGCGAGGGCGCGGTGGAGGGACACCTCCGGGAGGTGGGGCTGACATTCCACTCGACCACCCGGCTGCCGGACATCATCGCGAAGAACTTGGAGCCAAGCCTGGTGGAGGCGTTCGAGCCGCTGGGGATCTCCGACTGGAACGAGTTGTTCTGGATGGCACACCCTGGGGGCCCCGGCGTGCTCGACCGGGTGGAGGCGGAGCTCCGGTTGGGGCCGAAGAAGCTCGACGTGTCAAGGTACGTGCTCCGCGAGTATGGGAACATGTCGAGCACAACTGTGCTGTTCATCATGGACGAGATGCGGCGGCGATCGGTGGCGGAGAAGAAGGCGACGACCGGGGAGGGGCTGGAGTGGGGGGTGCTCTACGGCTTCGGCCCTGGGCTCACCGTGGAGATGGTGGTGCTCCACAGCATGCCTCTTTGATTTGGGGGTTTGGTGCTTTTGCATGGGAGCTCTTGATCCAAACGGATGTTGTGAGAATTGTACTTAGATAATTACGGTTTCTGGATGTAATAGTTACGATGGATGGGTAATCATGTACTATGCTTTGGGTTTTTTGCGCTTACATCCCAAAATCTTAAAATTTTTCATATTCTTCGGTTATCGATACTTGTGTGTAACCCCCCTTTAATTATTGATTACTTTGATGGATTCCTCCTCGACTTAAAAAAGCAATGTTTCTTTCAACGTGCTAATGATAATTTAATGAGTTTATTATGCATTATTCCACCAAATTGGGTTCATTAAATATTATGGAAAATTATAAAAAAAAACAATTAAAAACCTATCATATTAATAGATTCTAGGACAAGGATCATTCGTCTATAGGAAGGATGCAAATTAAAGTTTTTTTTTTTTTTTTTTTTACAAATTTGTTAGTAATTTTTAAAATTTTATTTATAAATTAATATAATTTCTACTTATAATTATTTTTATAATATTATTTTTGAAAATATTAATTTTATTAATATTAATTAAATATGACGGATTGACTTAAATCTATTTAGGTCAATTTGAATTAATTTAAACAAATTAAATTAATTCAAGTCGAATCAAATTACGACATATTTAATTAAATAAATTAATTCAAATTAAATTGGATAATAATCCGAACCCAACTCATTTAATATACAGGTCAATTCCGATCGAATTAGGTCATTCGATTAAAAAATTTGACATGTTTAATAAATAAATCAAAATTAAATTAAATTATTTAACATAATATTATTAATTTGATCCGATTTAAATCCTCGCGAGTAAACATGAATTGTTAGGTCTACGAAAGAGAGAGGATCGAGTTACACGAAAGCAGATGAAATTGCTGTGTGGGAGGGCGTGCGCTTTTGAATAGAGCAAGCAGCACTGCGTGAGATTAATTGGTTATCTTAAAACCTGTTGGGTTTTAGTCAGTTGGTGGTTAACCTTTTCTAATCATCTTCTTATTACACTTTTTTCTCATTAAAACTCATGTTTGGCTCTTTTCGTAAAAAAAAAAAAAAAAAAAAAAAGAAAAGTTGCACATGGTTCAATAAAAAATTCTCATAACATATATTACATTTTTATTTTCACTTTGAACAGATTTATCCATTTTTTTGACAACAAAATCAAATTGGAATTTGGACATAATTTTAATAAAAAGGAGTACATGGATTACTATGTTTTCTTTGAAAAATCCAAATCAGCGGTCTGTTCGAAGTTCAAATGAGTCAAAATTAAAACCCAATTTCTAATCAAAATCCAAATTAAAAAACAAAATCGGATCGGGCCAGATCATCTCCAGATCCGCAACAGGCTTCTTCAAAGCGATCCACTCGCATGCCTTTCTCGGGTCTCAGCCCGCAAATCCGGGTTCGGGCGTGGACCCGCTGGGGCCTCCGAGGGCCCCACCCGACACTGGTGTTACGGTCCTCCCTCGACCTCGACGACAGCCAATAGCCGCTTAACTAAACTATTAAGACACCTCTTTAACACCAAATCCGGATAATTAATTTATCTGATAAAGCACTTTTTAAGACAAAAACGGGTTTCCTTTTTTAACCTCGTTTTCTTCTCTCTCTCATTCTCTCTCTCTCTCTCTCTCACTCCTTGCCTCGTTCCTCGCTCTTTATCTCTCTAAAATCTCTGCGAGGGTTTGAGCGAGCGAGGCCCTTCTGCCTCCATTACTCTTCTTCCAGCTCTCGCTCTTCCCGATTTCCAGGGTTTCTCATCTGCGGAGTCGAGCCCCCGTCTCCGAAAGGTACCATCTTTGCCGCCCTCTCTCTTCGGACTTCCGCCTCCCATTTCTTCTTTCTTTCCGCCCAATTCTAAAATCCAGCTGCATTCTTGTCCGCCGGAGCTTCTTGCCGGAGTAGGTATCTGGGTTTTGGTTACATTTTCCGATTTTTGCGGTCCATTGTCGCATTTAGGGTTTCATCGGGCGAATTGTGTGTGATTCGAAGATGGGTTTTGTGATGTGGTCTTTGTGTGTTTGGTTTGCAGAATTATATCGGTATCTGATGGTCTGAGCCGAAGGAAGGCGGGGGGCGGAGCCATGGATGGAGATGAGCGACATCGGGTGATTCTGGCATGCAGCGTCTGTGGAGCGCTCTTCTCCGTCCTGAGCCCTCTAAGTTTTTCAATTCTCTGGGCTGTCAATTGGCGGCCCTGGAGAATTTACAGGTTCTTTCTGCTGTTTTTGTTGTAGATCGTCCTTCTGTGTTATCCTTTCGTTTTTCACCGTTTGTGGCTACGGTTGTGAAAAATGTCGTGCCATATGAGAACCTGAAAAAACTAGATGCAGTAAACTGGCCATACGTTGACCCATTAGTTCCTCTTGGCAAGAAATGCTGTACACTCTGTGATGCTTGATCTTTCAGTGTTTGTCTTGCTGTTGTCCATATTTTCTTACTCTTTCTTTGGCTTCACTGGACTGGGAAGGGTTCCGTGAGAACACTGTTCTGCACAATGGTCTACCAGTAACAACTGATTTTAACTATTCTGGGAATAATATTCCAATGCTTTTAGAAACAAAGTCTCTGCAGGGAGAGGTATATAAATAGGAGGAAGGGGGTCTGGGTTTATTGTTTGTTCAAAGCTTTCCCTCCTAAATGTTGTTTGAATTTTGGGCACACAAGGAATTTTTTGAGCCTTCTCTTATATGGGCTAGTGTACAACGAATATTATTGCAAGTCCATGACCATGCATGATGCATTATACACAGTAATTCACCTAGAAATTTTTGCCAGTGACCATGTCAGCACATAACAATTAATTTCATCAAACTAAAGAACAATTACTCAGTCCCTGTAGAGGATAGGTGCTCAAAGTCTCTCATATACGTGTATTGGGCAACATTTGGTAAGATTTTGTGTTTGTTTAAGTTCTCTTTTCTGGCTACTGTTATTGTGGCCACTAGCCTTGTATAATGATTTGGTTCTTTGTTGTTGGCTTTCACTTTTTTTATGTTTACTTTTTTAGCATGCCCCTTTGCCCTGTTATACTTGTTACTGATTTTGTTTTCCTACTGCCAGCTGGATATTTGCAAGAAAATGGCCAGAATTAGTTCATGGACCTCAATTAACTGCAATATGTTGCTTTCTGTCTATGCTTGCATGGGCTGTAGTTCTTTCTCCAATTGCTGTGGTTATTACATGGGGAGATATTCTGATTGCACTTCTAAATCGTGACATTATTGGATTGGCTGTAATCATGGCTGGTACTGCTCTTTTGCTAGCATTTTATTCCATAATGCTCTGGTGGAGGACACAATGGCAAAGTTCACGTATGTGCCCTAATTTTTCTTACTTCTATTGTTATGGTTCTCCTGTGATAATCATTCGATATTAATTAAAGCCCTCTAGATGTTAGATGCTCTACACTGCTCCCCTATGTAATCAGAAAAATATGCTTATCAGCTAATATATTACGATCTTTCAATGCGACATCTGTTCAGGGAACATATTTCAGGTTCCTGAAATTTATCTAATTTTCTGCTTATCTTGATTTTTTGTTTGTAGTCTTGGTGTTCTATTTTGACATTAATTTGTGAATGGTTGGTTCTAGATTTAACTTTCTTTAATTTTTGGACAAGTTTATTAACTCCCTCTGCTTAGTATCCCCAGATAGAGGTTCTTTAGCTATCCCACTGTTATTTCCTATTTATCTGAACTTCTTTGAGATACGTCTTCAATTATTAGATAGAAGCTACACCCTAAACTCAAGTTGATAAAAATTCTGTTATATACCGGAGATTATCTGCTGCTCCGATTCTGGATATTCAGAATTCTTCACATTCCATGGATCCTCTCTGTGAAATAGAATTTGTCTGACATCCTTGTATCCTTTTTTGCCTATTTTTATCCTGCATTTGATTTCTTGGTTTGTATTTGGTTTCACAACATTCTGCAAGCCATTTACCTTGTCCACTTCTGTTTGATGGGCTGAGTTTATTAAATAACCTTTTTGACCGTTGCACTAACTATTTCTTACTTCTTCAGGGGCAGTTGCTTTTCTACTTCTTCTTGCTGTAGCCCTTCTTTGTGCATATGAACTTTGTGCTGTATATGTCACAGCTGGTACAAGTGCGTCTCAGCGCTACTCACCATCTGGGTTCTTTTTTGGTGTTTCTGCAATATCTCTAGCAATCAACATGCTTTTTATATGCAGAATGGTCTTTAATGGTAATATGAGCATTTTCTCTTCTTTCTTCACTACATCTAGTTTCTGTGATTTACATCTTTTATGGTTTTATGTTGTTCTCATATTAGATGTTTATGGAACAGGTAATGGACTTGATGTCGATGAATATGTTCGGAGATCATACAAATTTGCATATTCTGATTGTATTGAAGTTGGCCCTGTTGCTTGTTTACCCGAACCACCAGATCCTCACGAGTTATATATGCAGAAGTCTAGCAGGTAAGACCTTTGTTTCGCTGTTTTTTATACTTTGTCCAGGAAGATTTATTCTGTTCAAGCTTCCCTAATTTTAGTGATCTTCTCATAAAACTAGATTATCTGGCTTCCACCATCTTGTATGATTTCCTGTTTTTTATTTGCACTTGAACTGTAGGGCTTTTCATCTTGGAAGTCTTTACTTTGGTTCACTTGTTGTACTTCTTGTGTACTCGATACTATATGGATTGACAGCAAAGGAAGCACATTGGCTGGGTGCAATCACGTCAGCTGCTGTTATTATTCTTGGTATGCACATCTAAAGCTTTTACCCTTTCTGTGTGTTTGTGTGCTGGTTGTGATCGTGCATTACTTTATTTTAAAGCTGCTCTACTTATTCTTCATTTTCTTTAGACTGGAACATTGGTGCATGCTTGTTTGGATTTGAATTACTCAGAAGTCGAGAGGTGGCCCTATTTGTTGCGGGTGCATACAGGATTTTCCTTATCTGCTTTGGTGTGGATTACTGGTCTGTTGCAAACCTTATGCCTTTGTGTTTCCCTTACTTTGTAGGATATCTTCTCTGTTGTCATGTTTCACTGTAATAGTTCTCAACAACTGTACTTACAATAGGATTTACCACTCAGGTACTTGGGACATTGCATCAGCTATGCTGTTGTGGCATCTGTGCTGTTAGGTGCTGCTGTTTCTCGTAGGCTATCTGTTTTGAATCCCTTAGATGCTAGAAGAGATGCGTTAAGAAGTACTGTGATACGTTTAAGAGAAGGCTTTTGGAGTAAAGGACAAAATAGTTCTTCAAGCTCTTCTGAAGGCTGTGGTTCTAGTGTGAAGCGCAGTAGCAGTAGTGTTGAAGCTGGTCAGCATAGTAATGCTATTGATGCACTTTGTCGGAGTAACTCTCATTGTTTAGGTGATGGTAGTAACTGGTGTAATGGGCTTTTAGGTCGTTCTGCTAGTTGTCATGGTGGTGTTTGTGACAAGAATGCAGATAATGAGAGGCCTACTTTAGCATTTCGGAGCAATTCTTGTCGTTCTGCCATTCAGGATTCAGAAGCTGTTACAACTTTTGGGGATCGTCAACTTGAGAACAACAGCTCACTTGTTATGTGTTCTAGCAGTGGTTTGGAAAGCCAAGGATGTGACTCAAGTGGATCAGGTGCAGCTTCAACAAATCAGCTAGCCCTGGATTTGAATTTAACAATAGCTCTGCAGGAAAGGTTGAATGATCCAAGAATTGCATCTATGTTGAAAAAGAAAGTAGGGCAGGGTGACCATGAGTTAGCTAGTTTGCTTCAAGATAAAGGTCTTGATCCAAATTTTGCATATATGTTGAAGGAGAAGGGCATGGACCCTAGGATTTTAGCATTATTACAGAGAAGCAGTTTAGATGCTGACAGAGATCATCAAGAGACAGCAGATGTTACCATTGTTGATTCTGCCAGGCTGGATACAACTGTTCCAAACCAAATATCTTTATCAGAAGAATTGAGGCGGCGAGGATTTGAGGAGTGGCTCAATTTCTCCAGGCTTATTTTGCACCAAATAGCGGGTACTCCGGAGCGTACATGGATCCTATTTACTATGGTCTTCATCTTGGAGACAGTAGTTGTGGCAATCTTTCGCCCCAAGACTGTTAAGATCATAAATGCTACACACGAGCAGGTAAAAATTAATCTTCCTGTTGAGAAAAGGAATCCTTCATCAGCATTGATTATAAAAAGCCTTATCTTATTGCATGCAAAAGGCATATGCTTGCTGTTGGATATTCACTCCTATTGTTGTTTTGCAGTTTGAGTTTGGGTTTTCAATTCTTCTTCTGTCCCCTGTTGTCTGCTCAATTATGGCTTTCCTCTGGTCGCTACATGCTGAAGAAATGGCAATGACATCCAGACCTCGTAAGGTACATCTTTCAGTTTTGTTCCTTATGAGTTGCTCTTTTTAATGAGTTTTTTTTTTATTATTTTGTTAGGCAATTTGCATCATTTTGTTGATAAGAAATTTGATTTATGCATAATTGTGAGCGAGAAAAATGGAATGGGCTATTGTAAATGTCATTTTAAATGCTAAAACTAGCTCTTTAGGCTTCTTGATAAAATCCAAACAAGCATGTTAACTATTGGTTCTAGTTTGATTGTTGTATCGACTGCTATTTGTATATCTAGCTACCAAGTGTACTTAAGCAAGTCAAAGTCTTGCTTGGGATACCAATTTCAGTATTCTTTTGTATTCTCTTTGATATGCTCAAAGTTGCTTGCTGTTTACTGTCTCTTATTTGAGTTTAAATCTTCAGTATGGTTTCATTGCCTGGCTCTTGAGCACCTGTGTCGGCCTGCTGCTGTCCTTTTTGAGGTATGCTGCCTTTTGTTAGTTTGCTTTCATTGTAAACATAATGACATTTGCAATATGGACTGATTTGTTAGGAGTGCCATGCGCTTACTTTCTTTTCTGGTCCTTGTGTGCTATACATTTAGTATCACATGCAGTCTGCAATCTTTCTTAAAAAAAATAATCTTCTGGAGACACATTTGAAGCATTAGAAAACATGACTTGCATAAAGGAGCATGGACATAATTTTTGCTTCTTGACACAATATGGATATGCATTTCAACTCATACCCTGTAGTACACAACCTTCAACTTTACTTGTCTAGTTGAAAAAGATAGGAATAGCCAAATTCCCAAAGATTGGTGAAATTTTAATTCAAGATTTTCGAGGGGCCAGGATTCTACTCTCACATAAGTTCCAGCATCTTGTTGAATTTCTTTTGCTGGTTGTTTGCATCCATAGACTCCAGCATGTCACTGGTATTTGATAGTTCCAACATCTGGAAGGATCTCTGTTGGTTTTGGAAGTGAAACTAACCTTCAAATGTTTGAAGAGCTTCTTTTGTGATATGCACAACTGTAGAACATGGAAAACCATCATCAATTATTTCTTCTTACTATAATTGCAATAATTGCAGCATGTGTGTGATATAGAGCTTTCCTGACTCTCAGCTAGTAATTTGGCTGTACCTTTTCTTGTGCAGCAAATCATCTGTTATACTTGGCTTAGCTTTGACAGTCCCTCTCATGGTGGCATCCCTTTCTGTTGCCATTCCACTATGGATTCGAAACGGCTATTGTTTCTGGATACCAAGAGGAGAGCGCGAGCGTCGTGGAAATAACTATCAAACTCTTGGGAAAAAAGAGGTTTGGAATGCAATTTTTGGCTGTTTATATTCATGTATACTTGTCTTATGTGATCCGCAAACACTTGTATTACGTGTGCTTTATTTGTGTCTCTGATCTTCTGAATAGGAGGTGTTGCATATAAGAAAATATCTAATGGTTTTCATGGAAATTCATTCCAGAGGCTATCTCATATTTGCTTCATCTACCGCCAAATGTGAACTTCAATTCTGTGGATGCATGCTGAATTTCTATTAAGAACTTGAGGAATTTGTCTCTGGACATTATCTTGGGTTTAGGGATTACCAACAAATTAAAATTATTGATAAATGTTTTTTTTTCCTGTAAGTTTGCAGATTCATTAAAGACTTCAAAATTTAATTTTGGCAAGTTCCAGCTTACTGGAAGCTGTCTATTTTCCTATCAATAGGTCTTGATATTTACAAACTATATTAAGAGTTATCTTGTTGATTCATTTCTATAACTTGGTCAATCATATTGCAATTCAATTTGCCTTCACCGTTTCTATTTTTAGTCTTTCTTTTGACATTATTTCAGCATCCACTTGTATAAATAATAGCGAACTTGTTGCCTTTGCAATTTTTTTAACTGACCACATATAAGCAGTGTGATAGTTACTGGTTTTCTATCTGACAAGGTGCTCAAATTTATATTCATCCTCTTTTGGGTATAATGTGCTTGTCGCTTGGCTGTTTAAAGGTGCAAAATGACTTGCTTTTTGTTAAACCTTTTTTTTTTGTTGTAGATGTTACTCATCTCTATTTGTTTCACATATAGGTCCTTCTTCTATCAGTCAGTATAGTAATATTTATTGGATCGGTCTTATCTCTTGGTGCAATAGTATCTGCAAAGCCTCTAGATGATTTGGGGTACAAAGGGTGGAATGGAAGCCAAAATAGTTCCTATTCTCCTTATGCATCATCGATGTATCTTGGCTGGGCAATTGCATCTGCCATTGCTTTGGTTGTTACAGCTATATTTCCAATTGTATCATGGTTTGCAACTTATCGGTTCTCTTTCTCTTGTGCTATATGTGTTGGCTTATTTGCTGGTAAGTACTGACTGCTTATCGTCATATAATGCTGTAATGCTCTTATAGTCTCTCTTGCTACCATTAGATTGTAAGTGCATTATATGTGATGTATCTATTGCAGCAATACTGCTGTCATGCTAGTTTTATCATTTTGCTATCTTCTGCTTCAGTTGTTCTTGTGGTATTTTGTGGTGCGTCATATTGTGGGGTGGTAAATTCTCGAGATGAAAGAGTTCCTATGAAGGCTGATTTTCTTGCTGCTTTGCTTCCCTTGGTTTGCATTCCCGCTATTTTTGCTCTTTTCACAGGTTTATATAAATGGTGAGGGAACTACTTTTTTACTTCTAGTTTGCTGCTTGTTCTGTTTGTCATCTCTCTACTCTTTGACTATGATCCTGGAAAATAATATGCAGGAAAGATGATGATTGGAAGCTTTCTCGTGGTGTCTGTGTATTTGTTGGCATTGGAATAATGCTTTTGTTTGGTGCTATCTCAGCTGTAACAGTTGTCATTAGACCTTGGACGGTCAGTGTTTATTTGTTTGTAGTCAAACTGTCCATTTTTTGTGTGAGATGACTTTACTGAATTGAAGTTATTCATTTAGTTGGTTTCCATTCTCTACAGGTTGGGGTTGCGTTCCTATTGGTTATCTTATTATTTGTCCTTGCTATTGGTGTTACTCATTATTGGGCTTCAAACAATTTCTATTTGACAAGAATGCAGATGTTCTTCGTTTGCTTTCTTGCTTTTCTCCTGGCTTTGGCAGCATTTCTTGTTGGATTGTTTGAAGGTGTTAATCCTACAAACTTGTGGTCTCTAATTCATTGTTGATTTCTGAAGTTGGTTTTTTCACAAACAGTTAAATAATATTCAATTGCAGATAAACCTTTTGTTGGTGCTTCTGTTGGTTACTTCTCATT
This sequence comes from Trichopus zeylanicus subsp. travancoricus, assembly GCA_005019695.1. Lineage (NCBI taxonomy): Eukaryota > Viridiplantae > Streptophyta > Magnoliopsida > Dioscoreales > Dioscoreaceae > Trichopus > Trichopus zeylanicus. Next base: position 697,134 of record RXID01014346.1, read on the forward strand.
TCTATTTCTGCTTGCTGGAAGAGCATTGACTGTGAGTTACCTGTAATCTCAAGGAAAAATGATGATTCACTGTGGTTCTCTTAGAACTTGACTACGTGTATAAATATTCCAACTTAGTTGTTTTGTCTTATCGCATTCATAATGTTCTATGATTTCACATAGGTGCTTCTTTCGCCTCCAATTGTCGTATATTCTCCAAGGGTATTGCCGGTCTATGTTTATGACGCTCATGCTGACTGTGCAAAAAACGTTAGGTTGGTATCTGATCCCAATACTGTTGCTTTTCACAGAGTGTAGGATGATTATGGGTCCTCATAGTTGTGTATTAACACTGGTTGTGTTTGTGTATTATTTGGCAGCCATGCTTTCCTTATGCTTTATGGTATTGCTTTGGCAACTGAAGGTTGGGGAGTTGTTGCTAGTTTAAAAATATATCCTCCTTTTGCTGGTGCTGCTGTTTCAGCAATTACTCTTGTTGTTGCTTTTGGTTTTGCTGTTTCTCGTCCGTGCCTTACTCTAAAGGTTGGTGAATGTTCCCATATGTATCACTGTTGATATTTCGACTTCCTTTCACTTCTGTTTCTTAAGCTGTTGATTTTTGCACTGTGATAGATGATGGAAGATGCAGCACATTTTCTCCACAAGGAAACGCTTGTCCAAGCAATAGCTCGATCTGCCACTAAGGTATCCCTGATATATGCTGGTGTCTTAGGTCAAATCAATCACAGAATGCTTTCCCTTGCCTTGTTCTATTTTGAGCCTCTATTTCTGATGGTTTTATGAAAATATTTGCCAGTAATCTGCCTCCTTTTTTTACTTGTGGGATCAAATCCCAGCTAAGTGGCTGGTTTCCAAAGGTGTTTGTTCTATTTTTGATTCTTTAACTTCGTTTTTTCCCTGCATGCTGGAGGATTGTATCTACCTCTGCTACATGTCACATTGTTCTATGAATTTATGTAACTGGGTTTTTGGAGCTCACGCAACGAATGGGGGTCGTAGTTGTTCTTTAATGCTTGATAGGTTTACATGCCTGGTCTCCATACTCATTTCTATCAGATGATATTATTGTTTGATTGAATTCTGTTAGAAACTTTGCACCTTTAAGTACCTGTTATGCTGTGAATTTGGCATCTACAACTTATATTGTAACTTTTATGTCCAAAATTAGTTTTTTGTTTGGTCATATCTGTTGCTTCATAGTGATATTCTGTATTTTCTACCTCCTCAGACTAGAAATGCTTTATCTGGAACATATTCAGCTCCACAAAGATCATCTAGTTCAGCAGCTTTGCTGATTGGAGATCCTACTGTTGCACGGGACCGAGCTGGAAATTTTGTTCTTCCTAGAGCTGACGTAATGAAATTGCGAGATCGCTTGAGGAATGAAGAAATTGCAGCTGGTCTTCTGTTCTCCAGATTAAAGAGTGGCCTAACATATCGTCATGAGACATCTACTGATGTAGACTACAGGAGGAAAATGTGTGCACATGCACGCATATTGGCTTTGGAGGAGGCCATTGACACGGAATGGGTCTATATGTGGGATAAATTTGGTGGTTATTTGCTACTTTTACTTGGTTTGACTGCTAAGGCTGAAAGAGTCCAGGTAGATAGGGTATATTTGAATTTCATATGTTTTCTTCTTGTTCATTAGCATAATGTCTTCTATCCTTTTATCACAGGATGAAGTTCGTCTTAGACTTTTTCTTGACAGTATCGGTTTCTCTGATTTAAGCGCCACCAAAATCAAGAAATGGTTGCCTGAAGATCGAAGACAGTTTGAAATAATTCAGGAAAGGTAAGAATCAATACTGGGGTGACATCTGACTTACTTTTATCCTTGATCATACCGGAAGCTTTCAAGTTCCTAAACTGTTTTGATCTATTTCATGCAGTTACATAAGAGAGAAAGAAATGGAAGAGGAGATTTTAATGCAAAGGCGTGAGGAAGAGGGAAAAGGGAAAGAGAGAAGGAAGGTGCTTTTGGAGAAAGAGGAACGGAAATGGAAGGAAATAGAAACATCGCTCTTGTCGTCTATACCAAATGTTGGAAATAGAGAAGCTGCAGCTATGGCGGCTGCAGTACGTGCTGTGGGCGGTGATTCTGTTTTAGATGACTCTTTTGCAAGAGAGCGGGTTTCTAGTATTGCTCGCCGTATACGTGCCGCTCAGTTGGCTCGCCGAGCTGAGCAGGTTTGTTCTCCTGTTCAAACTTGTGCTTTTTTTTCATGAATATTCTTTAAATGGATGAATGTTTTACCATCAATGTGGAGCAATTATGGTTTCTTTACAATTATTAGATAGCTGTAGCTAAATGCCTATAATCGCAATGTGGTGCAATGGTCTGAATACTAGAAATTGCTGTACCTATTTCTTGGATTTTTTGTTTCCTCTTATATTATATTGTTTCTAAAATTGTTGAACAGTACAAAGTGCAATATCGAGTCATACATTCATTTTCCTGAGATTTATTATTGGTTATAAGCAATTCATAGAGAGAATTTGACACTTGTGTCAGACTGGTCTCCCTGGTGCCATATGCATTCTTGATGATGAACCAAGGGCAACTGGCCGACATTGTGGCCTGATAGACACAACACTTTGTCACAGTTCAAAAGTTAGCTTCTCTATTGCTACTACAATTCAACCAGAGTCTGGTCCAGTATGTCTTTTAGGAACTGAGTTTCAGAAGAAGGTTTGCTGGGAAATTGTTGTAGCTGGATCTGAGCAAGGGATTGAAGCTGGACAAGTTGGTCTAAGATTGGTTAAGAAAGGTGATCGGTTGACAACTGTTGCAAAAGAGTGGAGTATTGGTGCTGCCTGTATTGCAGATGGAAGGTGTGCATTTCATTGACTATACATTTTATAGCTTCTATCTATTTGTTTTCACTGTTTTGCATGGTTTTAGGGAAGCTTCAAAGAAATGTTGATCAAAACTTGACTGCCATTATTCGCAGTCTGGTCAATATATGGTTTTTATTTATTTATTTTTTCCATTTTCAATTTTCAACATGCATTTTAATTTGGTCTGCAGGTGGCATGTTGTCACTATGACTATAGATGCAGAGTTAGGTGAGGCTACGTCTTACCTTGACGGGAATTTTGATGGATACCAAACTGGATTACCACTTCAAGGGAGTAGTGGCATTTGGGAAGAGGGGACAGATGTTTGGATAGGAGCCAGGCCACCAACAGATTTGGATGCATTTGGAAGGTCAGACAGTGAGGGTGTTGACTCCAAGATGCAAATAATGGATGCTTTTCTATGGAACAGATGCCTCACTGAAGATGAGATTGCAACCTTTCATACTGCTACAAACCCTGCTGAATATGATTTAATGGACCTTCCTGAAGATGGCTGGCACTTGGATATATCACCTTCACAGGTATGGAGATGGTGTTATAAGTGATTTTGGTTCAGTACTAAGGATAATTTTCTATGCAGAGCATTACTTGCTACATTATATTCCTTTTCTTATTGGACTATATTTAGGTTTGTAAAATTAAGTCCTTAATGTTGTTTTCCTCTTCCTTTTTTTTTCTGAGTTATCTGGGCAACTTTGTTTTCCTCTTGTAAACTGGATTCATTTCGGGTTTAGTTGAAAAAAACTTAGCTCTCTGATAGGACCGTTAAAAGCCACATTAACTATTCTTGCCATTGATTTGTTGTTAGTGTTCATGTTGTTTTATATTTCTCTAACTTCAATGGTGTTGTAAACATGCCATACTTAGCTTGTATAAATTGCTGTAAATCTTGCAACTTTATGTTGCTAGTTTCCACTTTTTATGTGTTCAGGGCCTCATGGATAAAGATAATTGTATCTAGTGATTTGATTTCACTATCATGAGAACATGAAGTCATGCTCTTGGCCTGTATTGTTTTTGGTTCATATCTACAAGCGCTAGAGCTTCAACTCTATTCCTTTGACACTGTTCTTTGATTCTCAAGCTTGTTCTGATCTTGGGTTCATCTTGTTAAGATTTATATCACAGTTTCATATTTGAAATAAGCCATAAATACTGGATTTTCATTAACTTATTTGTTATATTATTGGTATGTGTTAAATATATTATGCAAGTGTAAAAAAGTTGCCACCAAAGTGATGCACTTTGGAAGAAGATTTATAAGTACCTTTGCTTTTCTGTTTTAATCATAACTTCTTTATCAAAGATATTCTAAGATTCTTCTCTACTATTGCCTTTCTGCAATTGTTTTCTTTTGCTTTTTGTGCCATTTGTTTTATTATAGGACTGTGAGGATTCAATATCAGAATTCTTAGTAACAAATAAAACTGTCAACTTCTTGGGATGAATTTATGCATGTAGCTTATCTTAGTGCTAGTACTATGCTATGTTTTCAATTTGATTTCTTGCATAGGGATCCTGTACCTGGAAACTTAGTTTATTCACAGGGGCTTGGCATAAAGCATAAATATACTTAGTTTTGCATTCACTTAGAGCAGGGTAGATCTTCTTACTGGAATTTGTTTTCAACAATAAAAAATTCAACTCATCGTAGCTCATATTTATGATTCTTGGACTTCTATTTAATTAACTGTCTTACATCCAGGGGGATGAGTGGGAGAGTGAAGAAGCTGAAGTTGAGTTGTATGATAGAGATGATGTAGACTGGGATGGGCAATACTCCAGTGGAAGGAAAAGAAGGTCAGGTCGTGACTGCTTGGCAATTGAGATGGATTTGTTAACCAGAAAGCTAAGGAAACCTAGATTTGAAACTCGGGAAGAAATCAATCAGCGGATGTTATCTGTTGAAATGGCTGTTAAGGAAGCACTTATGGCAAGTGGAGAGTTGCATTTCACTGATCAAGAATTTCCTCCAAATGAGCGTTCATTATTTGTAGATCCTGCAAACCCCCCTTTGAAACTGCAGGCAAGTATCAATGAGTGTGAAGGAGTATTCAACTTCTTCATCTAATAATTAGTTTCTTTGCATGTAATGAAGAAATCTTAGTTTCATCAAATCCTTGACTTTACATCTTCTCAGGTTGTTTCTGAGTGGATGAGACCTACTGAGATTGTGAGAATAAACTGTCTGGATTCTCGGCCTTGCCTATTTTCCAATTCTGTAAATTCTTCGGATGTTTGTCAGGTATAGTTTTTTCTTTACTGCTATCATTTTATAAATTAATTTTTGGTCATCACTTGCTATTCCTTCTTATTGAGCATTGTCTTCAGGTTACAATCCTAACCAATTGGTTATCATTTTTGTATATGCAGGGTTGTTTAGGGGACTGCTGGTTTTTGAGTGCTGTAGCTGTTCTAACTGATGTTTCTCGTATATCAGAAATTATAATCACTCCAGAGTTCAATGAGGAAGGAGTTTATACTGTCCGCTTTTGTATCCAGGTAACTTCTGAATTTAGTTGGAATCTTGTCATTTGTTGCTTTAAGTTGAATATACCTACCCTAAAGAAAAGTATGGCTTTATTTTGACCTTCGTTCCTTTCCTTTTCTATTTAATGAACGCATTTCTTGAGAAGGTAGTTGGATAGTTGAAGTTTAATTGATGATTCAGACCGCTTTTAGTGTTGAAGTTCAGGCCAAGGTCTCTGATTTGATACTTGGTGATATATTTTTAAACCAAGCAGATTCGTCATGGAATCTTCTGATAATCAAGAAACATTGAAATTTTTTGTTTGTAATGAGCTAAAGCTTATTCCCATTTAATGTAAGAGGGTACTTCCCTTTGTTTTTGTGCATTGACTGGTCCAGTTGCATTCTTGTTTCATGTAGGGCGAGTGGGTCCCTGTTGTAGTTGATGATTGGATACCTTGTGAATCTCCTGGAAAACCAGCATTTGCTACCAGTAGGAATCGCAATGAACTCTGGGTTTCTATCTTGGAGAAGGCTTATGCTAAGCTTCATGGCTCATATGAAGCGCTGGAAGGTGGGCTTGTGCAAGATGCACTAGTAGACCTCACAGGTGGTGCTGGAGAAGAGATTGATATGCGGACTGCCCAAGCACAGATAGACCTGGCAAGTGGGAGGTTATGGTCGCAGTTGTTGCATTTCAAACGAGAAGGATTTCTTCTTGGTGCCGGCAGTCCTTCTGGCTCAGATGTCCATGTCTCATCCAGTGGAATTGTCCAAGGACATGCTTATTCGTTGTTGCAGGTATTCTTTGTTGGTTCTTTGCTTATGCCATTAACACCATCCAAATAGAATATTATGCTAAAACTGGTGATCAATTTATTTTAAATTTGTTTAGGTAAGAGAGGTTGATGGCCACAAACTTGTACAAATTCGAAATCCATGGGCCAATGAAGTTGAGTGGAATGGTCCTTGGTCAGATTCATCGCCTGAATGGACAGATCGTATGAAACACAAACTCAAGCACGCCCCTCAGGTATGTATTTTGCTAGTGTTGGAATCTATTCATTTGAAATATTTCAAGCTAGCTCAGAGTTTCAATACGTTTACAAAAATGTTTTTATGCTAGATTGTGAACATTAGTAAAGCAGTAATTGATGGGCTAGTTGTGTAATTTTGCTCTTATTGTGCAATATATTTTCAGTCAAAAGATGGTATATTCTGGATGTCCTGGCAAGACTTCCAGATTCACTTCCGCTCCATCTATGTTTGTCGAGTCTACCCACCAGAGATGCGTTATTCTGTTCATGGCCAATGGCGAGGTTATAGTGCTGGTGGCTGCCAGGATTATGACTCATGGCATCAAAATCCTCAATTTAGGCTTAGAGCCGCAGGCCCTGATGCATCATGTCCCATTCATGTGTTTATTACCCTAACTCAGGTATTCTAAGAACTCAAAGAATTGCATTCTTTTCTATAAACCTGACTTACTCTCACTTCTGACTTTGGATTTTATCAGGGAGTGAGTTTCTCCCGGAAAGCAACTGGTTTCAGGAATTATCAATCTAGTTATGATTCAATGATGTTCTACATTGGAATGAGAATACTCAAGACATGTGGTCGTCGTGCTGCATACAACATTTATTTGCATGAATCTGTTGGTGGAACAGATTATGTGAATTCAAGAGAAATCTCTTGTGAATTGGTCTTGGAACCTTATCCAAAGGGATACACAATAGTGCCCACAACTATCCAACCTGGGGAAGAAGCACCATTTGTGCTGTCTGTTTTCACTAAAGCAGCAATTACTCTGGAGGCCATCTAACAAAGATTACTAGAGGAGAGCTGAAGTGGATGCTTTTGTCACTTGTGGTGGTCTGGGTCTCTTGCTAGTCTCAGATTGCTTGGGGTTCCTGAGAGCTGCATGCTGGCAGGCAGATCAAAATGTACCACAAATTAGAGAGATACGAGGATTTATGGTACTTCTTTCACTCATTCCTTATTTTCTTGTTTGAGCGGATGGCTTTTTGTTTGGTCAAAGTTTCAGTTTGTGTTGAGCTGTTTCATGCTGTACATTCAGTTTCATTTAGTTGGCACCAATCAAAATAATGGTGGAGATCGCCAATTAAAAGAGTGCAAGGCTCTCAGACCTGTTCTTGGAGGGCCGCATGTTTTTGGTTGTATTTGCATAAATTTCTTCTGCAATCTCACTGCTAACCTAATTCAATCTAGCGACATAGGATTGGGACAGTTGATTTCCTATGAGAAAAATGGGTGACATGACAACGTAGGGTTTTCTGGCATTATTTTTCAATATATAGCATCTTTTTTCAGCCTGTCTTGTTATTGAAATGTAAAACATGTCAATAATGCATGTGGAATTTTACTGCTGACCCTTCAATTTCCTAATTTTAATTGTCATCTACTGCGAAATTCAATTTTTTAGTGGACCGTACAATATTTCTATCATATGCAAGTGCTAGAATGTTGGTCACGTTGGTAATATCTTGGCTATTTTTGCAGGTTACACAGGCTATGGTTCTGATTGCAGTAATACAGGTGAAACTAAATGAAGTATTGCAACATTTCTTGCTCGTTCCTGCAACATGATGCCCATGCCTGTGTTGTGGTACTCTTTTGAGTTTTTGACAGCATGGGAGTGGCTGGTGCAGACACATCTTTTAGATGCTTCAGGCTGCATGATAGCTCAACTGAAGATGCAAGATGATTGGAGAAAGTTTGTTCCTCCCGCAGCCTCTCAAACCCAGCTCTGGACAGGGCTCTCGGCTGACTGTAAATAGTAGCATCAATCCAGGTTAAAAGAACCGGGGTTGTTCTCATATTTGCTTCTGTATAGCAATTGAGGAAATGAGAAGTAGGAATGTGCAAAATAAAGATGAAGAGGGTGTCGTGATATGTTTTTTAAGCATGATGAGCTAGGTGTTGTTACTGGAGCAAGTATGGCTCCGGTTGCAATTTTGTAGAATATGACTGTTTTTCAGTCAATATATTGTTCTTTTTCTCTGGTGTTCTCTCATCTCATATTGTGTTTTTTGCCATTATTTTACTGTTTATTCTTGGATGAAGTTGATCAGGCTGACGGGGCTTTGTAGAACATGAACTCTCCATCGCTTTTTCGGAAAACGGAATGGTCAATGTTCCATATTCCTGCTGGTATGTCTCTTTTCCATATTCTTGGTTGGAAAGTGAAGGTCAATGTTCCATGTTCCTACTGGTATGTCTCTTTTCCATTTTCTTGGTTAGCGAGTAAAGGCCATCATTTTGACTGGTTGAGATCATGCCACAGAAAGCCACCCTTGACAGTATCTGGTATGTGGGTGCAGAGTGCTGCTGAAGAGCCGGAAAGCATGGCAGAAGGCGAGGATGGAGGAGGGTGGCTGTTGCCATGTTTCTACTGAAAGGCACCACCATATTGCTGGGCCACAGGCATTCAACTATCGGAAGAAACACTTGTGCCCTCCCCAATGGTCACCTTGAGTTTGATAAGTTCAACTTTGGCTCCTCCTATGTATCCTGTGAAACCAAAGCATCACTAGAAACCGAAATGCCTTGATGTTCTCTACGAATCTATTGCAGGGAGAGCTTTGAGGAGTGTGTGGCCAGGGAAATGAAAGAGAAAGGGCTGCACATGACGGAGGGGAGGGTCGGATGGTGGTGAATAAGAGTTGGATCAGCCCCCCGAGCCACTCTTCAGGCCGCTGGAGGTGCAAGTGCACTCTGGTTTCAATCCTTTTGTGATGGCGACTTTTCCTTTTTCATTTGGTAAATGGCCGCTAGTGTTAATGGAATGTGCTTAGAACGTCCGCTGCTTGTTATGGTGGGGGGGAAAGAATGAGAGGCTTTATTTTAATTCTCTCGTTTTTAATTTGGGGATTTGGCTTGTTCTGAGGTATTTTGCATTTATGCCCTTGAAAAAGTTGGATTTTTGCAACCTATGTGAAAGCAGTAAATTTGTATGTAGTACTTACTTCTCTTTGCAGCATGTATTTAAAAATCGTTGGCATATGATTTTTAAGGTTATCATGTAAAACTCACTTTCAGCGGGGGTTTATACACAGTTTTCTACTTTTAATGGTGTACATGCAAAATTCTTGTTTTTCCTACTTTTTAGGAAATATATTTATAGTTAACAAGTCGGATGCGCAGAAATTGCGTGTATTATATAAATGCTTCAGATCGAAAGTTCGGTTAAGCTACAGAGTTTACCCCAGTCAGGTGTCAATTTTGATTTCAGTGTGGCATGATTCATTCCCACACTCTCCGTGATCCCACTGTCGGTTGCTTCATTTTGTTGCTTTGAATCTCCATCATGATCCTCTTCGAAGCATTCTGCGTCCACTCGTTTTGTCGCTTTGAATTTAAACTCTGATTCGCAATTCATGTCAAAACTCCGATTGTTTTGATGCTGGGTACTCATGAACTATGAGACCTCCGAGAACCCGGATTCAATCGCTACAATAATGACCGCGCAACCATGGCAATCTGAACCATTGCGGATAGTTTGAATGGCGGCAACGGGATCTGGTCCCAAAGAGCAAGGATGGGGGGCAGCAATCTCTTCCATCACATCATCACCATACACAGTGATGATGACACACCCAAGGCTTTGTCTCCCACGGATTAGACCTGATTCCATCTGCTTTGTACAGATGGTCCTGCCTTCCTCCTCTGTCTCTCTCTCCCTCTTCATATTCCTTTCTCGAGCTTCAAATGCGTCCCCGGCTCGAGTCAAATTGACCTCACTTTGCTTTCATGCTTTTTCATATTTATGCCAGTGTCGCACATCCCAAGAAATGTTTGGATTCCTGTTGTCTCATGTCCGTTTTCGGACATTCCTCTGTCGTTTCGCGGTCCCCTGTTTGGCATTGATTTCCGTCCCCAACAAGTAGTTGGATCTGCTCTTTGTCAGGATTCCGCTCCACCTCGAACCTTTGATCAGTTTTGATCACAAGTGGCTGACACACAACACCATCGCCATCGAATATTTACACACAAACCCATGAAATTTACAATATAATAACATTTTTGTTTACATGCAATGCATTATATCAGCATTTTTCATTATTTGTATTTTCGAACTGACTGAATTGAGGACTTTATTGATTCTCCCAAAAGTGAAACCGATGAATTACCATAGTTTACCTATTTGGTTGAGAATCGAACAAAGCCGACTACATATAAGTTCTTGATATCACTTTAGTTGAACAAAACCTTGTGCCTAAAAATTAGATATCTTAATATATTTAAGTTATTTTATCGAAACATAAATTTACCAACTTTCACACATAATTAGCAATGCTTCAGGGGGTCACATGCAAGTATTCGTCCCTTCACCTCCCTTCCTGTCTTTTTTTTTTTTTTTCCTTTATATATAAAATAATCATGTCCTCATTTGCCATTACAGGCTGCACACACAGAGAACTCAGAAGCTCCAACAAGAAGAAGAAGCAGCAGCAGCATGACGGCAAGAAGTCCTCTTGAATCCTCCTCCTCCGGCAGACAACACTTCCAATGGATCGTCAGAAAAGGAAGCATCAAAGAACAACAAGACCTCCTCTTCTTTTCCGACGACGAAGCCCCGTCCCCGTCCCCTGCTCTGCCGCCCTGCTCAGCATCATCAACCAAGAAAGCTGCACTCGCTTCGCTCTTCCGATTCCGCTCGCTGCTGTCCTCCATGCTCTCTGGCCGGGACCGCCCACTCACTGGCACCATCTACGGCCGGCGGCGTGGCCGCGTCCGGCTGGCCTTCCAAGCCAGCCCGCGCGCGCTTCCTGCCGTGCTGGTGGAGCTGCCGGCGCAGACGAGCGCGCTGGTGCGTGAGATGTCGTCCGGGCTGGTGAGGATGGCACTGGAGTGCGACCGACCGTCGGCAGGGGCGGGGGCAACGCGGCTGGTGGAGGAGCCGGTGTGGCGGGCGTATTGCAATGGGAGGAAGTGCGGGTACGCGGTGCGGCGGGAGTGCGGCGTGAAGGATTGGAAGGTGTTGAGGGCGATAGAGATGGTGACGATGGGGGCCGGAGTGCTGCCGGAGGAAGATGGCGGCGCCGGTGGCGGAGAGAGGGAGGGGGAGGGGGAGATGATGTTCATGAGAGCTCGGTTTGAGAGGGTGGTGGGGTCGAAGGACTCGGAGGCGTTTTACATGATGAATCCAGAGGGGAAGGGAGCTGAGCTCAGTGTTTACTTTCTTAGGGTTTGATCATACTGTTATTATTAGTAAGGTTTTTTTTTGATAAAAAATGATAAATGTTGTTCTTGGTTGTAGTTTTTAATTTATTTTTTATGTTGAAATTGTTGTATTCTGTCTGTTGGTTTTGTTATTTGGTAGAGTAAAATAATCAAGTTTTCAATATTTTTCTTGCGAAAAAATGGTTTGTATCAGAGTTTCTGAAAGCAATTGAGTGGATAATCTACTTTGTTACATCTAATAAGAATTTCAGTTAGTTTATCAAGTAATTATATGAGCAATGATGTTGTTCGTATTGGAATAATGAGTTTATTCATCAAATTCAATCATTCAAAATGGACCCAATCCTCTGTGTGGCTTGGCGAGAGTAGTACAAGGATGAGCAAAGTCGAACATTTTTACAGACAGAAGAAGAGATCGATGCCTTCGTCTGCGCAGCGAGTCTTAAGGTAGAGAAAGAAGGTTCTCATGCCTGGGCTCCGTACTCTGGCCGGCGATGGACATACAGAGGGAAGCAAAGCTGACCAAACTGCTTTGCTTGCTTCTACTAGGATTGCATTGGAAGCTCTTCATCCCAGCTACCATCCTACAAACGAGTTGCCGCAATTACCATCTATTGATGAGGAGTGAACCATCTTGTTAGTGACGTGGTCTTATAGATTATTTATTGTTTTATTTTTGAGATAAATTTAATTGTGTAATTCAGATCAGACAATTTGAAAATATAGTGAATGATTCAAATTTTGACTGTTTGATTAATATTTATATGATAATAGATGACAGTATAGACGGAGTCAAATTTTATGTGTGTACTCATTTGGGTGTTTCATAATGGATCGGAACGTTTTATATTATACCTAGTATTTGATCTCACCTCGGAGTTGCCTGGTTGGAGGAGGATAAATTGTTTTATTAGAATTATTTGATTTGGACCTTTTTATAAATATTTAACCTTAGTTGTAATTATAAAATTTTAATTTATAATTATAATGGACTTCGAGAGCCTATTTGCAAATTGATAAATAAAAGGTCACATTGAGAATTCAGAGTTAAGAAAGAAAGGATTTTCTCTATTTTTGATTAGGCTTATAAAAGAAATTTTCTTTTTGAAAATTTTCCTCTTTTTCAATTCTTCCCCATCAAAAAATGGCAAGGACTTAAGGTGAATTTATTAGGATTTGCAAATAAAGTTTCAAATTTTTATTTTAGATCTTGAGATAGGTAAATCAGTTTAATTCATTTTTAAACTCGATTTTTTCACGAATCTTGCATTAAAAAGTAAAATTAGAACTCACACATCCATCGAGAAATGTAATGAGTAACACTACTTGGCTCATTGGGTGGAACATTTGCGCCACATTTAGCTTGTATCCGGAAAAGTGATGGTTCAAATAACCAATATCGCGATAAAACTTCATCAATATAATGCACTGTATAATAAATTATTCTAAAAATTTAAGATAATAAAATATATATATTTTTTATTATATATATTAAATTTTATTTATTTAATATTTAATATGAGATTAATTTACTATATCAAAATAGAAATCAGAGACTGATTGTTGTGATATTGATCTTTTCTAAGGCTCAGAATCATATTCCAAATGAAGGCATATAAGCCAATGGTCAACTAATGGTTGAGCTTATTTGTGACACTGTTGCAACAACAACAATCCGGGCCGAAATATGTTTTCACGACATTAATGAAAAGGTGACCACCAAAGCTCATGAGGCGCTTGCTGACGCTGGTGCAACAACAACAATCGAAGTAGACTAAGCAGCGCACTGTACAAGGTTGGCATGGGATTGCCGCAACATTGCAAAGAGCACGTGGATTCAAAAGGGGTAGTCACTGCAGTGTTTCTTCAAACTCTTGCATTAATTACATATTTATCAACAAAATATCAGTCTTCTAATTAATAAAAGAGTATTATTACAAGTATTATGCTTTCAAATGGTTTTTTTCACATCTGCTTTTGTATTTTCAGACTGTTTTCGATCGCTTTGGAATACACATGCATCTTCGTGCTCGTATAAAACCCATGTGGCACAGGGAGAGGAGTGCTAGGATGAGCAACGTTGAAGACTCACAAATGAAGAGAAACTACTGTTTTGAAGTCTAGACAATCTCTCTGCTGCTATTTTTTATACGACAAAAAAAAAAAGAAATTCAAGAATTCAATATTTCTTCTTGTATTGAATCTCGTCGTGTGTGATTATCCTTTTTTGACAATTATTTTCATGTCATCACAGTGAATCTGGAGGCGCTGAAGCCACTGAATTACACCTTTCCTTCCTTGTCTCGGTGTATTTGTTCACTGTATTCAGATCAAGAACAAATAATGTGGTGATTTAATGTGAAAATACTTGGTAAAGATTCAATGTGTTTACCAAATATAGCTATTCCTTGGCTTATAAAAGGGGTCGAAGGTATACCATTTGGTGTGCTCACACATGAAGGAAGAAATGAGAGACAGAGAGAATTCTATCAGGGAGAGTCTTGAGAAGACTTCTAGTAATGTATATTCCTCGAGGCTGCGAGTCCTATCCCAAATTTACATGGCTGTCTTGCATGGTAATGTCGGCGCAATGGCAGCCATATGCTACCAGGTGGCATTAGTTTGCAGGAGCCAGCAAAACAAGCGACGCGCAAACAGTCACACCCTTCGGCATGGCATTAAAGCATTTTGAGATGCAAAGGTGATCTTGGTATTCATTTTATTATTTCTCATTGCAAATGAATAATTTGTCTTTATAAATTTGTAATGACTGGATGGTACCACGACAGAAAATAATAATAAGTATTAGATTTGTAGAGCAACTGGCACATGGATTGCAGTTTGTACAGCGAGGGTACGAGCATGAAGTAGTTCAGATCTCTTCACAGGTCTTTAACTCTGCAACATGTTGCAATGTAATCCTAGTCCTATACGAAGTCCATAAATTCCCACATCTTCCTCATTGATGAGATGACTGATGCAAGCAAAGCAGATTTCCACAGCCAGAGGAGACGATTCAGTCTATCTTTTTTCTCTGGTGAGATGATTCATATTAAAGAAACCCTCAAAGTACGATGTATCCTTGAAAGGAGATTGATGTTGGGATCAAAATAGGCCAACCAATCGTTGTTGGGATGGCAAGATATTTGCCTTCCGAATGTGCTCTTCCGTATTGTCTTAGATGACATCTAACGATCGAACAAAATTATGTACGCCTAAAACTACATTGATCGATGAATAATATTTCGCCTAGTCATACAAACCATGCTTTATCCTCACGTGTTAGCTTCGGAGCATTAGTTGGAGTTGGTAAATTGTTCTTATCAATGCAGTACAGCAGCTTTCCGCTGTGGCCTTCTCCAGTAGAAGAATAATTTACCTAATTTAAAGTTTTTTTATGTATTTTAATTGATTTTGGACATAAGGTTTTAGCTCAGATAAAGATCAACAAAATTTCAAGAGAGCAAAGAAAACATGTACAGAAGAAATTCTAATCAAGCAAATGGTGTGATTCCAGAAGTGGCCTATGATTTTGTAGACCAAGTCACACTGAACCAGAAGAACTTTGTACACAATTGCACTTCAATTTTTTTTTTTGACAGAAACAAAATCATCACGCATAAACTCTAGAACAGAACCAACATTTGAGAATTTCAGAATTTCTAATACAAGTTGGAACAGGAACACATAAATTACCTGTCACACGAAGAACATAGAAGGCACAGTAGCTCTCCTCCCTTCAACCAGTTCCTTCTTCACGGAGAGCCAGCATCATCACCGGAGACGGATTCAAGCATAGTGTTGTGTCGGTTCGACGGTGCAGAGGGAGGAATGCGAAATCCTCTACGAAAGAACCCGAAAGGCCGGTGCCACGTGACGTAATCTGCGTGGGGAGCTAGCCGGGGCGGCATTTCCTCCGCTCGACATCCGCGGCAAGGCCCATGAAGCAGTACTAGGATGAAGAGCAGGAGGAGGAAGCACCATGGGTTACATGTTGAACAAGGAGAAGAAGAAGAAGCCATTGGAGCTTGTGGCAGTTGTGCTGAGCAGAGAAGACTTATAGCATGCGTTTGTGCATGGGAGAGTACCATTTGAAGATGTCAAAGGAATAAAGACTCGTTGAGTTGTTGTAGATGTCATGCCATCCCTTAGCACATCATTTCACAGTCTGCTCATACTCTACATTGTTGTACTCGTCTATTAATTATTTTCGATTACAATAATAAATCAACAATTAAGAAAATTCGATACTTCCTAAAAATTGGATAACAAATAGCGAAAATCGGGCGCAATGCCTCGGCTCCCAAGAATTTCACGTTTTTTAATGATATAATTTCACAATAATCTTCTACAATTAGAGAAATAATTATGGATTTGTATTGGTCGTGGGAGTACAAAATTGATGGTTTGGTTGAAACAAGGTAAATAAAAAGTAGGCGCGACAGCTGGTTTAATTAATTGTGATTATAGAAGAGTAAATCATTCTGGCCCGTGCAATTTTGCACACGTGGCACGCGGTTTGCTTTCTGCGGCCAGCTGTTCGGGCCCGTATATCGAATAAATAGAGCCGTGTTGAATTCGGTTTCGGCTCCATTTAGTTTTCCGGTTTTGGTTCAAATTGATTTGTTCTGTTCGGTTTCCGACGAGCGCGAGGAGCGGTGAATGATTCTCCTCCATTTCTCTCTTTATTCTGCTATAAGTCGAGAATTTCTATCGATTTTGTCTCTCACAGAAAATTTTGGGCTTTGGCGTCATATTGAGGTGAACGAATACTGTCTTTCTGATTATTTTAGGGTTAATTTTGGTTCGAAAAGAGATCTTCGCTGCTTTTTTTTCTCGATCAGGGTTTCGTGAGTTACTGTGTTCAGAAGCTATCTTCCCTTACTATGATCTCTGTGTCAACATTTTCGTTTAAATATTATAACTTACATTTTTTTTGTAGAAA
This sequence comes from Trichopus zeylanicus subsp. travancoricus, assembly GCA_005019695.1. Classification (NCBI taxonomy): domain Eukaryota; kingdom Viridiplantae; phylum Streptophyta; class Magnoliopsida; order Dioscoreales; family Dioscoreaceae; genus Trichopus; species Trichopus zeylanicus. The sequence goes on from RXID01014346.1 coordinate 713,617, forward strand.
TTATTTAGGCATCTAAAGCATCTTTTTCTCCCATCTAACGCTATGCATTCATTTTCCAAGGTACATACAAAATCTCTAGGCAAATTTCTAATGGTTGCTTGCTTCATGTGTTTCTTTCCTTTTCTTTTAATTTTTCTTTTTATTTTCTCATTGGATTCACAATATGTTTCTAATTTTGGATGAAACACAGGTCGTTTCAGGTTGAGATGAAAAATGTGACTGCTATTACTGGTAACGGCGAGGAACTTCTACAGAACAGCTTGCTTGATACAAGGATTACATTCTTACATTTCTGTCAGAAAAAACTGTTATCGATTTGGCCCCCTTCGATGTGCGAAACATTCCTCAATGATTGTCCTCCATCGGCTCCAAAGTGCAACAAATCCAAATTTTACATCTTCACACACAATGTGCTCCAAAAAAGAATCTTCTCACAAGAGGCTGGTGTCCCTCATGACTTCCATGTGTCGTTGAATAACCATAATGTCAATCACGATGCTCAGGATCATCAGACCAAAGAAAAGCTACTGATGCTGATGCAGGTATTGCCTATCATAAATACTGCCCACTACATTGTTTAGGATATTTTTCTAAATATCTATATATGTGAATCAGGGATTTGACATGCATGGCCCTGTATTACATTCTTCAAAGTGCCCATCTTGGCATCGCACATATCAGCACCGCCGAGAGGTCAAAGGGCTTCTCAGTCATATCATATATTGCAAGTCAGGTTTTAGCGAAGGTTGCATACTTCGTGAAAAGACGTGGCTTATGCTTCAACTGCGTGCAATGGACTGCAAAGAAACAAACTGTCCTGTTCCACGGTGCAGGTATGGATACATACTCACCCCCTCCCGGCTGCTTATCTCTATTATGATTGATTTCCAGTCCAAGGACCAGATTGCGGGTGTTGGATTGCTTATGCTCAACAACTGAAAGACCACTTCAGCGGGGGGCTTCAGTCCTACCTGAGCATCATCTGCCTTAAAATCGGAAATGAAGGCCATAAGCGCAGCAGCGGGAGACATTTTTAGATTTTAGACAAGAGAGCAGCTGTTGTCAGACAATAGGGCCGCAGTCGCCACCGGTGAGGGCCAAAACCTGCCACCACCTGAACTTCATGACCTTTGTGCTGCAATCAAATATTCTGTCCAATCTATTTCAGGTCTTGAGTTGATGTTTGTTGCCCGATATTACACCATGCCGGCGGATTGGTGGGCAAAGAAGGCATATTCAAGAGCTTCATGCTATTAGATCCTATATAACTTATCGGCTTTGTGCTAGATACTTTCTGAGGTTGAATGAAATCATTATTGACTTTGGCTTTGTCCTGATGTATTAATCATTTATTATTTTGTTTATATATACAGTGACAGTTGCAAAATTTGGAAATCTGCAATTGATCTCTCTCTGTGTAATAATAGATGGGTGCTTGTTTGTTAGTACAAGCAATGCGATCTTGTTTGTATACAGACCCCTTGTTTTTGAGTTACAAGTGATGTTGATAAATACTTTTTCTGTTGCAACAATGTCATGAAAATTATCTTTTAGAGAGAAATAACTCAAATCAGAAAAATCTTTCACAATGATATGCAAAATAATAAATCAAGAAAAATAATTGTTAAGGGTGTCTTAGGGTGTGTTTGTTTCAATTCTCGAAACCGGGAATCGGGGGAATGGAGGGAATTGAGAGCCCAATTTCCTCCATTCCCTTATTTATTTCGATTCCCAAAATCCGAAATCGAGGGAATCGGCCATTTCCTAATTCCTCCAATTCCGATTTTTTTTTCCTAATCAAAACGAAGGGAAAATATCAATTCCCGTGTTTTCCCCTCATGTTTCACTGTAGCACCCATGAGTTTTCTCTCATTTCCCATGATTTCAGCTCTCCATTCACGATCTCGTCCAAAGCTCGTCTTCTCCATAACGAAACCTCCAACTCGATTCCCCTGCCTCCATCGGTCCGACCGCTGCCCCGAATTAGTGCGCCGGAGTGTCGTAGTGCCTGCCTCCCACGATTCGAGAGCTCATCTTCATCAAAGCTCATGATTTCGTCTAGTCAACCGAGTTCAGAGCTCCATCACCCCGACTGCTGCCCCGAACCACTGCGTTGGAGTGCCAGAGCGCCGATCTGCAGGTGAGCCCGTGATTTCAGAGCTCGTGATTTCCAGCCAGCCGAGTACTGAGTTTCTCCATTGCCCCGACCGCTGCCCCGAATCGCTGTGCCGGAGTGCGGAACGGTCGATCTGCAGGTGAGTCGGTGATTTCAGAGCTCCTGAGTTTAGAGCTCGTGATTCTAGAGCTCGTGAATTCCAACCGGCTGCTGCCCCGATTGCGCCCCGACCGCTGCCCCTACCGCTGCCTCGACCGCGCCTCGACCGCTGTCCTTGCTCTTCACTATTATCGTCAAGCTGTTGAACGGTTCTACCATAATTTTCAGAGGACGAAGCTAAAACCCTGAAAATCCAACCAATTGGGTTCGAATTTTGATAAAGGTGCCGTTTTTACTCATTTTTTGATCTGTTTTGATGGTTTTTTTGGTTGGATTACGGATGATCGGATCGGGAGAGCGAGAACATGATTTTTTTTTTCCGGTTTGGGGTTACTGAGCTTTAAACCTTTGCTCTTCTTTTTCTTTATCAAGCTTTGCATGAGTTTTGGTTGATTCTATTAGCTTCTGTGCTGTAGTGTTCTGTTGGTTAATGTGTGATTAATAGCAAAAGAAAAGTACTTTAGTTGCATAAATCACGAGCAAGTTCTCTACAAATGAGAACAAGGTCAATGTTGGATCCGTGTTTGCATCGGATGACATGACCATAGCGAAGACAAGCGCAGACAACTTCGGGAAGCTGGGGGCCCTTCTTTAGCACGAGCCGAAGCCGAAATTTGTCTTGACAATCTTTGGCGAGTTTCGGCTTGGCACTTGCTCTCAAGCCTTGATGGTTTTTTAGTTTTGCCAATCGAATTTGAAACTAGGCGCGATAAGAAACCTCCAACGGGTTGGCACTAGCTTGGCAGTAGGACTTGTTATATTTTATTACTCAAATTACTTAAATATTACTTATTTTCAAAAAAATAAGTATATATTTTCTATGTTTATTAAAATTATTTTAGAATATAATAATAAAATTATATTAAATAAATATGTAATTGATTATAATAAGTTATTTACATAGTTTGCTTTTTTTTATTTTTTTAAAATTTTTATTATTTTTAATTGTTTTTATATATTTCTCAATTTCCTACAGTAAAAACTCATCCAAACACAAGAATTCAATAACTTATGGAATTGATCAATTCCATTTGTCAACCAAACAACGGAAAGGAATTGGCCAATTCCCAATTCCCTACAGTAAATATTCATCCAAATATTATAATTATCTAACTCCTTCAATTCCTTTAATTTCCCGAATTCACTCCATTTCCGCGATTCCACGATTCCTAAATCCGGAATCGAACTAAAAGCGTCCTTAAGATCCCAGATGATTTCTTACACATCCTCTATCCTTCAACTAAGGATCTTTATCAGAGACAGTTTAGTCAGAAAAATAACTCAAACAAAACATAGTTTCTACATTTATTTTCAACGAGCCAATTGCAAGAACAAACCCATATATTTTTAAAAGGAAAGTGAAAAAGAATAAAAGAATTACAGGGGGCTATTTGCACATAAATAGAATTGTAGAGAGCATATATCTGCAAAAAACGAGAATAAATAATATAAGGAAAATTAATGTTGCTCTAAATTTACAAGGAAGATTAATTTGAATTTCGAAAATTCATAGTTGGTCTAACGGGGTTCGGGTTAAAGTGGTCGGGTCTGGACCCGTTTAGGATCCAAACGTACCAAGAATTACGGGCACGTTTCGCCTAACGGTCCGAACCCCGTTTCCCGTCCTCGTAGGAAATCCGAATTCTCCAATTAAAAACCCTAAAACCCCTCCTCGTCGACATTAAAATTCCTCATTGGCGGTCGCGTGGTCGGAACCCTAATCCCAAACCTGAGTTCTCGTCTCTCCAAGGTACTCCAATTCGCGCAATTAGGGCTTCGATTTTTCCTTGATTTGGTATTTTTCCTAAACCCGTTTCTGTTTATTGTATTGTTTTCAGAAAAAAATTTCGGCCGCAATTTGTCTCGATCGTTCGCTTGGGACACGATGCTTTCTTGGAATTCGATAAGGTTTGGAGTCGTTGACCACAAAACTTGATAATTTCGTTGTTTTATCATCTTATTGACGTAATGTGGGTTGTGGGCGGATCTTGCTGAAGCTTTGATGTTATCCTCGGCACTAAATTGGTGAAATTTGTTGTCTTTTTATGTATTTTTTGGATCGAATTCTGATTGTGTTTTCAATTTGCGGGTGGATTAGGCTAACAACTATTACTATGCGCTGCCAATTCTCAAAACAAGAATGGAAAGATTTTGCGTAGAACGTATATCGTGGACTCGTGGGTTTTTCAATATGTTGCTGAATGTTTTATTACGACAAGAAGCTTAGGCTTGAATTGCAGCGGTCCTCTAGAATTATTTCATTAATGATTTTGGAGTGATTAGTTTATGTTTGGTGGCATCCTTTTTGATGCTGTTATTCTAATTGTTTGTGGTGCGGTTTGAGTTTCCATGAGTTATTTGTGTTACTGCTAATATTTATTACGTGAGTTGGAGAGGAACCGTTTTTAGTGGTTTCTGTAAATTTTTAATGGGCAATGCAATTTGGCCTCCAATTTCTTGGCAAAATCCTAAATTTTTTGTCACCGTTCACTTCATTTGGCATGGTTCATGAGAGTTGGATGATTTCTGCTTCAATAATAAAATGTGCCTGTTTTATGAGTCATCAACTCAACGATATAATGGATATATTGTCATTTTTTAAAGTTTTGTTCAATTTTATTTCTTGTTATCCAGAAAAATTGGTGGTTATCTATCTCTTTTTGAAATTTGTAATCAGGTTATTCCGATAGCTGGTCTCTTGGATGGGCTTGTCCTGATGCAATTACCAACTCAAGGGAACCTTGGTTTGCAGGGTTTCTTCCATCAAAATGGGAGAACATCACAGCCTCTTCTAAAGCATGAAGGAGATGTTTGTGCAAGGAAGATAGGCCCGCGGAGTAGTATGTAAGTTGTGAAGCATACCTAACTTTACTCAGGTTGAAGGTCCAAAGTTTTACATTAGTAATTTGAGCCCTTTTTGCCTTCAAACATCATGACTCAAATGGAGATGAAAAATAGTTCTACTTCTTAAATAGAATTGTTTGTAATTTATCATCAAAACTGGTAAACATATTACAAAATCAAATCTTCTATCTTAATGAAGATGTTCATTATGCTGAATGCCAAAGCTATGTTTTTCTGATCTCTTGGTTTATTTTTTGCAGCTCAGATAATTTTAGGAACAGATCAAGCCTTAATGACTTCAAAGAAAAATTGGGGGAAAAGTGTGCAACCCACCAGAATGGACCTCCACCTATGATGCGTATGTCAGTGGTGGGTTGTTTTTCCCATGGAAGTTTGTTGAAGATTTTTTTGATACTCTAATTAAAATTCTCTATTGGACATGTAGGAAAAATATTCCTGCAACACTGCTTAAAAGAAAATAATATCTTATCACTTTAGATTTAAGCTGTCTTCTTAGGTCTGCAAAGGAGATTCAATTGGCATTTTCATATGCAAGCCTGTGCCTGATGCTAAATCTTCATGTCTAGGTCTGCAACTCTTGTGTGTTTATTTTGGATTTGGCTGGTATGGTATTTGAGTGGCTTATTTTTTACTAAAATCCCTGTCATGAAGCACTGCAGCAGCCCTGGTCCTAAGTTTTCCATCTAGGCTAGCCTAGCCCATTCACAGCCCTGTTATTCTTGTGAAAAGAATTAGAAATCCTCGCATCATATCAGGAGTGAATTCAATAGCTAGGAGCCTTTTGATTTTGGTCATGTTGAGCCTCTGGTTGTGCCTTATGTTTCTTTAAATATATGCTTTTTCTTGGCCTGTTTAGCATCTTTCCTTCAATTTACCTGGAAAAAGATTATATTAAGCAAAATGGTTTACTCTAAAAGGACCTCTTTGTCATTGAGTAAATAATTATCTTTAAAAGGATTGAGTTAGGGTGTGTAATATGAATGCAATCATTGGTGTGGTAGTGCAATAAGAGCAGTTATATCCTATTGATTTCCTGGTCTTCTGCGCCAAAATGCTCATCACTTTTCCAAATTTTAATTATTGGAGCTAGCCTATGTTGAAATTGTCCTTTCACGAATTTCTAGGAGGGTTCTAATGATCTGGAAGCACTGGAGCAAAGGATAGACGGTTTTGTTTGTAGTTATGATAATGATCGTGGAAACAAAGGCACAACTTGCAATTCCTCAGTGGCATCTATTGGCTTGACAACATTGAACTCTGGAGTGCTACGCAATGCAAGAGTTTCCTCTCCAGCTTCTTCTTTTGACAGTCTTGTAAATCTAACTAGTGATTCTACTTGCGCGCCTTCTATGCCAGATTGGTGTTCCTTGCTCAATTCCAATTTGCTTGGCAGCTCATTGTATCAAGATGGCTTATCTGCTTTTCATCGTAAGTAGAATTGAGTTGCAGTGACATGTTGAATTCAGCCTTTGGGTTTTTATTCTGTTTATTGATGATGTTCAGTTGTTAATTTTCTCAGGACATTCATTCAATGACAGCCATATGATGGTTTCTAATTTTCCCTCTGTTTCTGGTGGAAATGCCTTGTATTGGTCAGAGGATGTGGGGGCATCGAAAATCCAAACACCAGCTGCCATGATTTCTTCAGATTGTCAAAACAGCCATTTCATGCAGAAAATTGGTGGTAAAAGAGGGCGTAACATGTTAGAGAATCCTTATTCATATCAGGAGCATCTTAATGGTGGAAAACCTTTGACTGTTGACAAAGTGAACTCATTTAATAATTCAAACTTATATGGTAACTTACCTTTGTTTTTTATAAGACATAACTTTCCTACCACATATTCATGGTTATTTTGCTGTCTCACCTGTCTATAGATGCAAATTCTCCCAAGCTTTGTCAATTTTTTCCAATTTTTTGTGTTATTAATTGTCTATTTTTGTTTATCTGTTTATGCTGTAGGGGTGCGTAAGTGGCCTGCTTGTTCATCATCTCAACCTCTAAACATCTGTAATCCAGTATCATCATTAATTTCTTCTGGGAATTACCAAAGCACGAGCTCTTTCAGCATTCCATTTGGTTCAGCTTATGACCCTGCAGCAGTTTATAATCAGCTGAATTTGCAGGCCTTGCAACAGGCTTCACAGCTTTCTGAAAGCATCCTTCAAGCTCCTCAGGCAGGTATTAACAGTCATCAGGGATACACACAACTTGATCAACAGCGACATTGGAAATACGCTCATCAGCAGCAAGATTTCGAAAATGGAAAATCAGGCTTGCTTCAGTCAGAAAATCTTTTAGATGGTATGACACAGATGAGTGGTTACATTTTCCCAGATCAGATGCTAAACTTTGGACAGAAAAAAGAGAGTTCATCTCAGCCATGTGAATCTTCTGTGGAAGTACCTAAGATTCAGCAGTCATCTGTCTCAGAGGAGTTTAAGCTTCGTAGGAAACAAAACCTACTTTTACTATATGAACATGTGAGAAATTGCTCAGGTCAAATGAATCAATGCAAATACCATCATTGCAGGAATATGAAACTGATTCTCAAGCACATGAGACAATGCAACGATGCTCATTGTGCGCAACAGTGTGCTCAATATAAGAGGGTATTGGCTCATTACCTGTCATGTTGTAATAACGCTTGTCCCATTTGCTCTCCTGTTAGAGTGCAATTGAATGTCATAAAACATAGCACTATTCAGATGGAATCAAAGGTGAATCCCACTATCAATATAGAACCGGATGAGCAGCCTCCTTTGAAGCAGATCAAGACAGATTACCCTTCTCTATCTCATTCTATTCAGGGTCATATAACTCAGACATTAATACCAAGCATGGAAGGCTCCTGTCTATCCATGAATAGTCTAGTCAATGTATGCCAAGAAGACAAGCCATCTTTGGATGCTAAAACTAAGAGTACTGATATTGTGGCAAATCCTTGTACCAGCTCCTCCCAGGATAGCACAGCTGGTTATGCTGGAGACAAATTTGACAAACCAGGAGCAGCTGTTAAAGTTCAGCTAGCTGTTGGAATTGTTGCATCTGATGTGATGGTGGCCCAGTGTGACCAAGAGAAGGTGAAATTAAAGCCTGAGGTTGGCAGTATAAAGTTTGATGTGCAATTTAATACCACTGCAACACTGACTGATACTGTTGCCAAAACGAATCTTGAAAAGACAAAAATAAGAGGTGTTTCTTTAGTTGATTTTTTCTCTCCTGGTCAAGTAAGAGAGCACATTAAAAGCCTCAGAAGTTGCATCAATCAGGTGAGGTGAACACTATGAAGCTGGATGTATCTGTTCTCCATTTTGGCTTGACTAAATTATTGTGTGACCAACTATGTTTTTTGATGGTGAATACTCATTTACACATAGTAGACAACACCATCCCTCTTCGTTGCAATATACCAGTGATATTGTTTTGTGTGGTCCACTAATTCTATGGTTTTGTGTTCTGCATTCTATTTCTCTGGAAGTTTCTGATCTATAATATGTCAATTTCTTGAGCGGGAGATATGATAAGATTTAATTTTATAGTTATCCTCTCTAGATTTTTCTTTTGAACGTGTTGTGTCTCTATTTACTGATGCTGCTGCACAAAATACGTCAGTTTGTACTAACCATCACCTCTGAATAAAGTGATCTTGGCTTTTCTGATTGAACCTTGTTTAGCTGTATTTTATTTTCTTCTGTTTTTATTTCACTGTAGAGCAAAGAGAAGGAGAAATACCAAGGCATGCATATAAAGGATGATAACTTATGCAGTTTATGCCAGATGGAAAAGCTTCTTTTTGATCCACCTCCTAGATTTTGTGCATCATGTGAACTCCAAATCAGTCCTAAGGGAATGTACTATATTACAAAAGCTAGTGTGGCTACATGCAAAAATCCTGCTGCACAGAGATCCATATGTAACAAATGCTTCAATTTGCGTGGTGACTCTGTAAAGATAGTTGGGGAAGAAGATATTCCTAAGGAATCTTTTCATAGGACGTGGAACTATGCCGAAACTGATGCTGAGCCGGAGTCGGTGAGTCCTCCCTATTGTTGCCTATAATTTATATTCTATTTTATGCAAAATCTTTATTCATTAAATATATTCTCCAGTGGGTACAATGTGATAAATGCAAAAGTTGGCAGCATCAAGTATGTGCCCTCTTCAATGAGAAAATAAATCAGGCTGAACTAACTGAGTACACCTGCCCAAGTTGCTTTTTACATGAGATTGAAAGTGGAGTAAAAAAGCCGTTACAGAAGAGTAGGATTCTTGGTGCAAAGGATTTGCCAACAACTAAGCTGAGTGACCACATAGAGCAATGGCTTTTTAGACGCCTTAAAGAGGAAAGGCAAGAAAGGGCACACAACATTGGCAAAAGTTTTGAAGAGGTAATAGATCTCTCTTTACAAAATTTCCATGCATAAAACAAATCATAATCGAATTGCTAACACGGAAAAATCTTGTTTAGATAAACCTTCAAAATAGTAGCTAATATGATTGAAAGCTATTTCAGATTGGCACTACACCAAATATCATATACGAGCAGCCTGAAAGCGTATAGGTTTTAGCAACTACATGTGTTTTCAAAAGACTAATATATCATGACAAGTTAATCTCATTGTTCTTCTCTGTACGATAAAAGGAATGGTTAAAGATGATTAATATGAGACTGGGGTTTTTGAAGGGAATGCATGATGAATGATTGGTTGTCTGAAGTTTAGCCCTATCTTCAGCGTGCAATTTAATGAGCTCCTGTAAAATTTTTGCTTTGTCATTTAACTTTTTTCAAATTCTTGTAATGTACTCTAATAGGTATTGCAGGGTTTGCATTCCATATCTAGGCATTGTATTACATATGAACTGTTAAAACTGCTATTTTGAACTTCTCAACATCCCATATCAACCTCTATTTATCTTAAATCACCAAATCTTGCATCAATCTATACACCAAAGGAAGCCTTGACTGACTGGGTCTCTTATGACAGAGTTCTCCTTGTAGGCCTTTCTTTCTCAATATTATGTTGAAATCCTTGTCAGAGAGATAACATTGAATAAAGTGATTGTCAATAACAGAATGGTTGATACATGGGACCATATGCAATGGAATAAAGATCAACCCTTTCTGATCATATCATATCTTGGTTATGGTATACCAATATAGTTTGCATGGTTGGATAATCATCTCTGGGTTCCTCTTGCTTTGGATTTGATTATGTTTTCTCGTTAGCAGGTACCTGGAGCAGAAGATCTGGTTGTCAGAGTGGTGTCATCAGTTGACAAGATAATTGAAGTAAAACAACTGTTCCGTGAGACTTTTCAAGAAGAGAATTATCCATCGGAATTTCCTTATAAGTCAAAGGTGCATTTACTTGCCTTATTTTAGATGTTGATAACGCACCACTGGTAGGAATTGATAACATGTCCTCTTTGAAGATAGCATTGACCCCCATCATTTTTCTCATTTTTTCAGGCCATAATGTTGTTTCAAAAAATTGATGGTGCAGATGTTTGTCTCTTTAGCATGTATGCCCAGGAATTTAGCTCAGAATGTGCATGCCCAAATCAAAGACGTGTATGCCTTTCATATATAGATTCAGTTAAATATTTCAGGCCTGAAATAAAGACTGTGACTGGAGAGGCTCTTCGTACATTTGTTTATCATCAAATTTTGGTATGAATGGAACTTGCTTTCCCATTTCTCTTTCCTTTGCCATTGATGGAAGTTATACTGTTGTTTCTGGTTTTAAGCTCGAGGCTAGAAAGCAAATGAGGTTAAATTTGTTAACTGCAATTTGCATTAACTTCTTTTTTCCATTATCAGATTGCATACCTGGATTACTGCAAGAGGCGGGGTTTTATTAGCTGCTATATATGGTCTTGCCCACCTCGTAAACGGGATGACTATATTCTGTATTGCCACCCAGAATCGCAGAAGATGCCAAAAGCTGATAAGCTCCGTGAATGGTAGGTCATACATTGACTGTTGTAGATCTATATATTTTATTCCTAACACTACCACTTTGCCTTATTGATGGAAATAATCTGACTCAGGTACTTCATGATGATACGGAAAGCTGCAAAAGAAAAAATTGTGGTGGACCACACTAACTTGTTTGATCAGTTTTTTGTTTCTCCGGATTGCAAGGCTAAAATTTCTGCAGCTCGGTTGCCATATTTTGATGGTGATTTCTGGCCGGTACAAGCAGAGAACATACTCCATAAAAATGGAAATACACCTGATAATAAAGGCAAGAAAGCAGCAGTTGAGAGAACCCTAAGGGCTGCTAGGCGTGAGGCTACTCTTGGAAACCCGAAGGATATTCTGCTTATGAAAAATGTAATTTTTGTCTAAAACTATTGAATTTTAAGTTTCAGTTATTGGCTGTCTTCTATGGATGCATGTAGGTATGGCTGAAACGTGCTAGTTGGAGTATATGAATTCCTCATCTTATTTTAGTCCTCTGCTTAAGAGTATTAGCTTTGGAATTTTAACAATTGATTGCTTGAAAATCTTATTTATCCTCCTCACGTGCTAATTTTCTATATTTTACATTGAACAGCTTGAAAATGCCATCCGTCCAAAGGAAGACTTTATCATGATCCACTTGCATCATTCTTGCAAGCACTGCTGTCAACCTATTTTATCTGGCAAGCTATGGGCTTGCAGCCTGTGCAAAAATTTCCAACTGTGTGAGCAGTAAGTATTAATGTGTGGGATCATGCCTGACGAAAAATGGTTCATTCTGATAGCTTGTCAGTTAATTGTAGGCACTTTTTCCAGGACAGGATTAGACAATTGTCCATATTTCATATGTTATGCTAATTAGCTTGCTGTTCTCTTCATGGCTTTTTTCATTCTTCAAATTAACCTGATTAATGAAACTCTTAAAATACAAGAAACCAGGGTCTAGTCTTTCGAAGATGATTGGCTGTTATGGATGATTGGGATATTAAGGTGCTATTATGGGATTATCATCATCATCATCATCATCATTATTATTATTATGTTTCTTTTCTCAACTTCATGTTGATGGATTCAGATGCAAATATTTGGTAGTTAAATAGGATTCGATGGTATTATTTTATTTCATCCAGTCTAATGATTCAAATCTATGCCAGTTGGTTGAATATTATCTGAATGTGAAGTCTTGCCATATTTTCTTGGTCTAGAGGATTTACATTTTCCCTTTCCTGAGCTTGTATAAGTATTATCGTTCTAATTCTAGCCAAAAGAGGCATGCTGGCTTTCTTTCCATCCCTCTTTCTCTCAAGCTCCTTTGGCTAGGGCTTCATGAATTCTGGCCCTTTAATGAAAACTCCATAATTGCTCTGTTTGGGGCTGCTTGTCTCAGAGCCATATTTTTCTAGCCAATCCTTTTTAGGAGATATATCTAATGTTTGTGGATATTGGTCTACGGAGATACATTAAGGTGCAATATTGTGTTTATGCCTCTTTCCAGTTTTTTTGTTCCTTTAGTGAACCTAAATTTCATGTGAACGAAAATCATTTGTTCCTTTGGACCTCGGTGCCCTATATCTAAACATATTCTCCCGATAAAATTAGTGAATCTCATCAATTGTGACTTGTTAGTTCCAAGAATTACTGTTTGAAAGATGCTGAAATTCTGAACTTTTTTCGTCGAACTACATATTTATCTACTTGATTGTAGCTTTAGCTAGCAAGCCAATGGGACCACACTGCTTTTGAAGTTTCTAGAGGAGGTGCATGTCCTTATCTAAGTTTTGCATTTTAGGGGAGAAGTTCATGTTAGCATTTATAAAGGCTGAAAAAAATGTAGGGGATTAAGACCCATTGTGAGACAAATAGGTAGCGGACCTGAATTGTAAGCTTCAGGGTCCCACTTAAGGTCTAAGTCAAATGTCGTTGGACCAAATTTTCTTGCTAACTAGAACAAATGGTATTTTCCTTTTCCTTGATAGGAACAAAAACTAGTATGTAATTTTGGTTTAAGAATCTCCCCTTTATTCTTGTTGCAGCTTAACCTAGCACTTGTTTATGTTTTCTGCAGTACCTATGTACTTATCTTCCATTTTGCACTTGAATGAATGTTAATATTCTGAATTGAATGACAAATTGATTTATTTTGGTTGACAAATGACACATACTTTGAAACTTAACTTCTTTCTAGCTTCATTTTTAAAATTCAGCTGAATTATATTAACTTGAACATCGGCAATCTGCTTTGAATGTTTCTGTAAAGCCCTGTTTTAACTTTTAACTCTTCAGTATCTTGTATATCTAATGAAATGTCTATTTGTTCATGTTTTGTTTTCAGGTGTCATGACATTGAGAAGAATCTTGCTAAGAAGGACAGACACCCTGTCAACATGAAAGAAAAACACTCATTTCATCTGGTAAATAGCTCATTCTTTCATTGCACAATTTCCGTGGGGTGTGGTTTTTGCTAAACATGCATTTTTGTTTTAGGCTGAGGTGGAGAAAGTTTCCTCTGAGACTGATGATAGAGATAAAACTGTAGGGAGTGAAATTTTTGACACCAGATTGGTATTTCTTGGTCTTTGTCAAGGAAATAATTACCAGTTTGGTACCCTTCGAAGAGCAAAGCATTCAACCATGATGGTCCTATATCATATGCATACCTCCCTATGCAAGCTTTGTGGCAATATAGTGGAGCCAGCTGAGGGATGGCGCTGTATGATTTGTTCTGATTATAACGTGTGCAATTCTTGCTACCAGAGGGTAGGTGTCGTCCAACATGATCATGAGTTGGTAAAGCGCTCTGTTACAGGTGAACCTGTTTCACAGAATAGTTTGGCCCAACAAAAAGAAGGTTTGCAGGTAATGTTTCATCTCCTGAGTTTGTCCTTTGAAAATTGAGATACTAGCTTGCCTGTTTAATTAGCGTTTATGCTTACCAGTTAAAAGTTGGTTTGCACAAATCCTGTTTTTTATGGTCCCTTTGGTTCAAGGAAAGCTAAGTTCAACTTGGTTCAACCTTAAAAACGGATGAACCATGTTCTGTCCATCCTAAATAGGATATGTTTTGAAATACCCAAACTATCCTTCCTTATCTTTAAAGATAAACTATATGCATTTTTACCGACACACATTTTGTCAGCTATTCCAAAAAGTTAGCTCAGCTCATTGGATTTCCAAAAAAAGTGGCTATCCAAAAAGTGGATTACCGTGATTCAACTGTAGCTTTCCTCAAACCAAACAGCCTAGATTTAGAGTTATATGAATATGCCCAGTAGGAACATTCTTAATTGGTGTAGAAACATGAGAACTTACTATTAAGCAGTATAAAGTCGTGCCATACACATGCATAGGATCAGCCACAGATGTATCCTTTAGATTCTTTGTTTTTTATGTTATCTTTTTGGTTATCTGATGTTGGATCTGACCTATACATGACATGGGAGTATCGCTACATTCTTAGCATGCTTAGGGGCAGAATTCTCAGCCCTGCTAGTGAGTGTGCGTGTACATGTGGAAGTTGAACTAAACACCTGGAAAATTTTGCCCTCTGAGTGCTGGAGATTTCAATTGATTTTGCTTGTTCAAACAACCCCAAAATGTTGGGTTCCTTTTGATTGGTCTCCAGATCTGGTTAGCATAGCTACAAGTTGCTTTAGAATTCATTCTGCATTTGAAAAAAGTTTGCTTCCTACCCTTCTTGCTCTGGCTTCCACAGCTGCGCTGGATAACATGATTTCTAAGGAGTAGAATATTCTTTGCTTTGAAAGGAAAACTGTAATCATGCAATGATGTGGCAGTTTTTAATGTATTTTCTGAGAACTACTTTAGGATTTCGTCTAATTCAACACATCTTCAACCTTTGCCTTCTTGAAAAATCTTTCATTGTTTATAATGTTGCTTAGAACAATGTTGATCATTAGGAATGGACAATCTTCTCGCATTCAGACATGATTTCTCATCTTATATATTTTGGAGTGCTTGCCAGCTCTTCAGTACTCTTTTGACACTACAATTGTTGTTTCAGGCATGGGACTGGCTTTCTCTTTTGGTGCATGCTTCAAAGTGCTCTGGTGGCCATTGCAAGATTCCAAATTGCCTCAAAGTTAAAAAATTATTCCACCATGGTGTAGAATGCCAGATTCGCATAACTGGAGGTTGTGAGCCATGTAAGAAGATGTGGTACATGTTGCAGTGTCATTCTTGTGCTTGCAAAGAATCGAATTGCTGTGTGCCACGATGCAGGTATGCTACAATGTGCTTCTGTCTCCCCTCCTTTTCTGCTTTGTTAGATATCCAGTAATGATTATTTGATATTTCAGGGACCTAAAACTTCATCTGAAGAAAAAATTGCAGAATGTCACTGGAGAACAGCAGTAAAGAATCAAAAGAGAGACGAGGACAGGAGTGTGTACTATTGACGAAGGCTATTAAACTAATTATTTAGCTGTGGTAACTCATAGCGTGCATATACTGGTTTTTGCTGACTATACTTGTTAACTTAAGAAGGGAGACAACGTTGGCATCGAATTGCCAGAGCTGATTATTGCCAAAAGTTTTTGCATCAACAATAAGCTTCTCATCCAAGGCTGGCTGCAGTAAGGCAAAGCTTGCAACATCAAGAAGCTATGTGGTTTAGAAAATCTTTTAGTAGATTGTACAGCATTTTCTTGTGTTCGATTTGTACATGGACCTAGGAGTAGGTGGTTGATCCCTCTCATCAACCCCCAAATTTGCATTCTTTTTGTATGAATAATAAGATAGTGGCCATTTGTGATAGTTATAGAGCATAAGCTATAAAATATCTGTTGGTTACAAGCTTGGTAGTGCCATCTTGCTGCGATTTTCTGTCCTGGAAGGGGGGGTGGGCATATGTCGTATAAAAAAAATTGTTATGTCGATCGTGGGAATGCTGCAGTGTGTGTAGAGATTTTCGAGCTTCATTGAAATTTAACACCCGCGTATTATATCATCGATCCTGTTCAGTAGCAAATAGGCTATGCTACACAGGTCACAACAAAATTATTTTTATCGAAGTAACTGGATGCTATTTAGCTCGCGCAGTGTCCCAAATCATTTTTTTTTTTGCGTTCCAATCACTCATATTGACATGTCAGTGCGTGGAGCTTGTGTTGATGTATCAGCGTGTGGTGGGAGAGGTCAAACCAGAAGGTTCTGGAATTGAGAGGTTGTGAAAGAAGAGATTGCGAAGCATCGAATCAATGGAATGCGTAGATCTCAAACCACGTAGATTTGATGATATACTATGACAAAAATTTTTATTTTTTTTAAATGCATATACAAAATAAAGTAATTAAATATTTCCAATTCACCTTCTCCTCGTAATTTTCTGCTAATCTCTTTATGGATTCTCCTCGTGATAGTGAAAGAAACTAGTGAAAAGAGAGTCAGGGTGGTTTTACCTTGTTCCATCAGGAAATGACCAGTGAAGATGCAAGTCTGATCATTAATGCTGATGTGAAATGTTATAATTTGAGATGGACTGCGTGAATGGTTAAGTCATCCGTAACCCCATTGTAATTTTATTTTACTCAGGGTTAAAGCTAACTCTGGATTACTCACCTGAGTTAAGTGAAATGTAGGGGTTCATGTGTAAAAATAAGGGTTAATTACTTGCACCCTTTTAATTAGTCTTAATTATGTATAATCCCCTAAATTTTCGGAATTACTCGTACCACTCCCTTTTTTAAATATTTACTTACACTCCCCGATTGTTATTTAATTAAAATTTTTTAAAAAAATTTCGATTTTACCTTATGTTATTTTCACAATTAAACCCCTAAAAATTTATTATTTATTATTTAACACTCCAAAATTTGGATTTTTGTAAATAACACCCCGAAATTATTTTGATTTACAGAAAAGTCTTTCTCCCAAACCATTTATAAATAAACTCATAAAATATTGTTAATTACAAAAAAATCCAAATAATTGTAAACGAGAGGGGAGTGACGGTGGCGAGGGTGGTGGTGCGCAAGCGTGGACAAGGCTGGCATGTGGGCGGTGATGCCGGAGGCCCAAGGCCAGCGCACGAGAGGGGACGCGGAGGCCGGCGAGCGGGCGCGGAAGTCGGAGGCCGAGGCCGGCGCGCCGGTGCGCCAGCTTGGGTTCACTGTAGCCTCCGTTATTTTTACAATTAAACTCCTAAAAACTTATTATTTATTATTTAACACTCCGAAATTTGGATTTTTGCAAATAACACCTCGAAATTATTCTGATTTACAGAAAAGTCTCCGAAATTTTCTGATAAATTCCTCCACTTCACTGTAGCTCTAACCCTGACCCTATTTGTGCCCACTGCTCTACCCCCACGCCGCCGCTCTGCCGCTCTCCAGCGCAGCCACTGGCTCGCACCCCCTGTGCCGTCGTTGCCCTGCCGTTTTTTATAAAATTTTATTTAAAATATGATAAAAAATTTAGACTTATTTATAAATAAAAATATTGAAGGGGTTTATTTGTAAATGTACAAGAACATGAAAGATGTAATTTTAAATTTTAAGTTTTCAAACCTTCAATGACTTATTTGTAAAATTTATTTATAAAATAAATAAAATTTGGACTTATTTATAAATAAAAATATTCAAGGTAGTCTATTTTTAAATGTATAAATATTAAACTTGTAATTTAAAATTTAAATTAAAAAACCTTCAATGTCTTTTTCGTAAAATTTAATTTTAAAAATGATTAAAATGATTAAAAACGAAGGAGGCCGATCTGCTCGCGGGCGGCAATGATGGGACAACGATCTTCTCACCGGTGTGGCAGCGACGGCACGGGAGGCGTGGGGGCAGAGCAGTGGGCGCAGATAGGGTTAGGGTTAGGGCTACAGTGAAGTGAAGAAATTTATCAGAAAATTTCGGGGACTTTTCTATAAATCGAAATAATTTCAGGGTGTTATTTGTAAAAAGCTGAATTTTAGAGTGTTAAATAATAAATAATAAGTTTTTAAGGATTTAATTGTAAAAATAACAGAGGATAAATGAACCCTCGCCGGTAGGCGTTCGCATCCGCTCACCGGCCTCGACCTTCGTCCCCAGACGGTCTCGACCTCGGCCTTCGGCTTTTGCGGCCGCTTGCTGACGAGCGAGCGGCCGGCCTCCGACTTCCGCGTCCGCTCGCCGGCCTCCACCATCCGCTCCCGCGCGCCAACCTCCTCACCCACGCGCCGCCCCCGCTCACCACCACCATCGCAGCTCGTTTACAATTATTTAAATTTTTTTGTAATTAACAATATTTCATGAGTTTATTTGTAAATGATTTGGGAGAAAAACTTTTTTTGTAAATCAAAATAATTTCAGGGTGTTAAATAATAAATAATAAATTTTTAGAAATTTAATTGTAAAAATAATAGAGAATAAAATCGGAGTTTTTTTAAAAAAATTTTGATTAAATAACAATGAGAATATAAATAAATATTTTAAAAAGAAATCACGTGGCTAATTCCGAAAATTATGGGATTGTAACTGATTAGGCTGTCCCTAATTACCCCTAAAAATAATCTTGACTTTGAAGTTTGAGCTTTGAGGAGGGCCTACATATCAGGGGAGATAGAGGCATGTGGGGGCCACTGCTCATCATGGAAAGGCTGCTCCGTTGCACTTTGCCATGAAGCGTCCTTGATTTTCTCAACAACAAAGGTGAGCTGCTGCCTCAAATGAAGAGCCCATACCCTCAGCTCTGATAGAGTTGCAGTTGATGTATTGCAGCCAGCAACCTTAGCTGTCTATGATAGCATATAGCCCCTAGGTCCTGTAAGCCAACACAACAGATTTTCTTTTTTTGAGAAAAAATACAATAGATATATTGTTAGCTAAGAAATTTGATCCACTGTCGACACCCATTTGATCCACTATTTGAAAGAGTCGCTGGTCTCTTTTGTTATTTATAGAGAAATAATATACAATGTTCCTAACGAAATTCTATCATGGTAATCCAAGTCTGATTTACTGTTCATTCATTAATTGTGAAAAAATGCAACTTATAATGACTTCCCCGTACAGAGATGGAGACATCAGAAGTTCCTTTTTTAAAATCTTTATCATTAATCACCATCAATCCAGGTAATATTATTTCCTGCCTGATACAACAAGCCCTTGAAGATCTGATCAACTACGATCCACTAAACGAAATGTTACGCTCCATAATTTGAATAAGCCATGCTCAAGACTACTGCATTCTTCCATATCACAATAAAAAAGATGATAAAACTATGGTATAGAGGTATGGATCCTTTTGCTCCTAACCATCAGATAATTTCAGCAACTTAGATCACCTATAGCATTAGAATCAAAACAGAGACAACAAGCACTTCTTGTACAAGAATCACCAACCAAAACCCATAAAGAGAAGTTGAAAACCAAAATGGTGCCTTGAAACTTGAATTCTGGTATGGATTTCCATATCCAGCCTTGTGGTCTGAATTGTAGGCAGAAGCATCCTGTTCATGCTTGCATTGCTCCACACCAAGAGGAGCATGTCCTGAAAACAAAACCTCGTCGGTATAACAAAGCTTGGAGTTGTTCCAAGAAGCAAACCTCCTTCCCATTCTTTCATAGAACTTCTCAGGGAACTCGAGCACTCCTGTCAAATCGTTTCCATTCAAATACAGACTATTGAGCCATGGCAAAGCTGCAAGCTTTGAAGGCACACTGCCAGAAAGATGGTTGTTAGCCAATCCTAGATATCTCAGTCTTCTCAACTCTGTAATGGATTCTGGAATATTTCCTTCCAAACCAGTATTTGAAAGATCCAAAGTGCTGAGATTTTTTAACTCCCTCCATCCAAATGACATGATATTGCCACTTAATGGATTGTTGGAGAGAAGCAAGTCTTGGAGAGAGCTCATTTCTTGTAGAGATTGAGACAAGCCGCCAGATAACATATTGTTCCTGAGATCCAGGAGAGTTAGATTCTTGAGCTTCCCAAACTCACTTGGAACACTTCCATTGAAAAGGTTGTTGCTCAAATCAAGCTTGATGAGTGAACTGAGGCCGCCAAGCAATGCAGGAAGAGTACCAGACAGTGAATTCCTACTCAAGTCAAGTACCAAGAGCTGGCTCAAGTTGTTGCCGAGAGAAGCTGGTATCTGACCAAAGAACTGATTCCCCGAAAGCACCAGTCTTTTTAAATGCATTAAATTGGCAAGCTCTTGAGGTAATTCTCCTTTCAATGTATTGTCTACTAGTACTAGAGAATTGAGATTGTTTAGCTGGCTAAAAATTGATGTAATTCCTCCAGTTAGGCCTTGATTCGATCGGAATTCGAGCATTTCCAAGCTTGCAGCTAGCTTGTTCCAGTTCTCTGAAGGAATGATGGTTGGCTGAGGACTTGAAGAAGTGAAGCAATTGAAGAAAGTGAGACTTCTCAAATGCTTGAGCTCGAATAGTTTTGCACTGAACTTCGGATTACGTGAGCATTCGAGTGAATTCTCAAGGATTGGGCCTATGCTTATCTCAGTGATGTACCAATGTCCATTGAAAAGGTCACAAGAGATTCCCTGTATACAAGTTTTTGAAATGGTTAGAACTTCAATATCCAGCGAGGAAAAAGCAATATTACTTCTCAAAGCTAAATTATACTGAAGAAAATCAGACGGGGAGGAAGCAGTTGGAGGGAAGTCTATAATTGTGAGTGATGGTCCTCATGTCCATTCCTGATTAAAATAGTAAAGAATCAACAAAATGAAATCTAATGGAGAATGTTTAAGTTTATATATTAGAACATTATGATAAAAACTGAACTATAAATTGCAAAAAAAAAAAATTAGTAGAAAAAAATATGATACTATTGGAGCTTGAATTAAGCACATCCATCAATTTGAATAGATAGCAGCTTAGGTTAGAACCTGAATCATTGTCCATCCACAAGGATCCGGAAAGAGTGAAGAGCCATTCCACTCTGCGCCCACAAAGCCTTGGATTACTGAGTACAAAGCTTCTTTTTCTGCCTTCTCCATTGGAGCTGTTGATCCTTCAGTGTCAGAGCACACAAGGTAGAAGAAGAGTGGAAGAAGCAAGAGCGCTTTAGTTTCACTCAAGTTTCTCATTTAGCCTTGGACCAAATAAACAAGTTGAGAGAGCTCTGATGCTGTTCTTGATGAAAAAATGGAGAAGACTTCAAAGTTCAAACAACTAAGAAAACAGAAAAAAGTTAAAAGAGCACTTGGAATACCACAAAAGGTGGTTCTCAAACTCCAAATTAAGCACTTTTTGAAGGCTCACATCGATAGAAACAAGACCAACATTCCCACTGAAAGCTCAATCCAGCAAACACCAAATCTAAAAAGAAGTGAAGAAAATATTATAACAACTTTTTTCTCAGTCCACGTCTAATTTGCCAAAGAAGGAGAGGAGTTGGCGCTGGAGAACTTTCCAATGAGCAGCGAGGAAAAGCTAAGAGAGCACACCAAAACAGAGAAAACAACAATGGAGGGAAATGGCGAAGAGGTGGGCGGCGTGGACCCATCAGAGCGGGAGAATGAGCTGGTGGCTGTGTTTATAGGAAAAGAAGATATGTTGAAAAGATAGCGATGATCCAAAGGTTTGCCACAAATTGGACTGTCCACGTTGATCGAGGAGAGTAATAATGGCAGTGAAAACAACAAGAAAAGGTGAAACGAGGAAGAATAGTATACATCATATCATATCACATACATGTATTGGGAGAACTCTAAGGTAGAGATTCACTGTGCTTTGCACTTGATGCTTGGAGTTTTTTTTTTTTTTTTTTTTGATCAAATTTATCTTCTCGCTCTCGTTCTTGATTTTTCCTGTTAATTTCTTTGTTGTTTTTCATGATTAAAAAAGAAAGAAAATAAATGATGGATTGGTTGGGAAAGGTCGTGAGGGGGATAGGAACAAGTAGAGATTTGGGTTTGCACCCGGGGACCATGTCACATGCATGTGATTGCATGCAATTGCAAGCAGTGTGTGGCATGTTTAGCCCGCAGCCCCTTGGTTCTGCCTTTCATTTTTCCTGCTTTTAGAGTAGCTGCTTTCTCTCTCTTTTTTATATAACTGTTATTGAAAATAATACGCATGTTTTTGCAGTATTCTTAAAAATCTCAACCATCCGAGGTAGTAGATCCATGGGCTGTGGCTTTCAAGTGTGATGATGGTCATTAATAGAAAGCAAGGAGCACGGACACCAAGTTTCAATTGGATTATCAGCCCTCTGGGCTACAAGATGGACTCCCAGTACATTGTCGTTACTTCGTAGTAAGAAGAAGAGAACAAGACCGGTTGGAAAAGAAACTATTGGAGCTTTTTGGTCCTGTCTCGTGTTGGGTTCTTTCAGCTTTGTGAGTGGAGATGGCATTGGCACCCAGTTTGATCGCCTTCTTGTTGTGGAAGCAGGGGCTCCTTCCACAACAACAACAACGTTTGTGAGTTGCTGTTGGTGAGTAATGAGACAGGTAAAAAATTGAAGTCAAGGTGGAGGTAGCGCTGTGTTTAATGGCGAACCTAAGTATTAATGATGCCTTGTTACAGAGGAGAGAAGCAGTCTGCTGCTGCAGTCTACTCCAACTAGCCCACTCACTGCTCATTAATTTAACACACCCACCAATTGCCGGTTTCGCTAGCTCGCTGACAACAGATTAGAACTTCCCGCTTTTCCTCGAACCGCTACATAAATGGACGCCTAGATATTGTGTATGGTCCTAGTGCAAGGATGACGGAGAGGTGGTGTGGCCACACATGAGATGACACATGACACAGATGACACAGCTCATGCTTTCACTGCATGGATCTAAGCTGAGCATGGTCAGGACTAGCTCAGGACTGAGGACCACCGTGAGTGACCTAGCAATAGAGGGACGGCACCACGTTCAAGGAAAGCCTTTTCCTTTTCTCTCATTTTTACATATAGAAATTTGTCCCCAAGTCATTTGTTGATCTTGATACTGTTAAAACTGAGCTCATCTCTCAATGTTGGAGGACGATGAGTCCCTTTCGGGTCCCTGCTTTTCCTTGATTTTGCCTTGGAACCTTTTTCTGAGCCCATTTGGAGGATCATGCTTCACTGCCAAGCTCTGCATTAACTAAAATGTTTGTCAATCGGTAGCAGTTGGCATTTTCAGAGGACTACCCTGCACATCAGAATCGTAATGCGTGTAACAAGATAGAAATCTTACAACTACCCAAAATTCACCAATAACAGAGTTTTCAACATTCAGGAACTGTAGAATACTGAAAAAAACAAAAAACACGCTTGGGTACACCACTGCCATTAAGAAGCATCAACATATACCTACTTCCAAAATTAACAAGACATATACACAAGGTCAAAGACGAGCAGTACCAGAAAGAAACAAACATCATGAACACAATTAGTACACAGACTACCTTAATAAGATGAAAATGAGTGGTCAATGTCACTAATTACATAAAACCTATAAAATATCAGAATAACATAGACTCCTCTTCATCTTGAGGAAGAACAGAAGAATAGTATATCTCCAACATGTCATGTTGTAAGGAAATTCCAAAGTTTCTTTCCTATTGATGCATTGTGGTTCTCAGACTCTTTGGCATCCTTATGGTGATCATCATCACTACTGGAATCTCCACTAGAAGGACTAGTTGAAGGAGCTTCCTAAATCTCTATGCAATCCCTTACCATTCTGGCATCTGAAATCCATGGAATTTTCCCCCACAGGGTCATCAGTTACCACTTGAGATTCCAGCTGTAGAGCAGAAGAGAGACGAGCAATCATACAAATACTACAGTGAAAGCAAGCATGTCATAAGCATTGTATCTGATTTCTCTTTGGGAGGGTCAATAAGTTACAAGTTAAAACAATCAAATACTTGGCCATACCAGATACAATGCCAGATTACATGCCTCTAGCAAGTTGCCTGTATAAGTTAATTTTAGGGCTGTCAATGGGTCAGGCCTGCCCAACGAACCCCGAAAGCCCGGCCCAAAAAATTCAGATTCAGGCCCAGTATTTCGGGGTTCAGGTCGGGCTCCGGCTTCATTTTTAAAGCTTGAATTGAATTTGGGACAGGCTCAGACTAGCAAATTTTATAAAATTCAGGCCGAGGTACTTATATAATGTACAAGTAGTATTTTGATCATGGTTTACCGTTTCGGTTTCGGTTTCGGGACCGGCCGAAACCGATACGTTTCGGCCGTTTCGGCCGTTTCGGTTTCAGTTTCAGCCGTTTCGGTTTCGGCCGAAATTTTTTTTTAAATTATTAATTGGCCGTTGACCAGAGTTTAACTATATTTTGAATGTCATTTGACTTTAAATTAAAAATATAATAAAATATAATAAAATATTAGAAAAAATTTGAAACAATTTGAAAAATTATGAATGAATTTATACTTAATTTTACAATAATTTCAAATATTATTTAAGCTAATTAAAATTAATTTTAATAATTAGTCACTAATATTGTCTGTTTTTAATATATATTAGTGTATTAAAAAAATATATAAGAAATGATATGAATATGATTAAAATTTAAAAATTAACATAAGCAAATTTAACTTTTCATTAAAATGTATTTCACACGTACATAATTTATAAATTCTAAGATAATACAACTAATCATCATAATCATCATCGATTGAGTTTGAAACATCTGGGTGTGGAATTACAAATTTAGTACCTGAATGATCCGGACGAGCATTTATGGGCATATGAATCAAAACAATTAGCTCTGCGCGATCTCATGACAGCGGTTCTGAAGTATAACCATATATCGAAGGTCTAAAATAAAAATTATATTTTGACTAAAATTTAATTTAATTTTAATTATTTTTTAACTTCAAATTTAAAAATTATAATATATTTAAAATTTTTTAAAAATAATGAATAATTACGTGAATAATATTATGTACGTAAATAATATCTGACAGAAACCGATAAGGACGTCGAAATTAAATTAGCGACAACACTGACCCCAATGTAAGGTCAGTCTCATTTTACGGGAGTACGAGTTAGGTTAGCGAGGGTACGAAATAGACGAGAGAACGACGATAGACTAGTAAAAGCGCAGGGTTTTTGGGTTCGAACATGAAGCCAGCGCGAGGTCTACACCCTTCTCTTTTTGAAATTAATTACCTATAACCCTTAATTATTATTTAATCAAATTTTTTACCAAAAATTTTTCTTATAATTTTACAATTTTGTAATTTAACCTCTCAAAAGTTTTTTTTTATATTTTTTATGTTAATTTTTTTCCTCTTCTTTCTTTCCTTCTCCTCTGACCAAAATTGCAAAAAATATAAGAGAAATTTTTGGTAAAAATTTTAATTAAACAACAATCAGAGAGTTGTAAATAATTAATTTCGAAAAGAATAGGGTGTAAACAAATATTAAAATCACAAAGGGATTTTGATACATTCAGTATATTTTGGAGAGTTATAGGTAAAAAACCCTTAAAAAATAGGCAACACCTATTATCCAGTGGTTTATATACTACTGGCAAAACACCAAATTTTATTTTATTTTTTTGAATTTCACTTCATCTTCTTCCCCTTTCATCCTCAATCGCTAAATCCTAACTCAAACGAGCTCTCCGTCTCAAGTTTGAGAAAAATCATCTTCTTAACTACAACACAAATTAAGTAGTCTAAATTGTTTCTTTTCCATTTTGTTGTTTGCAATTTAATTAGTTTATTAATGATTGGTTCATGCTTTCACATTTTTTTTACATAAACTTGATCTCAATTTTCTTATTTGAAGTAACTAATTCAATAGCCTTACATGGTAGCATAATGCAATTTTGAGCTCATTTTCTACATGAATTTGGAGCTCCACATAAAACATGCAGCAAGTTTGGGTTTAAATTTTCATATATGTAATCAGGCTCGGGCTAGAAATTTGAGGTTTAGTCAAATTCGAGCTCAGGCTCAGGCTCAGGCTTATAAGCTCAAGCCCCACCCTATTACAGCTCTAATCAATTTACTCTGCCAGAACACTATGATCGGACCACATAGCCAAACATTGAAAGAGCGTGGGCTTTTAGAACCTTGAAAAATATATTCAAGGATACACCAAGAAAATGCTGGTGGTTTGGAGTGGGGGATACCGGTGGGGCTACCTGGTTGCCTGGTGCCACTGCTGTTGCTTTCCACAGTGTGTTCACTATGTCCTTGTTCTCTGCAGGTAAATGTGGAGAAGAGAATTAGTGTCAATGAGTTCAGAAGTTCCCTCAATCTCTTCATTACAATCACTCTTCACCATTTGAGCAGAACTTTGATTACCTGCCATCATCCTTTTGATTGACCAGAATTTCCTGGGTTGGTTTAATTGTTATGGCACTGAAACAACAGTTAATACAAACTTTAACCATGGATCAATTCAGGTGCATTTCATAAAGGTAAACACAGTATAACATTTTCTTCTAGCTATGAACCAAAGATTGTGGAAAAAATGCTTCATAAGCAAAAAACAGTTCCATCAGTGCTCAAGCAGGTCATGAATTACCTTGACCTGTATGGCTAGTGGATGAGTACTCAGAAGTCACGCCTATGAACAGAATGGTTGCTATAAGCAGAATCCTCACATCTATCTTCATGGACATCTACACAAATTTTTGCATCCCTGTGCAATTTCTAATCCATATTCTCGTAATTTTCACCAATTAGAGCTTTTGTATCTTTGACAACCGCCTAAAAGAGCAAGTTTTGCCAATTGTTTTAGGCACAACAGTCCAGGTTGGCACTTGGAGAGTTTTGATTGTTCAATTAGGAAATCACTTTCATTTGGTAAAAAATGCCTTCACTTCACTAGAAGGAACAACAGACTCACCTTCCATCTGTACAAGTTCATTATGCGTGTCCTCCTCAAATGGCTTCAGAACATCAATGGGATTATCTGCCATATGGAGATGGTTTCAGCCAGTGCATACCATTATTGCATCTTACAGGTTCTTTATTTCCGCAACTATGTTATCATAAGTGGCAGCTATTTGCACATCAACAGAATCATCATGCACCTGCAAAGATCAGACAGCTCCATCAATGGTTTCAACAACTGAAGTCTCTCTGCCAAGTAGTGCACTAAACCAGAAACCATGTATTGCCTTGGCTTGGGGACTTGCATGTTTTTGTTAGGGGACAAATTAAATATTCTTGAAGATTTCTGCAGGAATAACATGCAGCCAGCTGAAGAAGCAGGTTGAAAATACCTAAATAGAGGTTTCAGCAATCCTACATGCCACATACTCTTCTAGATAACCATCAGCAATAGCCATTGAAATTACATCTGCAGCATCCTCAGCGCCTCTTGATGGTGGAGATCAAGAACCTCCAACTCCTCTATTGCAATTTCACAGTGAGTTTTTGTAAGGATTGACATGTGTTGTGTTTGGCCACAGCAAGATAGAGATCGGAGAAAAAAGGCAAATTAGATGTGGTCTTTCTACTGCAATTAGTCAAGAAAATTTATCAATTTCCTGGCAACCATCTATGTCTTGGAGTGCAATTATCAACCATGATTCCGTGTCAAAAAAGCTAATTCAGTTTCCTGACTTCAAACTTATAGATGACAAATTTTTATGCTAAAGATCATATACCTTTAGTAGCAAACAAGT
This sequence comes from Trichopus zeylanicus subsp. travancoricus, assembly GCA_005019695.1. Lineage (NCBI taxonomy): Eukaryota > Viridiplantae > Streptophyta > Magnoliopsida > Dioscoreales > Dioscoreaceae > Trichopus > Trichopus zeylanicus. Next base: position 741,288 of record RXID01014346.1, read on the forward strand.
CAAGTAAACCCTAACTTCAAGGTTAGGAAATAATCAGAATGCTGTGTTTCTCAGATAAAATTATTGTCTTTATCATCACTAATTGTGAATCTCGTAACACAGAATGCATGAAACAAGATAACATTGCAAGAATTAACGAAAAAAGAAGCTTCAAGAAATAACCACACAGAAGCCCAGATAATTCACTTGGAAATCATTTACTAAGCAGCAAACACACATATGGCAAAAGAAGTCCAATAATGATAACAATAATACCAAACAATAAGAGGATTAATTAGTTGACTACCTATCCCCCGAGCTCCGAGACTATCTCGTGTAGCCGCTTTCTTCTTCTTCTTCTTCCTCAGTATCTATCGCTTCTTTGGCAGTGGCGGCCCCCCGGCCCCAAATGCCGCCTCCTTTTCTTCTTCCCAAGAACCGATACCCTCCGACTCGCCGGAAAGGGGGTCAACCGGCTCATGCTATCCGCTGCGGAACGAACACCGACAAACCGTCTCTTCACAGGCGGATCGAGAACAGCAACAATCGAAGAAGACAACAAAAGGACTTTAATTTTTAGTGGTAGAAATCCTTAGTTTGAGCAGAAACTCCAGATCGAGCGGAATTTGAGCTCTAATTTGCGGAGAATGTGGAAAGAAATCAAGTAACCCTAGAACGGAAAGAGGCACCGCGATTTACCGCGCACGCTGCCTTAATTTTTTATTTAGGCATTACCGCATAAACGCACCCAAGATTTGCATAGTTGCTAAAAGGTTCTTTTCGGGCTCGAATCTTGCCAAGCCCGAGCCCTAGCCCGAAATCACAATTTTAAGCCCGGAACAGACTCGAGCCCAAATATTTACTCTACGATTTATGTCCGGTTTTTCGGGCCCATTCGTTTTTGAAACTTTTGAGCCTGACCACACCCAAGCCTGAAAGTGCTGAGCCCGGAATTCTTCGAGCCGGGTCAGGCTTTCGGGCCTCCAAGCCCATTAACAGCGCTAAGTTTGGCGTATAACTTGCAACAAATTTCATATTTTAGTAAATACCTTTCCATGACAAAAAAAATCGGGAGTAAATACCTTCACCTTACAAAATTAAAATACCTCCATCTCAAAAAATAAAGAAATCATGAGTAAAACCTCAAAAATATGAGTAAATACTAAAAATGTCAAAACGGGTAGTTGGCCTGTGGGCGGACCGATTATCACAGCTCAAAATTTATAATATTCGGATCATGTCTGATACGACTCATATGTCGGATCATGTTTAGTGTTTCACTCGTAACCCTCAGACTAAGTATGAACTATAATACGATTGGATTGAATATGACACGGTACATGAACTAGTCCAGTCCAACTTATGAATTGTTTAAAAAAATTATTTTTTAGATTTTTTAGGTATTTAGAAATTTTTTTAAAAAAATCTTCTTAACTAAGATTTAAACCCATATCTTTTGAATAAAAAATAACAAATTTAACCAACTAAGATGTAATTCATTAATAATTTTTTTGTCATGTATATATTAAAAAAAATCATGTCCAAGTATGGCACCACCCACAAGTTTGTGGGTCATGAACCGTACTTGATATCCAGAAAATCTCACGGAACATGTCAAGTAGTTATAGTAAATACCTTCACCTAAAAAAAAAAATTGGGTAAATATCTTCACCTCAAAAAAATATTTCAAAAAATGGCGAGTAAATACCTTCGCCTCAAAAAATAAAAAAATCGCGAGTTAATACCTGTTTCAAAAATAATCACGAATAAATACCTTCAACACAAAAAAAAAATCGGGAGTAAATACTTATCCATGGCAAAAATGGTCGGAATGACGCACATATCAAATCATTAGTGAGAATAAAATGGACGAAAGGTCAAAATAGTTATAGTTATTATGCTCCAAAACTCGTAATCCATATTATGGTTTCACAAACCAAACGAATAATCGAATCTTAATCATACCATATAACTCATAACGAATTATAATAAGAACAAATCCATTTGTGCTTCCCTTATCGAGTCTCTGCAAGATCAAAAATGCCCAAGACAGAATGAACCCTAAAAGCATATGAAATCGATCTCTAATCAATCAATCCACAATTTGTGACGACAATCTTGGAATAAGGCCTATTGAATCCCCTCTCGGCCACAGTCGCCCTCTTGTCTCCTATCAATTTCGCCACCCTGCAAACCAACCTCAGTTATGTATATAATGTTACTGTTCATGATAATCAGCAAATATCGATAGTTTGACGATAACCTGAAGTACGGTGAGCTAGTGTTCTCCTGCACAGACTTCACCTTCGATATCCTGTCCACAACCTCCATCCCCTCCAGCACCTTCCCCACCACCAACGTCGACGCGTCCAGCTCCGGCGACTCCTTCGTGGCGATCACAAACTCCGTCCCGTTTGGGTCCTTCCCGACTTCCTCTTCGTCTATCTCAAGCTTCCCTTTCCTCGCCACCAGCTTCAGCTTCGGCGGTGGCTTCGATGGGTCCCTGACAACAATTCCCACAGCGCCAGCGACATTCTTCGTCCCCTCGCACTGCCCGCTTGCCGCTTCCCACTCTGCCACCAACCCATCCGCCGCGAGATCTTTCCCTGTCTGCTTCGCAATCTCGGCATCCACGCCGTAGGATCTCACTCCTCCATGCTGGACGTAGCTGGGCGTTATCTTCACGAACTCCTTTCTTCGGTAGCTGACCCCGGCTTTGCCGGATACTAGAGAAGCGAACCTTGAGGACCCCAACGGAAAAGTATCGTTGTAGAGACCGACGACGATGCGGCCGACGGGTTCGCCGTCAATGGATATGTCAAGGAAGGCCTTCTTCATGGTGGTTTTTTTGCCACAGCTGTCAGTGTCCGTGGCGACGGCGGTGGCCAAACCATCGGTGTCGTCGGCAGCTTGAGCTCGCGAAGGGGAGAAGTAGGGTCGGAGGATAGGAGTGGAGGTGAGGGTGACAGCGAGCTCGCGGCGGGAGAGGTTGCAAGTGCTGAGCCTCTTTGGAGATGGAGATTTTGTTGGTGTTTGTGACTGTGAAGGTTGCAACGGAGGTGTTAAGGTTTTGGGAGGTGAGTTCAGAGATTGAAGAAGACAACTCATTCTCGAGGTTGGCGGTGGTTTTGTGGTTTTGGATCATGATTTTGTTGTTCATCTTGCAGACAGTTTGTGGATAAGGTGAAGGGAACGCCAATCCATCCATCTCATACAGCAAACAATGGATTTCTATGCAATTATCAGACCTTTCGGGGACTCGTATAAAACTTATCGCAATACAAAATGGAGAGTAATTTTAAATGGTATTTGGTTGGATTGATTACATTTGAAATCTCTCTAATTAATCCGTAAATGGTTAATATATACTACCAAATCCTAGATTATAATTGCTAGTTAGCTTTGACATGCGCGACAAGATGCTTGAGATGATGCAAGGGTCGGCGGAAAACGGGTTGCCCTGTTTCTTATTTCTTGGCCTGCTCTTTGGCTGTCAGTCTTCCATGACATCATCCCTCTCTAGCGCTTATATACGGATTGTACCATGTAGTGACTCTACTGTAAATAAGAAGGATAGTTTGGTCGTTTCACCGAGAAAAGGCATGCTGCGGGGTTGTTGACATGTTGTGCAGCACGGCGGGCCGGAGCACAGGGCCGAGTCCCAACTGCCGTTTACACTTTTTACAGGTAAGCAGTTGAATGCTCACGCGCCCCGGCAATAAATTGGTGAAAGCACCCAAACACCGACTCATTTGCCGACCCCACAGTCAATCTGGGTCTCATGCATGAGTGGCTTTGCTACGTCTCCGAGTCATTTCGTCGAAGCAGGACAGGACACACAGGCCACGCCCTCATGAACGAGTGCCATTAATTTAAACGATAAGCCTCTTTTTGGTGCTCGCCCGCCTCTCCAACCCCACATTAATTCACACCCAATTCTGAACTACTACCCTCAAATTCTTGGGTCACTACGTCACCACGGCGCCGATGCTCTTCTATGTGTTCTCGAGGAAGAAGAAGAAGAGGAGGACGAGGAGGAGGAGAAACTGAGGCAACGCGCGCATAGAGATGGAGAGCCAGAGGGTGGTGGTGGTAGTGGAGGAGGCCGACGCGTCCCGGACGGCGATCCAGTGGGCGGTGCGCAACTTCTTCCGCGGCGGCGACTCCATCACGCTGCTCTACGTCTGCCCCCACGCGCGTTCCCGGAAGAAGCAGCGGAGTCTCCGCCTCAAGGGCTTCCAGCTCGCCCTCTCCTTCAAGGACCTCTGCAACGGCATCGCCGAGGTGCGCCCGCCGCGCGCCACTTTTCCTCCATCTCTGATAATTGTATTGCTGGAGATGTGTGCAATATGTTATTTTCGATTCGTTTTCAGGCGAAGGTGGAGATTATCGTCATGGAAGGCGATCAAGGAGCTGCAATCTCGTCGCTGGTGAATCGAATTGGGGCCTCCACTCTGGTTGTAGGTCTCCATGAACGCAGCTTTCTTTGCAGGTAACTGCTCTGCAGCTTTGTGTTTGCAGTACTCTTCATTGAATTCTTCCTGTTCTAGACGAACAATTTGGCAAACAATGAATGCCATGGAGTTTATGGCAGCTACAGTTTTGATTTTTGGTCCCCAATTGTTGTCCTGATGTCATGACAGCAATGGATGCTTTTTGTCTCCTCTCCTAGTTTGTCTGTGAAACTTAAGTTTTGATGTTGTTAATGAATTCAGATTCTGATAAGCTCAATTGGGAGTATGAGTGATTAGTGTCTGTTCAGAAAGAACAATCCTTGTCTCAAGGCACTACTGTAGTTAATTTTGTTGTCTTTCATGCATGGATTTCAAGTTAACCCAATAGATTAGTAAATGATGATATCTGAATTTCAGAGCAACTGGTCCAGTTATGCGTACAAACAACTTCAAATGTCGAATTCTCGCCATCAGGCAGCATCCAAAGACTCTTGAGGGATTCATAAACATGGATTTCTCTCAAGTCGAGATTACAACACTAAGGTGAACGTTTTTGAGCATTTGAATTCATTCGATATTGTCAAAGATCTTCGAGGCTAGTTATATTCCTTTGTTTTTGATTGGCGTTGCGTGATTCACAGCATGTCCAAGGCGAAGAGCTCCATTTCGTTCTGCCCTCTGTCGATCAGAACGTTATGGAGGAGATCAAAGAGAAGGAAGAGGCAGACTGCTGGATGAGTTGTTGCTGCTTGCGACTCGGCCTCTATAATGTTCCATACCTGCAACCCTTGAGTGTTGTTCTACTGACCTGTAGCTACACACAGGAAAGGAGAGATTTTTTTTATGTAGAAAATAACAGATAGAAAACAATATGCAAAGCTCAGCCACTTTGCATTTCTGATTTCCTGTCTGTTCAAAATTGTTCTTTTTTTCTCTTCAAGCATCATAATCTTAAATATATGTGCCTGGAGTTCGATGGTCCGACTAAATTTCTGTCTTATCTTCTCTTATTATTCTACATCGTTTTCTTGTTTGGGAAGCGGAAATGAAATTATCTGAATCTTCTGGATAATAAAATCAATCTGTATTTACACATTTTGTGATTCAAATGGACCTGTAATAGCATTTTTTTTTTAGAGAAATAGAGAATAAATCATTATTCTTCATTAACTTTTTTGATCTTCTGCCAACAATATTAAAAATCTAATTTAATGTCAAAACCAAAAACAAATTTTAGATTAAACTACAAATTTTGCTAATTGGGAATTCTTTTTGTAAAATTGCCATTAAAACCCCAAACTTAATTCCTTCTCCTCTGAGCCCCTTGCAATAAAGAAAAAAAAAAGCGGTGGCTACGGTTTTGGTACGGCACAATCTCAATTACGGTGATAAAAAAGAGTGTGAATTTTATTGTAAGAGCGAGTATTTGTTGTTTTTTTTTCATTAACTTGTGTTTTTAAGTTCAAAGAATCATGAAATTTAGGTATTTTGTAGCAAATAATTGGATCAATTTGGAGCTATGTTCATGGAAGTAGATCAAATTGTATTTGGAAATGCTTGTTTTTGTCTTTATACAGAACTCAATTTGTATAGGTAAATCAAAATTATTGTAATAATTTTAAAGCTTCTAGTGTTGAAAGTATGTAATATCATTTTGAAGGCATGAATCTTAAATATACATTGAAATCTTATTACTAAGATTAAGGATAATACTAACGTTTTGAATTCATTTAATTAAGATTTGATTTTATAAGTATTACGTAACGCAGGATCATAAGTGGTATTACTTGTGTTTGTTGACTTTAATATCAAGAAGATATGTATCATAGGTTTTGATATTGAATTATTATGACAGGTCCGTGTCGGATATAAGATTAAAATAAATTTATTCAACACATGCTCTTAATTAAATTTTGGATTTGTCTTAATATATACAAATCTTAATATGTTAAGGTGATTATCTTAAAGTTAGTATTGATATTTTAGAGTTTAGCGGCTCATATTACAATATTTGATTTTAGAGTTATTATGGTATTAAATTTGATAAAAAAAAAGTCATTGTGATGCATATTATTAACCAAATCTTGTGTAATGATTTTAGATGCTAGCATATAGTAGATTAAGGTCAAAAGAGCAAGTTGGACTAAAAAAATTGAGCTAATACATTCGTGAATGAGTAATATGATTATGGTATTTGATGAGTATATTTTGCTTTTCTACTTTAGATTCGGAGGTAAATGCTTGAGCTAATTTCTTATGCTTGTCGTAACTCACTATTAGGTAAGAGACTAAGTAGCTCCCGATAATGTTAAGCTAGCAATCTAATTTGATATCTGAATTCTTGGATAATTATGAATCATAAATATTTGATATATATTTAGCTTGAAATATTTTTTGACATTTTGAAAACCTTGTTAGTATTATATCTTGTCTTATATTTATGATTTATTTACTTGTTTTGAAAATGTGAAAAAATATGTATATAAACTTATGAAAAATATTATTTATTTTTGATATTTATTTAGATTATTGTATTTGAATATGAAAAGTAATTACTTATCTTCTCACCTTATTTTGGATTTATGCATTTAAACTAGAAAAGCCATGCATAAAATCATGAATGAGAATCATATGATTTATAAATATTTTTGGATTTCAACGTTATAATTCATATTTGACTTGATTGTCTCTCGCTTACATTATTCTGGTCCAACAATTAGGGATAACCATGATGTTTGTTTTGACCTAGTAATTGAGAGTACAATTGTCATATCGATATGTACTTGTACTTTATAGAAACCAGTTTTTCTATCACTCACAAGCATGAGAATAGCGACATATTTATCATAAAATCTATTTTGAATCTCTAGAATAATTTGATTTTGTTTAGAACTCATTGCTAAAGTTATATACTATATGTATGAAAAGTTATTTTAACATAGGATTACTCATTCTCTTGTAGATTTGACCACCAAATATGAATTCTTGAGTACTAGTTAAGATGTAAGTGATGCGTACATTCAAACTAATTTTGTTTAATTTAGTATTTAGAAAATATATTAGCTTATGATAAAATAATTTGAGAAATTTAGTGATATTATTGAGATTTATTTTTGGGAGTTATAAATATAATTTTCTTGATTGTTATATGTATAAGTTCAAGTTTCTGGCCTTGCATACTTTTGGGGTTTCAACCTTATACATATGTGGCGTTGTTATATTCCTAAACCTTCAAGAGCCGTTTGGTTGGGGGTCAAGGTCAAGGTCAAGGTCAAGACTAGTGAATCACTTTTGTAAACTAAGATCTTTTTATCAAAATTAAGTCTTCAATAATTTAAAGCTCAAAAAATTATTTAATTTTTTATAATAATTTAATTTAATAATAATATAAAATAATAAATACTAATTTTACAAGAAAAAAATAATTCCGAAACGAACTGATCCTGATCCTGATCCTGATCTCAAAACAAATGGGACCTCAGGTTTCAAGTTTGATGTGTGACATCTAACTACTCCTATAAAAGAGATGAGAAAATGTGATGAATGTTCGTAAGGAAAAATATCCATTTTGATTTACTTGATGGGTAATTTGAAACTTTGCCCAAATGTTCATTCTAATTCTTGCTTTTCTTATTTCACCCCTTTTTTTTTCATAAATATTCAAGGTTTGCTACTTGCGAGAGAGACATTTTTTATTTCATCCATTAATTTAGGATTTCTTATTTAAGATAGAGGCTTTTTTATTTATTTCTTTTCTTGTTGCTTTTTTCATTGGAAGAGATTTTTTCTTTTATTTTTTTGTCCTCTCAAATTAGATTTTGCTAAAAGAGAAAAAGTAAAAAAGAAAGAGTGAGCAACCCTTGAAAGAGTTTCATGAATGTTTGTTAAGATTTAAGGATACAAATGAAAATTTTGATAATCGCATCGATCCTGTCTCTCGCAAAGGTTTTCCTCCTCACCATCTTCTTACATATTTTTATTTTTTTATGAAGTCCAATAATAAAGATGAAGAGTTTGGCAATCCTATCACTCACAAAAGTTCTCTTTATAATAAAGATGAAGAGTTTGACAATCCTGTCACTCACAAAAGTTCTCTTTTACTTCCCCTCCTCCTCCTCATCTTTTTTTTTGTATTTTTTTATTGCAATATTTTCTATTTTTCTTTTGAGTTTTGAGTATTAAAATTAAAGAAAATCGTGAATCGTTATTATGACAGTTTTATTTTTTAAAAAAATTATTTGTTTCGATTTATTGTACATTAGTTGATAATAATGAAGGTGAATTGAAAGAGCAAGAGCTTAATAATTTCATATTCCATGTCAAGTCAAAAAATATGTAAATTCCTAATGAAAAATATTTAAGTTAATTATTATAACTTCACAATTTATTTCTATTTAGATAGAATAAATTTTTTAAAAATAAAATACATCTTTTAATTAATTATTTTATTTTTACATCAAAATTTTTTTTATTATGATAAATATTAATATTTTATAGTAACTTTTATCATATATATGATATAAATATAATAAAAAATATAAATTAAAACTCTTTAAATATTATAATATAATATGTGTGAAATATGTGCACTTATTCAGAAAAGAGAAAGGAAAAGAAAAGATCCGACCCGAAAAAAAAAACAGAGGCCTGGTTTCAGCTTTCGGCCGAAAAACGGGGTTAAGCTCAACCGCGACCGAGCGAACCGATGAGTCAACTCGAGCCGAGCCGAGGATCGAAACAAAAGCGGCCCGCTGGCGCAGCGGCATGGCGTCCAAGTCGTCGCGCAGAGCCGTCGCTGGATCAAGAGCGAGTGGGAGGGAGAAAAAAGAGAAAAATTGCCAAAAATAGACAAAATCGAGCCTCTTCGGCTCGCGGTTCGCCGGCTCCGATCCTCGGCTTGCATCCGGCTCCGATCGGCTCCTCCTTGGCTCGTTTCCAATCCTCCCGGCCGATTTCCCCCAATATCTCTCCTTCCTTTTCCGGCGAGTTGGTCGGCGATCCGGTCGCCGGAACCCACCCGGCGGCTTTGCTAGGTGCTCTTGGAATCTCTGAAACCATGTGAAATTTTGAACTTTTGATACAAAAAGATTCTTTTTTTCCTGTGGATTATATTTTCTTTGCAGATATGACTTGGGGGAGAGGTTGAATTCGCGCCCGTATTTGCTCAAATGCATTTTGTGGTTAAAACGGTCGACTCTTTAACACCAGTTCTTCCGATTTCATGTTCTGTTTAGCGATTTTTTGTATCAAAAACAATTTTTTTTTTTTGGAGAACGAGGAAGAAAATAAATAGTTGGTTAATAGTTATTTAACGAAAATTATTTGTTTGTTGGAGCAAATCTTGTTTCGTGTGGAACTTACTGATCTGGTGAGAAATCTGAAATTTGTGAAATCAAATGATAACTGCATTTCTTCTGGTAGGCAAATCAAATGTCTAGGTTATTGCCACTTGCAATAAATTTGCTTGAAAATGGTTTCTTTTGTAATAGAAGTCAGGAAAAAAGGTTTTTTTTTTTTTGCCTTTTTCAAATTATAAGCCTATTAAACGGCACACATATAAGCAAAAGAGGCCCATTAGCATAATAGCCAAGAGTTGATGTGTAGTCCCTGCCAGTAAACTTCAGGGAGGTTGATTGGAAACTAGAAGTTGCGTTGTCTTTGTGATGATATTCTCAATATTAGCATGTGAGTTTCGCTGCAGAAATAAGATGTGGATGATGTATTGTTTTGCTTTCAACAGTTTATGCATTTTATGTTTGGTTCTGAGTTGGGTGTTCAAATGAATAAACACAAGGGTCACAGAGAATTAGCACAAAAACCGGAGATGAAGCTCATCTATTTTGATCCTAGGCTCATTAAAGTGTTGTCTGTGTTCATTTATTTGATTTGAATCTGAAAATGTGATTGTTGAGTTTGTATAGTTCATTGTTTTCAGCAGAATGGAAGCTAAAACAATGATGGACTTGGCACTTACACCTAGCCTAGACATTATGGATGTTGGATTCGTTTCTTCCGACAAAGGAAATATTGCTTCCCTGATGAAACCAAGAAAAAAGTCAATGACATCATTGTATCTCAAGTTTTTTGAAACTGCTCCCGATGGAAAGAGTCGAAGATGCAAGTTCTGTGGACAAAGTTATTCTATGTCTACAGCAACAGGTAGTTTGTATTCTTTAGAATGCCTTTTATTTAGAAATACTCTTTTTTTTGCGAGAAAAAATGGTTACTTTGATTGGTTTGCACAAATTTCACGCAAATCAGATAACAAATGGACAGTGGCGTGGCTACAAGTCATTCATATATCTGTGCATCTTTTATATACCAAGGGTTTTCTGCTAATGATTGGAAAAAATTTTTGATTTTATATGGAGTAATTATGGATGATCTTGATATTCCATGGTTTGTTATAGAATAACTTCATTTTTTGGAGAATTTGGCAGTTCAAAGAGATTTGTTCAGTACCTGCATCTTTGTAAACTGTTTATTAAGATTTCTTTTGTTTTACTATTTGTGTCAGATCTATGGTGTTATGTTATTCTATTAGTAAGTATCTTCTCGTTCATTAATGGCTCTGCTTAAATTTTGAGGTTTCTGATGAAATAGTTTGTTCAGCGGAGCAATAGGTTTCCTTTCTAGTATTATGTATCTAAAACAAGATGTACTAATTTTCTTATCTAAGAATTACTTGCATGCTGTACACTTTGTGATTAAGGATTGTCATTAGAGATTTGTTATGCAAAAACACTTTTGGAAACACTGCCTGTTTATTTTTGTGTTTTTGAAGGTAATCTTGGCAAGCATCTCAGTCACCGCCATCCAGGTTATGATCAGCAAATTGATAATTGCCCACAGGTGCCGCAGACTGCAGTATCAGTTAAGAAGCCTCAATCTCAAGCAAAAACTGCAACTTTAGATTTGGATCATGTGAACTGGTTGATGCTGAAGTGGATAATCGGTGCTTCTCTTCCTTTATCTACATTTGAGGATGAGGGACTATTACATTCCTTTAGGTTCCTCAATCACTCAGTCAAGCTTTGGCACGCAGAGAAGGTTCAAGCGATCACTCTTGAGGTCTTCAAAAGCATGCAGGAGGATGTTAAGGCCTCCCTGGAAAATGTGAATTCCAAGATTTCAGTCACTCTAGATTTCTGGATTTCATGTGAGCAAATATCTTATATGAGTATCACATGTGGCTGGATTGATGAGAACTGGTCCTTACACAAGGTTCTCCTTGACGTTGTTCACATCCCTTACCCAGGCACAGGCTCTGAGATCTTTCTTGCCTTAATGAAGGTATTAAGAATGTTTAACATTGAAAAGAAGATCCTCTCTTGCACAACAGATTATGTCTCAAATGCATTTCATGCGTGTCATGCATTGAAAATGGAGCTGGAAGCAAGAAGCCTGTCCTTTTGTTGCATTCCGTGTGCTGGTCTAACACTGAACCAGATAATAAAAGATGGCCTGAGAACTGCAAAGCCCATTATATCCAAAATTCGTGAGTTTGTGCTTGAGTTGAACTCAAATCCAGGGCTTGCTCAGGATTTCATGCAGGTATCTGTAGCCTATCAAGAAGGTTCATGGAAGTTCCCTCTTGATGCTTCCACAAGTTGGAGTGGTGATTACACAATGCTTGATATTATCCGAAAGGTACTATTTTTCTGTAAACTTCCAAAATAAATTCCAAAAGTTCTTGTCTGGCTATTGCTCATTCGTTCTTATAATGATGTTAATCTTCTAGGCCTCTAGTTCTATGGACACGGTCATAAAGAAGCATGAAGAGACCTTTGGTAGTCGAAACATGATGCTGAGCATTGCTGAGAAATCTGCGGTTAATATGCTGCATTCATATTTGGAGCCATTCTATAAAATCACAGCTGACCTATGCACCTGTGATTTACCTACAATTGGCCTTGTACTCTTCCTCATGGATCATGTTTCTGAATTAATCAGTTCCTGCAGCACTACTTGTCGCCAAGAATGGCTAAAGAGTGTGGCTGATGAGATGGCAAAGCGAGCTAGAAATTTCAGTAGTCAAGTCTCTAACCTCTTTACATTCATAGCAGCAATTCTTGATCCAAGAATTAAGAAAGAGCTCATCCCTGAGAACCTTGACTCAGATGAGAACTTGGATGAGGCAAGGAGCCACTTTGTCAGGCATTACTCCACAAGCCACTTCCCATCCACGAACAACAATTTCAGTGCTCCAGATGCAGACAAGGTCACCATTGTTTCCTTTGCTGAAGAGATTGCAAGGAAAAAGCGGCGAGCCAGCACTAGTACTCCTTCAGATGAGCTGTCTATGTATCTATCTGAGCCTCCTGCGCCAATTGCCACTGATGTTTTAGAGTGGTGGAAGGCAAATACTGTACGATATCCTCGGCTTTCTATGATGGCCCGTGATTATTTAGCTGTTCAGGGGACATCGGTTGAGCCTGAGGAGCTATTCACCAGTAAAGGTGAGGACACACAGAAGCAGAGGTATTGTTTGCCTCATACAAGCATTCAAACTACCCTGTGCATCAATTCATGGTTAAAATGTGGATACAATATCAAATTTCAAGGGGCTGAGATAGATTATGAGAAACTGATCAAACCAATTTATTCTGTTGATAATATCTGAGCCCTTCCAACACGATATTAGCTGAGTAGGATGGTGTCAGTTTTCACAGTCTGCAACTAGAGGACAAGGGTGTAAAATGATGTAAAATTTCCACGCAAATATTTGTACCAATAAGTCTAGTATCTGTTTTCATTGTTGTAATAATATTATTGAAAGAAATATTTTCTGTAGCATTAATCTGGCACCAATGTTTTGCAGAGATTTTAGAGAACAGAACTGAAATGAATTGTGAATGATGGAAGAAACTCAATTTTCAACAATTTAGCCATGTTGTAGTTCCAGATGGGTCTGTCTAGTAAAAAAAAAACAGAACAATTGCACAATTTACAAACTTGTAAATTAGGAATACGTTTTTAACCAGTCAATGCACCATTTGTGATAACAACAGTAACAACTCAATCTTGCTATGTAACCCAAAAATTACTAACCAATAGCATTCCAATCAAAAGAGAGAGAGAGAGAGAAAAAAAAAAAAAAGAAACCCTAGACTATTTAATCTCCTGGTACAATTCACTTTCGAGAGTTGTACTTGACGTATGTAAATACGTAACTGTGCAGCCACGTGTGGAAAAGCCATGCAGCTTGTGCAGCCATGTTAGGTTGTTGGCTTAGCTTCTTTGACCAATCTACTTCTCCACCATCGCCAGTGCAGTAATATCCTCGTAATTTTCCCATTTTTCTTTCATTACTTTTAATTCACCTAGCTCTCTCAATCCGAAAAGAAAAGGAAGAAAAGAAAGTTGATCTAGTTCTCAGCGAACTTGTCCTTCTAAATTCGAGGTGAAATAATTGCATGTTTATAGTTTAAAAAATAGGAGGAAATAGTGAGATTTAATTGCTACACATGATCTTCATAACTCTGATCAGCTGTCATTCCCTGGTCCATGTCCAAACAAAAAAATTATAAACTTAAAATGCAACATCTTCCATTAATAAAGCTTTATAATATATATCAGTCAGTCTCGTGCTCTATGTCTTGAATCTCCAATCCAGTAATCATTCGATTCGCATTATTTTTTTATCAAGAGCAACAACCATAGCAGACTTTGCTTTTTTTTTCTTTTTTTTTTGGAGGGAGTAACTTAATGAAGTAGATCAGCAAGCATCTCAGCTCTAAAAATTTAATCACTCATCGAGCTGTAACCGATGTGATTGTCAGCTAAAACCTTTTTGGAAATCATCTTCTTCGGGTAAGGAATAGCTCATCTTCCAACTTGGCTGGAAGAAACACGCAAACCGACCTCAGAATATGTAATTTCTTATATGCTTGCTAGGTAGAACTTAATCTACTATAAACTTGGCAAAAATATCAAAAATGGAGGCCGAGTTAGAAAAAGGAAGCACATCAGTGACTTACTAGATCTGACCTTACATAATAGAGACACTTGCATCTTCTTCATTCTCTGCATCATTTCATATTGGTCGCAAACAATAAAAGAAACCTAGATAAAATTCTTGCTAGGATCTTGTCTACAACTCAAATTCAAGCCATGCATCAAATGGGCATCAAGCCCACGTGGTTCTGCTGCTGAGAAGCTTGGAAATAGAGGAGATAGAGAACTGTTTCTATTAAATGGAGTCCGAGCTCTAAAATAAAGAGAGAAGAGAGGAATCTAATACGTGGGGAAGATCGAGAAATCCGGCGAGGCTTATGCTGCCTTGCTCTCTTATCTTGTTTCAATTTTCCTTCTTCTCATATTTCTCTCCAGCCATGCATTCATGACAGCTAACAACTCATAAAAAACAAAAATATATGCAAGTGTTGTATCTCTCTGCAAGCATTGGATCTAAACTCATTGCTCACCTCCATATAAAACCCAACAAGTTCACAAAACATTCAGACACTAGCATGTCTCTTCCTTAGGACTTCATATTTCTCTCCTTCTTGTATAGTTAATTACAGTATAACTCTTCCAATGGCATCGCTCCGAGATTCACCAATTCAAGCCCATTCACCGCCGATACAAGTGTTTGATCCTTCGCCAATTGAGTTGCTCGGTTTCAAAGGCCACCATTCTCTGATGGTTGATGAAGGAGGGTTCTACCCTATGGGTTGTCTCCCTGTCCTTGTTGACCCCGGTTGCACATCGAGTGGTGGTTTTGCCTTCGGGGCTGTGAGCACTTCGCCTTCGAATGAAGCTCATTGGTGTGGCTACTCAAGCAATTCGTTGCTTAGCTTTGGGCAAGCACATAAGAATGGGAGGCGTGATCTTGAAGAGGAATGTGACAGTTGGATCACTGCTGTTGACCATGACAGCCAAGTAAGCAACATGAGCTTGAAGGCGGCTGGTGGCAAGTCTAGAGTTACACAGGATCAGAATTGCTTTGAGATGGCAACCGGTTATGATTTGATGAGTGGAGGAGTGAAGGAGAGAATAATTGAGGATCAGTTTAGTTTGCTCTATAGAAATGTCACTGCTGCTGATGTTCATCAGGAAAGAGCATCCCAAAAGCGCCATTTCATGGTAATTTACTTCATAATATTATTCTTGATGTCCTTAATTTTGATTGAATATCCTTGAGTTTGATATCTAACCTCATTTTATTGTTGCAGGATAGTGATACGGAAGCAGCCAAGAAGCATTGTGGCAATTCTAGGAAGACAAAGATCAAGCCTACTGCACCAAAGGACCCTCAAAGTATAGCAGCAAAGGTATATTGTTCCTCAATGTTGACACACACCACTTTGGTGAATTAGAATCCTCTAGCGCAAATTTGTAGTTAGCTTGTATTAAAAAATGACTTCATCTTGTAGAATCGCAGAGAGAGGATTAGTGAACGGCTCAAAATTCTACAAGATTTGGTTCCCAATGGCAACAAGGTCAGCACACCATATCCTCTATCTCTGTCTGATGTGACTCAATCTTGAACAGAAGTTAACTGTAAGCATTTTGTTCGTGTAGGTTGATTTGGTGACCATGCTAGAGAAGGCCATTAGCTATGTGAAGTTCCTTCAATTGCAAGTCAAGGTGATTAGAAAGCTATACAAAATAGCTCAAGATCATCTAGGATTATGCTTTTTATGATTTTCAAGCATTTTGTGTCATGTAGGTATTGGCAACCGACGAGTTTTGGCCGGCGCAAGGAGGAAAAGCACCACAGATTGGTCAAGTGAAGGAGGCCATTGATGCTATCTTGTCCTCCCACAAGGAAAGGAATTCCAACCAATCATCCCTCGAGGGAAAGGAAGCCCGATGAGAAGGGTATACAATAGAAAGAAAGAAAAAAGCAAGGAGAACCTCCTCATACAAAATGAAGAAGAAAAGGCATGACTTGAAGCTGTCCACTTGACTCTGTTGTACTCTTTTTTGTACCTTTTTGTACCATTTAGAAATCTCAATGAACTGAATTGAAGTTAGGACAATCTCATGTAATGTAGTAGAGTAATAGACATCAGATGGGTCCAAACTTCCCCCAGTTTCACCTTTTCTGATGCGTTTCCAATGGTTCTACAAATTCAGAAATTCTAAACTGTTTCATATTGTAGACACTGGCTGTGCAAAATCGAAAGTGAAGCAAGAAAAACAGAAGCTCAGTGTAACATATTCCACATGGATTTTTGTATGGATGCAGAAATCGACGCAGCGGAAAGAGAAAAAGAAAAGCAAATGAAATACGTAAATTTTCACTATATCAGAAGCCACCTCTCTCGAGAGAGATAGTCAAACAGCTCAGTTCCAATTCCATGGAATGATGCTCCTACTCTACTTTCATGAAATTGAAGTTCCACTTAAGCAATCAGATTTCACGCAAACAAAGGAAGATTCCCAATGGAAAATCATATACATGACAGTTGCTTCAGATAAATTGGTTCACCAATCCAGGCATGAAGGAAACAATGGATTGTGCTTATCCATTGCTTCCAAACCATATTCAGTAATTCTGTTTATCTAGGTCATTTTTGGGCTCTCCAAAGTTTATTAGTCTGCAGTGCAGTGGGAAGAGATGCTACTCTCTGAAAACAGGTCGTTGGTTTGAGTCTCTGCGTTGCCGGAAGCGAAAAATCTGAATTTCCCGTCAGGATCTATGCCTAACTCTGCTCCAAAAATACCAAAAGAAAAAAAAAAGAAGAAAGAAAACATTTCAAAAGAGAATTTATAGCGCTGACTTCAAGTGAAAGGAAAGCTTCAGCGTGACGCCCTATCTCTGAATCCATGATGGACCATTGGCCATTCCAACCCAACCAAGCACGTGTGTATTAATTTCACATGGACAAACTCACATGCAAAGGCCATGCAAAGCGGAACCACATCCATTCTCAAAGATCACACAGACGACCACCTCAAGAAACGCAAAACTAACACTGCAACCCCCCACAATTACCAATATAAAAAACAGAGCCAATGAAGTGGCGCATCTCTACGTAGAATACTTGTTTGTTTTGTTAATGTATTTTCCCTTGAATTTATGTTTAATATTTGCATGTGCCTTTGTAATTAATTTTCCTTTCTTTCCATTTAACCCCAATCCAGCTTGACTTATTGCATTGATGGCAAAACCCTACTGGATCCTGGCTCATCCATCATTCCAATATAGACCTATGAAAATGTTACAATGCATGCAATATTGCTAGACTATTTCAATTTTTTTTTTTTTAATGAATAAGGGAGCCCCATCTCCATGTTTTTGGCCATGATTAATATATAACGACAATATCATAAAATTGATTTAATCTATTTATTAAGTTCAGAGGCAGACTTTCTTGGTACTCTGAGCAAGAAAGAAAAAAGAAAGCAATGGGAAGTATGGATCTGTGTGTAATTTAAATGCAATGATTGGCATCTTGGTTGTGTGGCCTAATGCATGCATATGTTGGAGCAGGTAGCGTAACCTTAGAGATGTGATTTGTTTAATCGGGGCAAAACTGAAGCTTTGATGTTTTGTTATGGTGATGCCAGACAGTTAAGACAGTTAAGCCAAGCTGTTATAATTCTTGTCACATGAGTTTTCGGAAATCAAATGCCATACAAAACCTGTAGAATTGTCATATAGGCTTGAAAAGAGGCAAGTCCCATGTGAGCTGAGCTCTTATCATGTCGCAAACTGGTTGTGCAGGACACACAACAAATGAGTTCCCCAGGTTTCACTGGTTCTGCTCAATTTCATCAATGGTTCAGCTAAGAGCATGAAAAAGAAGGTTCAAATTCTCCACATAGAAGAAAAGAAATCGAGATTGCCTTGGCATTCTGGTTTCTAACACCAGAGTACAACTCATCATGTTTCAACTGACCCGTGCTTGCATCCACAGCTATTTTAAGCAGGAAGAGAATAATACACCTAGCAAATTCATCATGGGAACTGGTTAGAAAAAAGCTGGCTGATTTGAACTTCGTATACATTTAAACAAAAGGTACAGAATAACCTCTGATAACACAGAGATCACCACACCACAGTTGCTGAGCAGAATAATATGACAACCTAATTGTGGCTACCAAGATGATCTGACTACTATAACAGTATGCGCCACTGAAGCCTCCAGTCTAATACTTCTCAAAACTTTGGGGGAAATAATAACCCTCCAGTTGAATGTTCTGCAATCATCATACCTATAATTGCCTCGCAAAAATAAATAAGACCATATCCAAGATGGTCACAAAAGATTAGCCATGATGCTTCTGGTCTGTTGTGGGTATGTCTCATCATGCTCTTGAACTATTTTTCGTTAGGAGCTCGTGGATCACAACTCATCATGAACCCCAGTTTCTGCACCTGTGCTAATGTTGGGCTTATTGGTAAGGTCTTCAGGCGGCGGCTCTGTTTCAGAAGTGGAGTGATCTTTTTCAGCAGCGGTCTCTTCACTTGTAGAGTTTGATGAATTGGTGTTCTCTTTGCTCTCGGTTTCTAGCTTCACAGGCTTCTCGATTTTAGCCTTTGGCTTTGGAATTCTATTGACACTAGCTACCTACATTGACACATGATTTTTTGTGTCAAAAACTGAAACGTGTAGAATGATTTAAATAAAAATAAAAAAATTTTAAATTTGTCCACAAATGTTAAAACCATTACCTTATCTTGAAGTTTTGACACCTTCACATATACTTCCGCTGATGTGAACACTGGTGCATCGAAGTCCGAAGTTCTGAGGTCAAAAAACAAAACAGTAAGGACAAACTGGAAATTCAGTGAAGGGCAAGAGGCCCTTCAACTATTCAGACAAAGAAGCTCACGGAGGAGAAGAAGAAAGAAATTCCAAGTTCACAAGCAGAAACCAAGCTTTTAGGACTACAGGGATCACACCAATTCAATCACATGTCTTCATGTCATGAAGCCTCCAAGTGCAATCATTGATGGAAGAACCATGTAATCAAGAAGGATAATGATTCATATGCTGGCATTTTTGTTTTTCTTATCACAAGCCTTATTGCAATTAAGCGAATTTTTCTATGCGAACTTCTGCACCAGCTAACTACAGTTTTAAGTGCACACTGTATTAGCTTTGAGTCTAAACTTTATGTTCGAGATAAGTTATTGCATTGAGATGAAGCTCAAAATTTTGAAAATAGATAAGATTAGATGTCTTTCTTCAATTGTTATGAGCTCATCATAGCACAAACCATTTCAAGAGAAGGGTGGAAAGTGGAAACATACCCCTTTTGTAGGGCCTCCTTCTCATCCAACCATGTTTTGACTTTATCTGCTTCAGTTAGAACCTAAAACAGTATGTTACCAAACCTTTTGGTTACTAGGTCTAAAAACATAACTTGCTGCAAAATAAAGTGATCAACTAGCTCACCTCATCTATTTTCTCTTTGGGAAGCCATGGCTTATTTTTCTGCCAATTACTAACAATCTGAAATAGTGAAACAAGTAAAAGGTCATGATTAGTGTAGGAACAAATCAGAACCCTACAAAGCAGCCAAGTCTAAGCAAATCTTATGAAGAATGAATAACCACACGATAAACTAAATTAACTGCAAGACACAAAAAAAAAAAATTTCTCATTACAAGAACTAGATTTGTCAGAAAGCAGCTTAATGAATAAAGTTGTCATGTGCTTTCTTGTCATTGATTGTTGAAATGTAAGAGCATGAGCCAATATCATGCTGAACCCTCCTCACCAATGATACTTGATGCTTGATGTAGGACATTACTACATCACACACCTGAGACACACACCCATCCATTTCTCCTTCCCTAGTCCTAGTGTGACTATTACATGTAATCATTTCTATCTAGCTGCATTAAGGTATATCTAGCTTTTTACTAAACTCATATCAATAACTGACATCAAATAGTACCATGACTCGATATAAATTTATAACATGTAGCACAAAAACTGTTCACAGATTTTGAATTGCATAATCACCTCATGGAGATCACCAAGGTATGTTCGAGCATATTCACCAGCAACTGGCCTTGCTGTTAACTCATTTAGTCTGTGCAAATGACATGAAGAATCACAAATTTAGAGATGCATACAAGAAAGAACTTAGTTAAAACTGTGTGTGTAAAAAATAAGAACCTGAAAAATATTGGATCACCGATGGATTTGAGACTATCAAGGCGTTCCTTGAATTCATTAGCACTGGCATCCTCGCCATCAGTATACAGCCAGTCTTGTGCCTGTAGTAAAGTAAATGATCCCTAAGGGGAAGTGACAAAAAAAAAAGAGTACCCTGAGGAGATCATAGTAAAAAATTCACCTCACTAAGTTTTTCAGCAAAAGATTGCCTCTCTTGTTCTGTTGAAACTTTAAGAAGATCCAAAAACTCCTCCAGCTGTTGCAGACAAATTTATTAACAGGTAAGAGAACTTTGTATAACACTTAGCACAACTGTAGTAAATAGCAAGAAAAGATTATGGATACAAAATGGTTTTTCTGACACCTCATGATGTATGACTTCTACTGTCCTAATCATACCTCTTACAAAAAGGTTCCAAAATTTAAGCACAACATAGAATCTTTGTTGACACTGATCAAATATTAATAAAAAAACATTGTGGATTTGAAATGTTTTTGTCAAAGCAATCTTTGCTTGGATAGGAGATTGATATTTCATCACTTCCCTAAATCAATAAATTCAATCGAGCTTGGACCATTACTAGTACAATACAACACTATTAAGTTTCATACTTCTATTGGATTATAGGATCCTATAGATTAAGAGTGACCAATCTCAAAGAAAGAATTCATTAGGTAAATACAATCCCCTCATATCTCAAATTCAACTAACTGGAATAGACAGAAATAAAATTGCATGTCTAAATCTAAGACACAATTCAAAGAGGAATAACTAACCTTTCCTCTTGTCGAATAAATATACTCCTCAAGGTTATTTTTTAGTTCTGCAGTTCTTCTTCTTTCAGCATCCTTTTTATCAAGTGCCTCCAGTCTTAATTTGGCCTCAGAAAATGAATCTTTTGAAAGAACTATTCCAGGGCCCGTGAATTTATCCACTATCTACTCCACAATGCAGAAGGTCAATATAAGAACATGGTCAGTGAAAGATTGTCATTGCATGAACATGAATCACTACACATAATCACCATCAGCAACATTTCAAATGACAAGTTATCACCTTCAGTGGGACTCTGAAAGTTTTCTTCTTCAGCACTTTTTCTGTAGTAACTTCTGTATTTGGCTGCTCATCTGACTTTGAAGTTTGCTGCATGTCACCATCAGAGGTGAAGTTTTCACTGCTATGGACAGAATCATTCACTGAACTTGCCTCCACAGACGAATTGAGAGCACCAGTACTATTTGTTTCTACTGTGATGTTTTTCTTAGGAACTTCAACCCACTCAGTTATCTCAATGACTGCTTCAGCTCGATCAAGAGAAACAATACCACTTCTGCTAAGAGAAAAATGCAGATTTGCTTTTATAGGGGAGGAGATATTGCGAGCTGCATACCTGCAGTCAAGGTCCAAGAAATTAGAACTGCCTTTTCAGTCAAAATATTCCTCAAGCCTATCAAAAAAAAAGGTTCTGGTGCAATACTTTATCTTAAGTTCTGATATTTTTGGTAATTAGCATGGCGTAGCAAAAGCCCATATGGTCAAAGGAAAAAATTTCTTACTTTTCACTGGCTTCGGTCAGACCAGATATTGAAAATTGGGCAAATTTAGCTGAAGTAGTTCCTGGAGGTACTTCGTTTGCATTCTCATAGCTGAGTGAAACATCAAAATCTTTGCTGTGCTTTATTGATCTAAACATCTGTTAAAGAAAGTCTTATAAGTCAGCAAGCACCTATAAGACTTGGAAAGTGTGCTATTAAAATAAATTTTCTTTTTGTTAAGAACTATCCAGAAACAACTAATGATTTACCTTGCTAGGGAGTTTTTTCATTCGTGGTACAAGTTGCGTATCGGTCTTCTCATCTTTAACAAGTTCTGGTCCATCAAATTCTATTAGGAAGCCATAAGAAGATCCATCAATCATCCCAAGCTTACGGTTAAGCTTAATTCCATCACTTAAATTTGCCGCATGTAGTGATGCGCCAAGTGCTATTGCTTCATCAGCATCAAGATGCTTGTCTAGATCTTTCTTACCAAGAAAATCTTGTAATGTTGCCTGCAAAAGTGATAGGAATGAGATTGCTATAATTCTTTCTTGTTGCCTAATGCACATCAAATTGTGTTAATCAAATACAATGGCTATATTAAGAAATCAAGCATTGAATCTCAAGTTGAATGCAATGGACTAGAAACCATATAAACAGCCTATGCATAAGAGCAGAGATCGCAGGTGGCAAAACAAAGTATAGAGACTAAAATTATCTGTATCCCTCAAATCAGGTTCAGTGCACCAGACATGTACTTGGAGCAGCTTTAGAGTCAAAGATAATACTGCCCTTTGTGTTCTTACATACAAGCGAAACCTCAATGCTTGTAAAGAGTTGTTGAGAGGATGCAAACAACATTAAACAAAGGTATTGCTGCCACACAAAAAACCTAGAAATTTATTGTGAACCCCTCATCTGTGGGTTGAAATGGATATTGATGGAGAAACAAAAACTTCCATTAAACATGCTCATACCCTGATTCTATGCAGAGGAAAATGAACAGTAGTTCTAGCATCGTACTAAATAGCTGATACCACCAGCATGAAGAAAAGGATGCTTGTGTGATATGACAGATATAATTGTTGTCATATTGACAATTAAATTCAAGGTAAATTATAGCAATATAGATAACTTAAATATAATTGAATTTTTGAATTGACCTGCAATTTTGGCACACGAGTTGCCCCTCCAATTAGTTCTACTGCATAAATTTCATCAACATTCAGGCCAGCATGCTTAATCACTTCTTTCAAAGGGACAAGGGCCTGCTCCCAAAGATCTGCACAAAGTTCTTCAAATTTCTCACGGGAGATTGTGCTTCTGGAAATGGAAAATTAACACAATGATATGAAAATCTGTTTTAAAAAGACCTCAAAGGACAAATATGCAAGACTAAGCCGACAAAACACACACAAAAAAGGGCATCATAGGTGCTCAAAGCCTCAGATAATGCTCCACAATAAAAGTAGCAAAAGACAAGGATAAGCAGATAAAATTTATAGAAAAATCAGCTCGATACTCATTGTTAGGAGAAGTGAACATACAAATAATTTATACAATTGATGATGCAGGAGGTCAAGTTAATAAAATCAATTGTGAACAGGAGTTAATAAATCAAATGAACCTACAATGAACAATTGATGATGCAGGAGGTCAAGTTAACAAAACCAATTGTGAACAGGAGTTAATAAATCAAAAGAACCTACAATGAACAATCAGAACTGCAGGATGAAATATATTCTGCTAAAACGTTGCAAAGCAGAAAGTAAATTATATTCATCATTATTTCCACAGGATTTGAACATGGGAAAAAGCATGAAAAAAAAAAGGAAAAAAAAGAAAAGCACTAGCTGACAAAATCTGGATTTTCTTAATGAAACAATAAAAGAAAGACACTCCTACCTGAAATCAATATCATCGTATAAAGATTCAACTGATATTGGTGCCACTGTGTTTGCACTCAAAATTTCTTTGGTGCGTTTAACCTGCTTCTTCAATTTAGCCATTGCCTTCGGCGACTTCCTCACATCAACACCATTTCCCAATTTCTTGTTGAACTCCTCAGCAAAATGCTCCACCAAACGCAATTCAAATGTTTGACCTCCGAGTTCCGAGTTCCATCTAACATCCTTAACCTGTCAAAATCAAAATTTCAGCTTCAAAAGACAAACGAAAACCCAAAGGCAATTGAAGAAGTTAGGAGAAACCTGGAACTGATTAACAGAGACTATCTTTCCAAATTCTTTGGTGTTATATGCCGAGAAATAAACCAATGCAGCGTAAGTGCTACTCGAACCCATGTCGTAGAAGATCACATGCCGTGACTGGTTAGAGAAATCCTTGTCAATACCGTACTGCAATGCTGCGCCAGAATGCTCGTTGATCAAAGCAAGCACATTGACCCCAGCTAGCTGGGCCGCCTGCAGCAAGCCCCTCCGCTCCGCCTGCCCAAAATGAGGCGGCACCGCGATCACGACGTCCTTCACCGGAACCCTAGCGTGCGACTCCGCCAGCCCTGTCGCATAATTCAGCAGCATCGCCAGCAATTCCTCTGGCAAATACACGGTGCCCCCGTCGTCAGTCCGGATCCCAGCAGATCCCCGCGAATCCTCGACGATATCAAAGGGGAGGTACTGAGAATCAAGGAACGACTTGACGTATCCGTAGGGCTTCCCAATCATATCGCGGACCCGGGAGAAGACCTTGTCGGGGTAGCGGGCGGAGATGCCAGCGGCTTCCTCGCCGACGAGACGATTCCCCGAGTGGAAGGCGACGAGGGGCGGGGACTTCCGCTTGGACATCTCGTTGATGGCAATAGAGATCGGGCTCTGGCCGGGCTTTAGGTTGACTACCGCGACCTTGAGCCATTCCGAGCCGAGATCTATGCTCGCCACCGCTGATTCTGTGGGGATCGCAAGGAAAGACGCGATCAAGAGGAGGGAGAACAGGAATCCCAATTTCGCTTCGAATCTCATCATGAAATGGAGATCTGAAGAAATTCTGCTGCAAAATGTGAGATTTAGATCGCCGGAGTCGGAAATTCCACCATGAAAAACAGCTGAGAGATCCGATTTGAGGGATTTGGCGTCGGGGTTTGAGTTTGATTTGGGGGAGGAAATCGAGAGCCCGAGAAAAGGGAGGGAAACGAAGCCGCCCCGTTCTTCCAGAACAATTTTCATTTTCGCGATTTTATACGAAGACGCCAGCGTTCGAGTCGGGAGTGATGTGGAGTAGAAATCATCGAATGGACTCATGCCGCGTGGATATAAGTAAACGTGGCGGTATCCGATGGGTCAAGTGAGTTGGAGCTTGAATGACGTGGTTGTGCGGGCAGACCTGGGGCCCGAGAACACGTCAATAAGGCGATCCCGAGCGTTGGTTGGTGGAGGCCCATGGATCAGCGGTCAGGATTATAGTGCATGAGGAAGTACCTTAATTAGCCCTGTTTGGGCCCAATCCAGTAATTCAAAGGCAAGCAAAGGCCTACTAATAGGCCCAATACGGCCCAAATGAATTTGTTTTTGTAGAAAAGACCCCGTTTTCTCGATATTTGAAAAGACCTGATGCTTGTGGAAAATGATGAAGGGTTGCTTTCAATCCGGTACCATGTCCACACAATAGACAAACAAAATCCACCTCCAACACGCGAGCTGAGATCATCTAATGAATTTTTTTTTAAGAGGAAAACAAGGAAAGAAGAACGATATTAAATCCTAATCCAAGAGATTAGGCAACACGCGATTGAGCCGTCAAAAATAAACTAGCCGCATATTTTATACATGGAAAGCACGATGCCACACTAATCTTAGGATAATGTTAATCAACTTAGAACGCGTGGATTATTTGCTAAATGGAATCATCGTATCCAATGGAAATTGGACACGCATCCATCTTTGCGATTCTAAAATACATTAGACAATTGTGTTCGGTTAATTGCTTAGACCACGTGGATTATTTGCTAAATGCAATCATCGTATCCAATGGAAATTCGACAAGCATCCATCTCTGCCATTCTAAAATACATCACAAGAACAACCATGGGTGTGACGAGAACCCTGCATCTCCCACTTTTTCAGTTTTTGCCCATTCGAGGCAACTTTAAACCTTTTGCATGCATCACTTCCACGATGATTCATCATGTTTTTGACATAAAAAACCCTGCAGAACCACAAAAATGCAACCGAATTGCAAATAAACCTCAAATATTTTTTTCACTTTTTTGGTTTATATCACGCATACATCATTCACACGAGTCCCACGACAGAGAAACACAGAGCAACACCAACAATACTACACAGAGACTAGAAGAAGACTAAAATCACGCGAAGCATATGCGCATAACATGATATCTATCCATAAATACAGAATATTATGGCGAAAGAGGCGAGAGGGGGCTCAACGGCGGCGGTTGGCCGGCTCCTTCTGGGAGTTGAAGTAGACGGAGGCCACCGGGAGGCCGAGCTCGTACCGCGCTGTGAACGCCCGAGTGTTGAAGTTGGCGCGCGTTTCCAGCGGCGCCACAGCTGGGAACGGCGCCCGCTGCTGGAACAGCAGGAACACGTACCGGTGTATTCCCACTGGGGGCCGAGGTCCCATGTACGGCACCACCTCGTCCCCTGCACCACCACAGCCACCACTCAGTGCCACGCGGCATTAAAGAGACAATATACGTGGCGCGCCCATCCTACTCAAGCGCATGCATAGTACGTGTCAACCGAGGAGAGCTCCGGGTGGTGCCGGAACAAGAGGACACGCGACTTGCGCGGCTGTACACCCGGTGAGGGCGTTTGGGGAATTTTCGTCGGAGAAACCCTAGGACTTCATGCACTACCATGCATTGGTCTCTCTCTGTGTGCCTCCACCCTCGAATGGCAGTTCTCTATTTTTCTTGGTTTTTTTCGCCGTTTGCAGGGAAATATTAAACTAATTTTAGAGTTTTACACTGGCAATCTCCTACACTATCTACAAAAAAAAAAACCAAGACTTCAACGCACAAAGTGGGACAAGTAAACTACTATGTTCTGCAATAAATATGATTAAAAAATTTAACCGTTCAGAACTAAATTTTCCTCTATATTCTGCTACCAATTCAAAGATTCAAAAGAAGAATGAATTCCATACCTTGCGAGGGGTCTGTTCCACCTGGCATATTGACCACCAACCTGAAACAACATCATAAGAACAAGAAGCGAGAGAAATTAACATTGACTTCTTGGAGAGAGAGAGAGAGAGAGAGATTGAAGAACTTAGTTTGTAGGAGTCCCTTACCAGTGGATCCACTCCCTCATGGTAGGATCGCTAGGGCTGGGAGCATCGGGGTCCGTCATCACCTTGAAAAAAAACAAAACCCCGAGAACTAAAAGCATGAATATCTTGTTCGAGTATATAACCATAAAAACATTCAAGGAAAACAGAGCATGAGTACAAGAGCATAGAGATCGGATGGGCGGCCGGAGATGTTGACTACGGGGGGATCGGTGGCTAAGGAAGGCTTGACGTCACAGCCGTTGTTGACGTGCTTGGAGCCGTAGTTGACGGACATGCTCCCGCTGGGTACGAACAGGTCCACCACGTCCCCTATCACCCTCCCAACCACCAGCGGATCTACGTAGCTCGCCATCTCTCTCTCTCTCTCTCTCTCTCTCTCTCTCTCTCTAACCCTAAAAGGCTAGGTTTTTCTAGGAAACATGCTTGAAAGGAAGAGTGGGTGGCGGTGTTGGGAGGTTTATATAGGAAAAATATAGAAGAAAAGAGGGTGCTAAAAGTATATTTTTTTTAAAAAAAAAAAAAAGAAAAAGAAAAGGAGAGGAGAGTGCAAGCATGGTAAGAAGAGGAAGAGGGGTGGGGGGTATGGTGGGGGAATTGAGGGGGAGGCAACACGTGGCCGTGGGGCAGGGTATATGTGGCTGATGGCGACACTTGTTGGTTGGACGTTTGCTGAGTGCGGAGAGAGGGAGAATGCTGGGGGCGTTCTCGGAATTCTACGTTGTAATTGATGATGTGCGCAATAATGACAAGAGAGCGAAAGATATTTTTGCCGGTGTTTTTTATAAATTTGTTTTGCAAACCCCTACAAAATATATAAATTATATTTCTATTTTTAAAATTATAATTGCATCGATATTTCTGATGCATTCAATTCTTTAACCTATATTTCTGTAATTAAATATTATCTGAAGGATCAATGGAATTCTGTAAATTATTGATATTATTTTGTTAAATATATATTCCTAAAATTATTTATTAGAATATAAATATAAATATAGAAAAAATATTTCATAATTATGGTTATTTTTTATTCATGAATTAGTATGTTCAATCCGAAAGTGGGATAACCATCCATTGAGTCAAAAATATAAGTGCAAATAAAAAATAAGGTGTAACAAAAAATTTTTCAAGGATATAGGTGCACTTTCTATAATGTTCAGGGATATACATGCAAAAACTTCTATTTCAAGAATTAATTGCACGAACCACCCTAGAGACTTGCGATATTACAAACATGCATATAAGTTTTAAAACGTGGATTTATTGTACAAAGGAGATGACGGAGGACCATCATCAGGGAATGTTTAGCACGACGACGGGAGTCGAATTGATAACAGTTTTTGAACCGAAACCGGATTTGGATTGCGGGCGGGTCGGCTTGGCAAATTTCAACGGGCTGGCTGTTGACAGGTTAAATAACGAGCTTCGTTAAGCCTAAATTTAAATCAATATTTGAATAAATTTAATCAATTTGGAAACCAGCTAAATTTAATTCCCAAGTTTTTTACCCTCCTAAACAGATGCGTTTTTGCATACGTGGGAGTAGGAACAACATAAGCTGATTCAGTCATAAATATATACATACAATGAGCTTTTCAACAATAAATTCAACAACCAAAAAAATCAAAAAATCTACACTTTGGTAAAAAAAAAAAATTATGAAGATCGACCGGATTATATCTACCTTAAAAGTTGCCAGGCGTCCGACCCAACTGATTGCAACAACCGCAGGAATGTATAGTTTAATCTCCCAATAAACATAATGGCCGTCGCATGCTAAGCTCAGCCTTGAGCCTAGGAAAGCTTTCTAGATCGCTGCTGGTGCCCAACACTTTCTGCGTTCCAAGATATCATGATTCAATCAACTTTCAGAAATTAAAAAAAAAAAAAAAGATAAACAAGAGGAACACATGGATATTCAAATGGAGCAAACTGTAAAAGAAAATTAATTGCAAGAGCAAAAGCACCCAAGGAAAATACCATGGCCGCAAGATGAGCTTCCTGTAGCATGTTTCCATCTACCTCCAGTCTAGCTATTGGAAATTCTGGAAGATGTCCAGACTGCTGTTTGCCTAGCAAATTGCCAGGCCCGCGAAGAAGAAGATCAGCATGTGCCAAGTAAAACCCATCAGAAGATTTCTCAAGCATTTTCAGCCGGCCTAGGGTTCCAGAAGTCGAAGATAGGTAAACACATCTCGACTTCTTTGAGCCTCGTCCCACCCTTCCTCTTAGCTGATGAAGCTGAGCTATGCCAAACCTCTCAGCATTCATGACAACCATCATTGATGCATCAGGAACATCAACGCCTATCTCAATCGCTTGAGTTGCAAGTAGAATCTGCGTCTCTCCAGATCTGAAATTTCTCAACGCTTCATCCTTCTCTTCACTCTTCATACGCCCATGCAGTAGTCCACACTTGTATCCTTCAAACTTTTCTGAGACAGACTCAATATCACAGGTAGCAGCATGAAGCAGGGGTAACTGCTCAGATTCCTCTATAATTGGATATACGATGTACACCTTTCCACCTGCCTCCAGTTCATCTCTCATCATCTACATGCATATGGCAGACTATTTAGAAATGATAAAAAGACTGGTTTTGATGTGTGTGTGTGTGTGTGTGTAAACGAGAGAGAGAGAGAGAGAGAGAGAGAGAGAGAGAGAGAGAGAGAGAGAGAGAGAGAGAGTAAAAGAAAATAAAGACAGACAAATTCAGCTTTACCTGGAAGACATTCTCGAAACCATCATTATTTCCCTCAAGAGCAATTGTTTCTATAGGTATTCTTCCAGGAGGCAAATCTGTTATCTGAGAGAATAATTGTACTGTGAATCATTTTTAGCAACATTGCATTAAAACATGGTGAGCAACTAATAGAACTATATCCATTGATCTCTTTTATAACTAGTGTAATATAAAGTATGATTAACTGCACTAAAAAGAAAATTTAGGACATAATTCTCATGAAAAATTAGTGTTTCAAAGCAGATCTGCATCTGGTATAAAAGAAACATTTCCAGCATAAACCTTCTGCGATACAAAGATATCAAAATGTCTAATTTTTAAATAACATCAGGAGTGGTAGTTGTAAGCAGAAGATTCACCAAAAAGCATAAACTGTCACTCACCTGAGTTATAGACATATCACCATACAGGGCCAGAGCCAATGTCCTCGGAATAGGAGTTGCTGACATGGCTAGAACGTGAGGGGCCATATAGGTGTTCTCTTCACTTGACTCATCTTCATTTCGAGTACCCACTCTTGAACTTGACAGAATAGAATACAACTGTGGCAGTGAAATATTCTATTTACCATACATGTTTTATGTGGGTCACAAAAGTTGAACTACACATGCTGATGGGGAATAAAGGAAAGAAAAAGAGCTTCCACATAAGTTTGAATATCAAATACCATAGGTAAGAATTGGCCTAGAACTCAATAAAAGTTTACAATTTTTCATGAGACCAAGTCTCAAACTTATGTCAAAGAACCAGCTACCTATGTACAAAGACCAGTTTATGGGCACATGTGCCACTGTAACGTGTCCAACCTCAAAAAAGGCAAAAGACCTAAACAAAATATAGTAAAACAAATGCATGCAATATTATGGACAGGTTGATGAGGGGTTTGTTAATGACCTAACAATGATATATTAATGTCAAGATTAAGAATATGTTTTAGTAGGGAAAACAAGAGGAGGCAAGTTGAAAGATGAGCAAAGGAGATAAAACTAAGACAACACATCCACAAGGCATAAGATGGAAGAGGAAGAAAGTCGAAATTTGAGAACATAAAAATACAAATAAGTCCATTAGACCAAAAAGGTACCTTGCTGTTAAACCTTCCTCTCTGGATCACTCCAAAACGATGTTGTTCATCCACAACAGCTAGACGTAAAGCTGAAAATTCAACCCTATCAGCAATTAGACTGTGAGTTCCAATGACAAGTGATATGTCACCAGATTGAAGACCCTGTTATCAAAGAAAGGATTTAGGAAATCATCATCAACAAATACCAGGAAATTGGATCCGAAATTCTGAAAAATGGACATGCCTCAAGAACTGTCCGTGATTGCTTTGCATGGGTAGAACCTGTTAGTATGGCAACAGAAGGCTTCCAGTCACCATCACCAAAGTTTTGTAACAGAGAAAGCAAAAGTTCATAGTGCTGATAAGCAAGTAGCTCAGTCGGTACCATGAAGGCAGCCTACAGAAGATCAAATATGTCCAACAATCAGCAAACCAATGGTGTATTACTAGGAAAAAATCACATGGGCTAGCATTTTTCAGTGGGATATTTTGTGACCAGCATCAAAAAGATTTTAGATACAATCATATTTTAAATTCACAAACCTGATAACCTGATGCAATGACCTCCATACAAGCAAGAAAAGCAACTACTGTTTTCCCACAGCCAACATCACCCTGAAATAACAACATCATTTAGAGACAATTTTATGCTGAAGATTTTGAATAAGAAATTATTATACTCCTGAAGATGTAAGACGTGAAGATATGGAGATGGCTATAACATAAAAGCTGCATAGTATGCAGTTGGATCCTGTTGTTTAATGTGTGAGACTGCAATCTGGCACAATGCAGGAGATGCCACATTGAACCCATTTTTGGGTTCTAACACACCCATCAGCACTTTTAAGTATAATAAGTAACTTAAATAAAATTGACAGCAAACAAATTAATGGAGACCATCTAAAAATTCTAGAAAAGCAATGCATCTTGGTAGCGAATGTTAGCACCAGAATATTCAAACATATGTCATAGACCATCCATAACCAAAGGATATTATTCCACATAAAAGTAAGATATATAAACATTGAGATCAATGATACAATTCCAAATTTTGTCAAACAAAAGACTTTGTATATAATGCATTAAGTGCTGCCCATTGTACAGTTGATTGATAAGTGAAAAGAAAATTCCCAAAATATATGATCAAATTGAACTGCATAGATTTTCTAAAATATACCAAATTGTCCAGATAAAATTGAACAACATGAATTTTTATGCAAGTCCTGAAGATTGATACTAGTTAGACCTTTATTTTCTGAATATTAAAATTAGCAATTTGGTTTTGCAACAAATCTTGCTTCGGCTTCTACTAATTCATTTCTCTAAACCCAGATATCAGACCTGCAATCCTTCAAATTAAAGGAATTAGTCCCAAAAGATACCCCCTATAAAATAATAATCTACAAATGACTAACAGACAAATGATTAATGGATCAAACAAAAACTTGTACTTGTTAGTACCTGTAGAATTCTGTTCATTGGGACTGGTCTCCTTAGGTCCCAAATAATTTCTGAAACTGCATTTAGTTGACTAGGAGTAAGGGAATATGGAAGAGCTTTCATGAACTTTGTTGTCAAAGAAGACCAGTCCTCGGCACAAACAGCATCAAGCTTATGATTTTTGTATTTATCCAATAATTTCTCCTTTTCAACTTGAGTACCAAGTGCTTCTAGCATTTGATATAGTCTGGCCAGCTGGAAAAAAAATATCATCAAATTTACTTAGTTCCCATAGATTCAAAAGTACAGGAAAAGGATATTTCCAGTAATATACTTTGGAATAAATTATGATAGCAGATGTTCTAGAGGGTTCCACTAGACATGGTCAAAATTCCACAGAGCAGGAATCAGTCTCTTACTTCTCATGAAATGAAGTTCCAATCATGTCTATTTCTAAAGCAATCAAGACATTAAAGCATGTTGACTTACAAAAATTTGGTAATGATTCACTTCAAGATCCTTGAAACAAATGCTTCAAAGTTTAATCTTCTGCAAGCTTTCAATGTAAAACAAGTAACCAGAATGTAAAGCATGCACTCAATAATTTACAACAATTACCTGCAGGTAAAAGAACTCATCAAAAATCAATCTTCTGCGAGCCAGGTCAGCTTTGTTTAAGTTCTTGGGACAGTGAATGGCCATGTATGCCTGCAATAGTAATAAATAAGCTGCTATTCCTGGTGGTTTTGGATGACAAATAACCCAACCTACAAAAAGCTGAATTCTTGAAACTAAAGAGGGTCATGATTTATGCTTAATACTGTTTGTTTAGAAACAAGGAAAACTTGCTAAGTCATACATTGGGATGTCTAATCATGCAGTTAATAATCTACCAGCAGGAGAAGTTTGAACATGGCAAAGTAGCATAGAAATGAAGACTTGAAAGGCACATATAAAAGAAATTGTACAATTAAAATGTGGAGCTAACAAGTAATTACATCATGAAGCTGTAGTAAATTGAATTCTTTAAGTATCATATCAGGCATCGGATCAATGTCAGTAGCCAATATCTTCAGGGCCCTGTAATATATTGACAACTTAAAATTGATTAGGCTGCCAAAGTAACAAACCATATATGAGTTACTTTGAAATGCAACTGTCAAAAGAATATGAAGTTTTTAGCTGTGAGACAAGCATAATAAATAGTAATACTGTTGCAGTAAAAGGGTGCAATGACAAAAGATCAGGAAAAAATGGTTTGGGATTTCTTAACAGGTTAAAGTGAGAGGTGTTCTAACCTCAATATGGTGTCTCTTAAAATGCTTGGCTTCAAACCTGCTTTAGAAGGATAAACAGTATAAGGTCTGGTTTCCACGCTGGCATGCTGTTCTTCTTCATCTCCAAGTATGGTGATATTGTATTCTCTCATTTCATAATGGTCCTTTGATCGCATTTTCTTGACCTACATAATAAATTTAAAGATACTTAATCTATCAGACACAATAAATTTAGAATGACGGATTAAAATGCTCAACAATAGATAATCACATTTAGTAAACAAATGCAGGTCATGAAAGATTAAACTATGAAACTCAGTAGAGGTTTTTAGTGCCAACTTGACATTGGCAAGAAACAACTACACCATATCATGCTATAGAATCTGTAAAGACAAACTATTGAATAATATATTTGATAAAGTATGTAGAAACCTTTTTCTCGTCGAGTAGCATGTTCAATAAAACTTGAAATCAAAATAGAAGTTTTCAAAAGTCCAAACTCAGCAGTGAACCACTAATTGTTGTTCAATTCACTGGTCCTCCAAGAATTATACCCTCTAACCACCAGTATAGCAAGCTTTGAATACTAGATTTTTTGAAGTTTGGTAAAATTTAGTAACAACTTCCAGGTTCAAATGTAGATGCTCCAACATGAAGTGGGAACTTTCTCATAGCAGTGGAACTGTTAACTGTAGATGGACTGTAATTACATAAGCAAGTGGAAATGCAATATAAGTCACAAAATGAAAGTGCCATGCAATGATAAACAAAAGAAAAACAGAACGCTAGCAGTAGAAAGCAGCCTACCTTACCACAAACGCATACACGATCCCCCTCCTCATACTTAGATTGTATACTCTTGAGGAAAAATCGGTTTGTAAAACGAATGCCACGAAAGAACTTCTTCAGGTGCAAATAAACCATCTTTTTTTCTCCAACGACAGAACAATCACTCTTAGACTCAGAAATTGATTCATTGTCCAAAAACTCACATTCTACTATAACCTGAAGAAATGACAATGAAGAGCTAGCTCTAATTCCCCTGAGAGGCAACAAGAGTATCAGGTCAGATTCCATGCAGAAATAGACATCAAAGTTATACAAGAAATATGAATGCAAAAAAACAAATAAGTCAAAATAGTATTGAAGAGGTGGTCCCAAATAGGGGTATAAATAAGCCGAGTTTGAGCAAGCTGACCCCAGTTTGAGCTCGCCTCAACTATAAAATTGTCGGCTCAAGATCATCTTGATTCAGCTCGAGCTGGAAATTGACTTTTGAAGTTTTAATTTTTTATAATCATTTTCAGTTAATTAACATCAAAATAATTCTTTAAGAAAAAAACTTAACATTAATATGATGAATTAATATATATATATATATATAGAATAAATATAAATTTGAGCCGAGCTTTCGAGCTGGAATCAAGCGAGCTGATGCCAACTCGAGCTTGGCTTGGTTTCTAAACAAGCGAGCCAAGCTTGAGCAGCTTGTGAACCTCAAGCTGGATTAACACTCCTAGTCACAATAAATAAATAATGAATATAAGCCAGGCTTAGAGATACTAAAGAAATATGTGTACAGTTAGGTACTCCAAGAAGAAAGAAATTGTTACGTAGGAGCCACTAAGTACTGAAACAAAATTCCTATTTGGTTTCCCACTCTATGAGATAGTAAAAGTTATATGCCTCACCAACTGCAGAAGGCAATATAACTCATTGCATGATTGCTACTCTAGAGGAATCTTAGTTACCTAGAAGATGAAATATTGCCGACAAAGATTAGATAATCACCATCATCTAACACATCACGAGCATTTTGTACATCAGCATAGGTTCGAGGGAAATGATGAAGCAACTTCCGCACCTATACAGAAATAATAATATGACATTTCTAAGCCATCAGTTAAACTAATAATCACACTTCTCTTCTGTTATTAATATTATAGACATCCCACCGTGTGAAAACCAGAGTCTTCCAGCAGTCGGCACTGCCGACGAGTTGTCCCAGGTATGCACTTGACAGGTTCATCTAAATTTATCTTGGTAGACATCGCTCCTAACGACTCACTACCTGCATTTGTAAAATCTTCTTCACTAGCAATGTTGGCTTCTAAATTGGCACTGATATCTGAATTTGCTACTTGAGAAGTGTTTGACAGTGTACAGGGCCTTTCTAAATCAGATGGAGCAGCTTTATTTTCAAATGAAGGGGAAAACAACTGCCATTCTTCCCTGAGACAATTGGCTTCTGCCCATTTTCCATCCAAGGCACTAGGAACTTCAGGTAATAGAAGATCCACACTTTCGCATTGATGTGAACTTTCACCATACAATTCAACAAGTGGAGAGTCCCCCAGTTTGATGGAGGGAAATCTTGCACAAGCTAATCTGACATCAAATTCATTTATCATTTCTTTAGTCTCACCACTGTATTCGCCTGATTTATTTTCTTCTCCAAATAAATCCTGGATGTCACTATAGCCCATCAAAGCTGAGATCTGAAAATCATCAAAACTCAAATGATAGTCTTCAATTCTAATTTCTGAGTGACAAACATGCTAAGAAAAAAGATAGTAAAATTCACAAATATGAATGAAAGCAGTGATTAGTCTGCACTATTTTTGTGCACTACAATCACTGGATCCTATTATGGAATGTGTGCCTAGTGACACAAAGATAATGATTTAAGGTCTGCTTGAGAAAGTTTATGGTACCACACAAATCCTTCGAGGATTATCCAAAAAATACAGTATCTAATGCAAATTGTAGAGACAGTTTCTTTTCTCAGAAAAAGCCGAAGTGCGAAAAAAAGGCTATACATTTGATATTACGTTATTCTAGTTAAGTTGAGAAAGCAGGAAAACCACATATTTGTCAATACTAAACCATAAAGAACGTACCTTATTCAAAGATCTTCTTTGATCCAAGACACTTACTGTGATATGACCTCTGACTTCCTCCAGTAGCTTTTCCGTCAAAGTCGTCTTTGACCGAGAACACCATCTATGGATCTTAGCATGGAGTAAACGGCCGATCCTGAGAGAAGCAGCAAGACCATTCAATACATCCAAAACGTCTTAAATAACAGGGATTTAAGAGCATACCACAAAAGCGCAGATTAGCTGGTTTACCTCATCTTCCTACAAAATGTTCCACAGTATACCCTTTCTATTAGACAACGTGTTGTCCTTCTTAGATGATTCTCATTTAAACCCTGAAAAAGGACATAACCCCTTCGCAATTTAGCATCTTGTTCTCGTATTGCAGAGCCTATGATACAATAGTGAATGAATTGCCTTGCAACATGAACATGCCAAAGAGGCTACTTTTGCCATCTACGGAAGCATTCACAGAGCTGGTGAGGATATCAGGCCTGCAACAACAAATTTTAATCATCCGTCCAAGAAAATCAAACATACCCTGCGACGGGGCACAGGGATGATTTCTTGGAGACATCGGAAAAACAAGTGATTAAACAACAAAATTTCGGGAAAAAATAAGGAATTGTTCGATAGATCATTGGATTGGAGTGCGAGGAGTAGTGGGAGTGATTACCAGGAGATAATGGGAGCGATGAAATTCCTTTTTCTTGTTGGAAACCCTCGGAGGTGAAAACCCTCGACGCTCCGACGATGGCCGAGACGAGAGACTCAATGCGCGAGCGCGTGCGGTTGCGAATCGCGAACAAGCAGCTCTTATCTCGATATAACTAGTTTCGATCTCGATGCGTACTGAACGGCTGGACGAATGCCAGATAAACTCGTGCGATGCGGTGTAGTTATAAGGCGGTCCGGGGATAGAAAACTTACACAACTAACCTGAAATTTTAATTATAAATTTGTAAATCGATCGCAGTTTGCGATTAACACCCTAAATAAATTTTAATTACTTTCGGATGTTAGTTTAGGTTCTGTTTAGATGTTCTGGAAAAAAAATCGAAAAACGGATATATATTGAATGGTACCGATCGAGAACTGTATTGAAAAATCGGTTCTCAAAGCAAATCGGTATGGTTTTGATTTTAAATTTTTATAAAACCAAAAAATCGATTTTAGTTCCAGTTTTATATTTTATAAAAAATCAATTAGGAGCAGCAAAAGTCTACACAGATCGCGAAGATACCTAAGTAAAATAATATTTTTTTTTTGCAAAAATATTTTGTATAATTCTTACAACCTTTCAATTACAGTAGATTGATTCGCGAAAATGCCACTTGTTTTGGTAATTTAAATGTTAGAATATAAACTTATATAATGTTAAGAAAGAACGCATTTGAGGTATTATTAATCAATAGGCTTCGATTACGTATAATTCTTTAAATTTTTATTAAATTGTGTATTTTTTCTAAAATTAAAATATATATAATTTTTAAATTTTTTACCAAAATTGCATATTTTTCTTTAAATTTAAAAATTATATATTATCCTTTGAAATCTTGCCAAACTAAATATTTATCCTCTATTTTAGAAACAAATATTTATTTTTTAATTACCAAATATGTTACAAAAATATATTGGGCCGAATTAGCAATATTCGAGAGAGATGAAAAAAATTTGTAAAATAAAAATATAATTTTGAAGAAGTTCAAATCCCAAAAAAATTTACCAAAATAGATACTCATGAAACTTAAACAATTTCATACAAATTTTAATTAAACCACAATTACAATAAAGAAGAAAAAAACGAATGTATTGTGATTTTTACATAACTCGTAAACTAACTACTCGTACTCTATGATCATTGTCTCGATCTTAAAAACTTCAATTATTTCATCGGTGATATTATTTATTGAGTCAGAACTAAATTTTTATATTTACTTGCAATTAACAAGCATCACTTATTTTAGATGAAGTCGTACCCGTTGCTTCATTGAGACGAAATCACATTTGTACAAATATCATACTTCAACCAAGTAACATCTATTTCGCATTAGAGATTTTGTACTTATATTTCTAATAATCTACGAGTGTTTATAAATGAAAAAATAATAAATAATTATATAAAATTTGAACTCATTATAAATTCTCTCAAAAATAAGGACAATAGTTAGAAGATTTGATATCAAATTAATATTTAGAGCTTTTTTTGGTGAGTTTGGGGATTTTGAATTTTTTAATAAAAAATACGAAGTTGTTAAAACTTATTTAAAGAAGTCCAACTATATATATTTATATTTTTATGGGTTGAAACTAGTTATTAGTGGTGAAATCCCACAATTAAATTTGCTTCAACAGTTAGAAAACTAACTCTTAGTCATGTAAAAATCATGAATCAGTTGACTGCTAGGACAAATGGTCGTCGGTTCTAGTTTATCAAAATTGAGAGATCTTCCAACCGGTCATTCAATTCTCAACTGATTGTCCACTAAACCAAACAGACATCCATTTTTTTAGAAAAACCATGTTAAAGAGTTTTCAGTAGAACTCTGCACAATGAATGATTTTAAAAATAAATATTCGATATGACTAAAATAAATAAAAAAATTAAACTACTTAGTTTTGAGTTAATTTTCCATTTTGAGCACTTTGAACTATCATCTCGATCTTTAATCTTCATTCTTAAATTATTATCTATTTTGTAATATTTGAGTCATTACTTTCATCATCAAATGTGCTTTATCTTATGATTCGGTATTTTACAAATTCAGATGATTAGTGATAAGTTATTTTCATCATTCACTATATTTTATATTGAGATTCGATCTATTACGAAGTCGTATGATTAGTGATAATCTTGAAATTTATCACAACTTAGAAAACTCGTTAAACTTTAATTTGATCATTATTAAAATTTAAGGGGCAATAAAATAATAAAATTGAGAGCAAATTTAATGTTAGAATAAAAATTATTTTTAAAAATATTATTTGACATTGTTTAGAATCAAGTAAAGATACAAAAATACTCCTAACCTAATTAAACACGGTGTAATGGAGAATATAAGAAAAAATATATCATAAATTTCATCGTTGTTCAATTTTAGTCAAAATTAAGTCATAGTTCTCGTATATATCAAATTGAAATAAGGTCATGAATAAAATTATTATTATTTATCTCGAACTAAACTTTAACCCAAAATAAAATTTTCAATTGGATGAGAGAAAATTTTTTGCAATGCCAATGAAACCCCCATAAATTTTTCTAACAAGGTCAATGATATTTTTATTTTTTCATTTCGACTTAAACCATGTTAAATACAATATTTGATTTTAATATTTATAATTCTAACATTATATGTAATTTTTTAAATTTAAAGAAAAAAAAAATAATTTAGCAAGATTTTAAAAAGGTCCTTAATTTATATTAATTTTTGATGTGCTTTGTCAAAAAAACACAATTAAAAGGCTCAAAAATCAAATAAAAGGTTTAAAAGCTATTTTATATTTAAAGTTTAACCGAGCCCGGACTTAGTGGACCAACCTGTGCCCGGTCCGTTTGACGAGACGGTGAGTTTTCCACGATAAGCAAAACGAGCCCGAGGAGACGGCTACTCCGACATTTGCTACCGAGGCCCACCTCGGGAAATGAACTCAGTCGCACCTGCAGTTAATCTGGACCGTAGATCACAAAGTTTATGATTCGAACACTAAAGCGAACCCACGGCACAAATCAACGGTGGCGATTGCTGCGGTGGCGACTTAATCGAAGTCCGCTCTGGCAACAGCCAACAGGCAACCAATGCCAAGCCCTAACAGCGATCATCAGCAGAAAACAGCCCACGTGAAATCCAATAATAGCATCATCTCAAAACAAAAGACAGACGAACCTAATAACACCAACAACCGCTACTGCTTAGTTACACTAAACCAAACACCTCAACAAATCAACAAGCGAGTACTGAACCCAGCGGCAGCACCACCGTCATCATCAGGTGAACTAACGACGACCACGACGATGAAGAGACAGGGGGCGCCGACGAGATAGAGCTGTCGAGCTGCGCGGAGTCCACGGCGAATGGCAGGTCGTCGCTGGAGAGGTAGCAGGAGGCCGGGGCTGCGCCGGGGGCGGAAGCCAGGAATGTGCGCAGGACGGCGGCGGCGGCGGAGAGGTACACGCTTCGGTTCTTGGACAGCAGCCACGTCAGGCCCATCATCTGGCATTCCCTGTCGTCAGGGTTGGCGTGGCTCTTCGCTGGCTTCTTCACGGAACCCGTCGTGTTCCGGCCACCACCAAAGCTATTGAGCTGGCAAAACAATCACATACACACATCAAACAAGTTGCCAAAGGAATTACAGACATCTCGTGGTAATGAAGCACGGTTACTATCTTGAATCATTTGGGGGGACAATGTAGACAGATAAGATTTTGGTGGTTTCTAATGATTGATTGCTCTGGTCCTTTTTTTTTTTTTTTTTTTTTCTCTTCTTTTTTTCTTTGTTATTGAAAAATTCCAATGGCCCAGACTGCTCTTCGATGAGTTTTTCTCCACAGAAAAAATGAACGCTTTAGCTCGGAAGTACAACGTCTCAAGCTTCTCCACTTGCCATTTTTCCACGAGTTTCAAGTAGAACTAGCATATACTCAATCAACATCAAAAGTGAACTAAACTAGCTTCACTTCAACTTCAACGCATGACATTGA
Source organism: Trichopus zeylanicus subsp. travancoricus (assembly GCA_005019695.1). Classification (NCBI taxonomy): domain Eukaryota; kingdom Viridiplantae; phylum Streptophyta; class Magnoliopsida; order Dioscoreales; family Dioscoreaceae; genus Trichopus; species Trichopus zeylanicus. Next base: position 782,720 of record RXID01014346.1, read on the forward strand.
CTCAAAAAAGCTTTCTTCCTCGGGAGTCCACTTCCATGAAAGTGAGAAAGTGAAACTCACCTGGTTGAGAGTTCGGAGGCAGCGTGAGCACCCGGCAATGCGACCACGCTTGCAGTCCCGCTCCATCAACCTCCTAGGCGCCGCCATCGGGACCCACCTTCCGGTCGCTGTATCCGCGGTGAAAGCCGCCGGGCAGCTGAGGGGGCGCAGCCGCACCCCGCAGTAGCAGTAGGCGACGCCGCAGGTGCCATTCACCCAGGGGAGATCGACGCCGCGCGCGCGGATCGCGGCCTCGGCGCTGTCGGCGCAGGTCTCGGAGTCGTCGGGGAGGACGGGCAAATCGGAGAGCGGTTGAGCCGGCGGGGCACGGAGGGCGGTGGGGGCGTAGGCTGAGAGGAGCCAGGCGGCGAGTGAGGGGCAGCAGCGGGAGCGAGAGGGGAGGCCGGAGTTAGAGGAGCAGGAATGCGAGACGGCGCGGAGGAGCGAGGGGGAGAGGTCGAGAGAGCAGGAGGCGGCGGCGGCGTCGGCGGATTGCTCCGGGAAGGCGGGGATGGTGGCGGGCGGGGAAGAGGCGAAGGGGAAGAGGAGGTTGGGCTGGATGGCCGCAGGGTCGGGGTCAGGGAAGGAAGGGAGGGAGAAGAGAGGAGGAACTCGGGCAAGAAGAAGAAGAAGGAGAAGAATAATAATAATAATAAATTGAGACATTGTGATTGCGATGGAGAATGAATGGATTGAGTCTTCTCTTTCTTTTCTAGTCTTCGATTTTACTCCGCTGCTGCTTTCCGCCTTTTTACCCTTTTGGTTTCGCTTTTGCTTTTTTTCTTTGCTTTTTGGTCCCTCTCTTTTTAGTGTTTTTCAATTTACTTCAATTTACTTCAATTTACTTCAATTTTTAAAATAATATAAAAATAATCTGATTAATTTTTTAATAATTAAATAATAAGTTGATTATGACCCTCTACCCAAATGACTTTATAATATCTTTTTTTGAAAATTTAGCTTTTTCGCTGAATTAGTGCTGTTGTTTTCTTTTTATTTATTTGATGGGTTGTAAATAGTTAAAAATAATATGTATTGGATTAGGATTGGCGCGTGATTCTCGGAGCAACGAGAAGCAAGGACTACGAAAAGCCATTCATGATAATGAGCTAGCAAATAGAAATGTTTATTGCTCATCGTTCCGACTGCATCAACATTATCATCATCATCATCATCATCGAGATTCCTCATCATCATGCATGGCCATTCGTTCCCTTCGTCTGGAATCCAACCCTGATTTAATCTCCAATTAACAACAACAATTTACCAGGACCACAAAATCAAATTCAGGAGAAGCATTATCCTCTGCAGTCGACAAGAGAATGAAGCCATGCATGAAGACAAGCCGAGAGAGGCAAAGAAAGAGCTCAAAGTCCAAGCTCAGATGGCCGGGGCACAGAACACTGATGTCGAGAAAGTTAACCAATATTAATCTGGAGGCCCATACAGAGAGAGGAGAGAGCTTTGAAAATATGAAAAAAATACGAAAAAAATCATTCACTGATTAAACTAACATTTAAATACGAAAAAATTTAATTAAATTATTTTTTTATATTTTAATTTTAATCTTAAACTTGAATTTGATTTTAATTCCAAACTAATGCGTATTTGGGCCCCAAATGAGGGCCTTTTCTCGTGTAGCCCAAGCCTGCCATAGTCCAATTCCAATCCATTGGAAAGCTGGCCTGAATAAATAAGCATCGTCCTCGGCATTCGTAACTAGGGTTTCTCTGCTTCTTCTTGCTCGACCTCCAGCGCCGCCGCGCGGATCGGTTCTCGGCTCATCATCTCTGGCAACTCGTTTCCTCTTTCTTCTTCTTCTTCGCTTGGGCTCCACGGCATTCATGGGAGGGCTGTGTTGACGATTCAACGCTGTTAGCTCTGAAATACCCGCAGGTTCTCTGCGCGGTGCTCTGCCATTGGAGCCCAACATAGATCAATGGTTTCATAGTACGGGCTTGTGCTTCTTGGGTTGGAGAATCTCCGCCCCATGCCTGTCTTCACAAGCCCGCCTCCATAAACCATTACATCTTCAATTCTTCTGATTTTTCTCTATTTATTTTGAGGTTCTTTAGCAATCTCCTATCTATTTTCAGTCAATTTTTAATCCTGTTTATTGTGATTTTTTTGATCAAAATATGCTGAAGATTCAGATTCTGAATTGAGAGATATGATTCTCCTTTTTTTGATTTTCGAGAGCTTTGGGGATCTGATTCTATCTCTTGCGTTTGAGATATGCTGCGATCCAAATTGTTCTTCTTAATTGCAAATAGATACAAAAATATTACGAAATAAAGAAAATACAAAATAATGGGGCTTGTTTGCAAAAAGGATTGTTTTTTTTACATACAAGCCCTAATATTACAATAATAAATTTATATACAAATAATTGAGCAGAATAACGACTTTTTTATGCGAGTTAGTGGCAAACAACAGGTACGCACACTCGGGGAAAGAAAATTAAAAGAATTTTTTAAAATAAAAAAAAATGATTGGAAGCCACTCGACTAAATGGAAATTATTAATATCTTCGACTTTTCAAAGTTTTTTTTTTTTTGAAAATATGGTTAAAGCATAGACTTTTCAAAGTTGCCGGTCACAGACGCAATAAAACGTGGCGTAGGTTACCAAAAAATTACGGATTGCACCCTGGAAAGAGACAAATCACGTGGATTCCTCTGTCAAGATCCCTTAACGTCATCTTTCTACTTGCAAACTAGCCCTCAAAACTCACAAATTGATATATGTAGTAGTCCAGTATAGAAAATCTGGTGAGAAATAAGCGAATAAAATGCAATTCCGATATTTGAGGGGGTATTCTGAAAATGTCACAGTAAGGAAAGGGCCCCGATTCCGCTCGCCTAACCAAAATAAATTCTAGCGTCTGTCTCTCGCTCTCCCGCACTCATCGTCGTCAACCTTCTTCTCTCGCCGTCGTCTCGAGCTCGCTTGGTGCAGGTCGGGACCCGGCCTCCTCCGCAGCCCGATACGCCTCGCCGGCGAGGTTGGTTCCCCACTTGCATCAAGTGAATTCGAGATCCACCGGCGATTTCACCGGCGCCGCCTCATCCCTCGCGATGCGGATTACAAACGCCAAAAGGTAAATCCCCGTGATGGATTCGTCCTTTGATTCACGGCGTTCTTCGTTTCTTCTATTGCTTGTTTAATTTTCCGATGGATTCTCGAGTTTTCGCTTGAATTGGTTCTCTGGTTTCTATCCCGAATTTTGTTTCGTCCTGAAAAAAAAAAAAAAACAGATTTTTTTATTTGATTTGATTGTGAGGATCGAATTCAGTTTCTTTACATAAGAGTTTTTTCTTTTTTGTGTCCGCCCAAAATTGTTTGGAAACAGAAGGATATTGGGAGAAAATCTGAAGAATATTTATCTCAACTTACCATTCAAATTTATAACAAAAAAAAAAAAAAAAAAAAGAAGTCCTAACTCCATTTTCTCCATTTGTTTCTTTCCTTCCGAGCTCGTTTGGTCCATTTACGTGTTTTATATATTTTTTTAATTTATCCATTAATATCCTGGAATTCGTCACGCCAAGAAATGAGTTTTGGTGAGTAGCTGAGAATGGAAATTCCAAATAAAGCTCCGCAGTGCGGTGATTTTTTACGTCGCCAAAAGGGAGCCTGACATGCTGTGCAGGGCCAGATTCGAACACTCAGATGCAATCTTGTGAGCTTGCGCTGTACAAATCTGTCGGATTTTTTTTTTTTTTTTTTTTTGTTTTTTTTTTAGATTAAAGTTGATGTGTATGTCACGTGTGATGTTTAACGAATTATTCGAGATTTTATTTTTTATATAATAAAGATACAGCACGATGGCATATGTAATAGTAAAAGCGAGATTGTTAGGCCAATTGCGTGCATCTATCGCTCTCTGCATCTGAATTGCTGGGCAATTTGCTCCGTTTCGTTCAAATATCCAAATCAATTTTATTAAATTTAACTGAAATTGTTTCTGTTGTTAATAACAAAGTTACTGATTAACTCGGAGTTCTGACTAGTCTTTGCACGAATCTTACAGTCAAAACGCAGCCCGAACCTAATCGACCGAATTAGGTCGATCGGGTCGGTCGGTCTAATCCGTTTCGCGGAGTCTGCTGTCAAGTGTCCACGTCGACTGTGTATGCGGAAGCACTCCATTGAAAGCTCATTCAGTTCGATTTTCCGAATGGGCTCCATTGACGAAGGCGGTTTGGCCGTGACGTGAAATCTCTTGGGAGAATTTAATGACTCAAAGACGCGACGCAAAGGGGTTGGGTTATTTAATGCTCGTGTTAGATGTTAGTCAAATTCATGTGGAATCTTGACCGTCCGATATTTCAGGAAAAGCTCATTAATTAGAAAACCCCCCCAAAATAAAAGAAATCAGATGTCGACCCAAAGGCAGGGGCACATGCCTCCGCAAGCCCCGGAAATTATTTGAGAGAAATTTGGATCCGATTATAATGATAATCACCGCTAAATCTCGTGTTTTAAAATTTTTATATTAAATTTGACAGATAATTAAATTGAAATTTTAAGCAATTCATTTTTGGATGGTTGTATCCATTTGTTACGTATAAAGGATCATTTATGGAATTTGAGCGAGCTGGTTGTTTTTTTTTTAAATAAATCAATAATTGAATTTTTTTTTTTCAAATATTGGGAAAATAAGCAAATTTTCATGCTTCTTCAGCCTAAATTAAATCGAACGATATTGCTTTTTTATGTTTTACAAATCCCAAAGCCACAAATATTTGCAGATTCATAAATTAAAGAGAAGAAAAAAGAAAAAGCAAAAAAGAAAGCAAATATATAAAAAATGTCATTTGTGTGTTTGGGTATAATCTTTGCAAGATTAATGACTTTTCTACGTATACTTTGTGAAACTCATGAATAATTGCTAGCTGCGTAGCCGTGTACTATTACTGCAATGGCCAAATATCATGCAACTCACTCGCACTTGCTCTATAAATACCTGCATCATCCTCTTCGTCTTCTTCATCCAAATCAGTCTTACAGACCAATGGCACGGATAGCTCTTGCCTTGGCTTCTCTCTTCCTCCTTCGCCTCGCGCTCTCTTCTTCACTACCTCTTCCTTCAATCGCCAATTCTGCTCCATTTCCTCCTTCAATGGTCCTTCCTCCGAGTTCAGCACCATCTCCCCAAACTTCTCCGCTTGCCACCCCTCCATCAAGTTCAACACCATCTCCCCAAACTTCTCCGGTTTCCATCCCTCCACCAAGTTCAGCACCATTTCCCCAAACTTCTCCGCTTGCCACCCCTCCACCAAGTTCAACACCATCTCCTCAAACTTCTCCACCAGTCACCGATCCACTTGCCACTCCTCCAAGTTCAAAACCATCTCCTCAAACTTCTCCGCTTGCCACTCCTCCTCTTCCAAGTTCAACACCTTCTCCTCAAACTTCTCCAACAGCCACGGCTCCGCTTGCCCGTCCTCCAAGTTCAACAACATCTCCCAAAACTTCTCCACCAGTCGCTGCTCCACTTGCCACTCCTCCAAGTTCAACATCATCTTCTCAAACTTCTCCACCGGTTGCTGCTCCGCTTGCCGCTCCTCTTCCTCCTCCGCTATTGGCAAGTCCTCCTCAGGTCATACCTCCTCCTTCTACTCCTCCTCTAAGTTCAAGCGCCCCTCTTCAGTCTCCCTTGCCGCCCACAACTCCTTCCGCTCCTCCTCCGCTAAGTTCAACTCCCACTCTCCCGTCTCCTATGCCAATCGCTCCCCCTTTAAGTTCAAGTCCGACTATTACATCTTCTCCACCGGCCATTCCTCCTCCAGTGATTGTGCCGCCCTCAGTGTCAGCACCGCCTCGTTTCGTTGGAGGTGGAGGTGGCGGCGGTGGCGGTGGCGGTGGCGGTGGCAAGGGAGTGGGTGGTGGTGCGGGCGTCGGCTTTGGGTATGGCTCCGGCTATGGCAAGGGTGGATTCGGCCGTCCAGGCATTGGCTTCGGCGGCATCCCTTAGGACGTGAAAGCCAAGTCTCGAGTATTTTAACAATAATAATCAGAGGCTCTCTTTGTACCAAGGACAGACCAACTAAATAAGGTGGCCGCGATGAGAGAATTGCATGCATGTATGCAATCGAGTTATTACTGCGTATCCAAGCTATTACCAATAATATTCCGAGCTTAATTATTTGGTTCTAACTTCTACCGCAATTTCCTTTTATTGTCTTGCAATTTTCTTATCATGAATTTGCTTTTCTAACGTAATTACTTCACATTGCATATTTGGTTCGATCAACTTGCTCGTTGTTACAAATTTCGCTGCATTAATTCAAATGATCTATTAACACATCTACATTACATAAAGATAATCGACAGTAACTATAGCATAAATACAGACGACGCAGGTATTTAACAACCTAGCTAAGAACACTTCTCTGCGAACAGCTTCATGTCAAAAAAGTACCAAAAATCGGCAAAGTGTTCGTTGCTTAGAAGCCCTTTCTATGTCCGTCGTGGTCGACAAACAAAGCAAGGACTCTACATCGAATACTAAACACAACAAATTAATATGTGTAAACAGAGTAAGTAAATCTAAATTCTAGTTAAAGTTAACCATAATCAGTTGGGAATTGAGTGGCGTTAGCAAGTCTTGCGTCCCTGTCCCAAGTCTGCCGCTCTTTCTGGTGGCTCACTGCCTCTTGACTTAGACTCAACCGGCTTTAAAAGCAACATGCTGGTGCAACAACCATCTCAAACCCTTAACCATTCCTTCATGGCAAGGCTTCTTCAAGTTCAAGCCGACAACCCAACCTCCACATCCACTCTCTTCTTACTCCTCGCCGGCGTCGCCGCCATCGCTTCCGTAGTCATGTTCCTCTGTACCACACACAAGCACTCCAAGACGAGGAAGGCAAGCCAAAGAGGACAAAGCGATCGGAATATGCTCTCAGAGGTCAGCAGCAAGGCTCTGGTCGCGGTGAAGATGGTGTCGTGGAATAAGGGTGGCGGGGAGAAGGAGGAGAACGATGAAGCTGTTTGGAGGAAGACTATCCTCATGGGCGACAAGTGCCGGCCGCTCGATTTCTCGGGCCAGATACACTATGATTCCGAAGGGATCCAGCTGCCGGAGCCTCCGGCGCGGTCTCGTGTTGTCGATGGGAAAGCGCATGTTTTTATATGATCAATTCAACAATGTAATTTCAGTAATTGTATTTGTATGTATTGAATTCGGAAGCCAATGTCTAAATAGGTTAAATCAGAGGGAGGTTTTCGTAAACATCGAACACGCAAATCGGATCCTGCAACAGTATCCGATCCGAAAGCTTTATTACTATTTAGTGTTTCGAAATTGCCAGAATTTGGGCGCAAATGGATCTGTGTTGTGGCTTCTTCTCCCAAAACCTTGGCCTCAAGCCCTCATGGCGTCCTTGGGGGATGGCTCAGAGGAGAAATCGCGCCAGAGTTATGGCGAATTTGAACCGGTTGACGGAGAAATCGACGAGGTTGGTGACCTTCTTAGGCAAAGGAGGCTCCGGGAAGACCACCGCTGCTGTCCTCGCCGCCCAGGTGCGTCACTTCCCGGCTTCTTTCGTTGTCAGAACCAAAAAATTAGGCTTCAGAGGCTTTCAATGGTGGCATGGGATTCTGTTTCGTTATAGTTCTGACAATGCGCAATTCGATTTTCCCATGAACTGACAAAAAAAAATTTGCATCACAATTGAGTCTTTAATTCTTGTATTAGCTCAGGAGTTCACAGGATATCTCTCTGAACCAATAAGATATGGGATCCTTAGCTATAAATGATGTTCCTTTATATGATGACAGCATTATGCAAAGGAAGGTCTGAAAACATGCTTGGTAATACATTCTCAGGACCCAACTGCAGAGCAGTTGTTGGGTTGCAGAATTGGAACTTCTGTAACTGTACACAAGGACAACCTTTCCATTCTGAGGCTGGAAACTAGTAAGGTAATTAAGTTCTGTTTATTCTTCAATATTTTATGTAGGATATGTAGATTAATGTTGAGACTATTGGAAAAAAGGTCTTGTATTGAGATTTGATTGTTATCCATTTAAGCGTAGATGCTTCTTGAACCTCTTGAGAGAATGAAGAAAGTAGATGCTCGTATGAATCTGACACAAGGGATTCTTGAAGTGGTAGGTATGTGCGTAATTGACATTTCTTGTTCGGACATGCTAGTGCACTTCTGCTACTCGAGTCATCGACAAGATAGCTAATCTTGATTGGTACTTCTATGATAGGTTGTTGGAGAAGAGCTTGGTGTTCTTCCTGGGATGGATTCCATTTTCTCGGCCTTAGCTCTTGGAAAACTAGTGAATTTTCTCCCAGGTGTTGGATACCGTTCACGCTCAGATTTTGATGTTGTTGTATATGATGGCATTAGCACTGAGGAAACAATTCGGTTAATTGGTGCCACAGAGAGAGCAAGGTAGGAGCATTCCATCTTGGCTTCTAATGTGTACTTCCTAAGCATTTTTCAGTGATAGTTTGTCTCATTGAGAAACCAGATGGTACTTAAAATACATAAGGAACATGGCTGAGAAGACTGATATTGGAAGATTGACGGCCCCTTCATTGTTAAAATTAGCATATGAATCTACAAGTATAAATGGGTATAGTGATGGGAAAACAAGCACAGAAATATGGGATAATGTTGAGCAAATTCTGGAGGTATCCTTACATCACTATTCATGATCAGGCATTTGTAGCACAATGCCATTTACTCTCTCTTATTCTTCTGTTTTTCAGAAGGTGTCACTTTCTTTTGCCAACCCCTCAAAGTTTGGCTGCTACATTGTGATGGATCCAAGTAGCCCAATATCTATAGGTTCTGCATTAAGATACTGGGGCTGTGCAATTCAAGCTGGAACACAAATATCTGGTGCATTTGGGACTGCTGTGATATCTTCTCAATCGACACTAGAAGTTTCTGAGCACTTCTCACCTTTGGGTTTTGCATGTATACCACATCTCACTGCCAACTCCACTTTAGATTGGGATGCAACTCTCAATTCTCTAAGCAAGGATGCGAGAGATCTTCTTCAGTATAGAAATAATAGATCTGAGTTGTCAGTCAAATTTGATGCAAGCAACAAGTCAGTGAGCCTTTTCATGCCAGGTTTTGACAAATCTGAGATCAAGTTATACCAAGTATGCATGAGTCCCATCCACCACTTATGCCTTTCCATTTTATGCCATTATGTCATACCCGTTTTATTTCTCTTTTTTCATCTTCTAAATATTTTCCGAAAAGTAAACTATAATCTTTCATTACTGGATATTTATCTGACAGAGACCTTAGTCTGAAACTCTAGAACAACACAATTTGGATGGCCTAACTTTTCAAGTTTAAACTTCACCAGAAAAGTAAACTGTGATCTTTCATTACTGGATATTTGTCTGACAGAGAGCTTAATCTGAAACTCTGGACCAACACAATTTAGATGGCCAAACTATTCAAGTTTAAACTTCACCAGAAAAGTAATCTGTAATCTTTCATTACTGGATATTTATCTGACAGAGAACTTAATCTGAAACTCTAGACCAACACAATTTAGATTGCCTAACTATTCAAGTTTAAACTTCACCAGAAAAGTAAACTGTAATCTTTCATTACTGGAAATTTATCTGACAGTGGCCTTAATCTGAAACTCTAGACCAACACAATTTAGATCGCCTAACTATTCAAGTTTAAACTTCACCAGAAAGCTAGTTCAGTTTGGGATTTTTGATTTTCTTTTTTCTTTTTCTTTCCATTGCCATATGCTATCAAAACTGCTCTTCAGAGATGTGGATTGTTTTGGTCAGATGATCTAGCTCTTGTCAAGTTTAGATCTATGCGCCTCCTCTTGATTGGCTTACTGAACAGCTTTGTGTATAACAATTTGGTTAAGCACTTCTATAACCTTTTTAACATAACTATCAGATTAGATGGTATTTGATTACATTCTTGAGAGAGCACATTTAGAGTGAGTCCAGCAATTTGTGATAATTTGTTTGTGGTTTATTCTTTTATTGCCTTCTTGCGTGTAAATAAGGTCATTTTAATGTACATCGATGTTGACATGATCTACACATCGTCTTTGTGTTTTAATAACAGTATAGAGGAGGATCAGAGCTGCTGGTAGAAGCAGGAGATCAGAGACGGATCATCCCATTGCCTTCTGCAATGCAAGGCAAAGTGGCTGGCGCCAAGTTTGTGGATCGACGCCTTATAGTCACACTGCAATAGGCCATTGCAAACTGCACATCCTAATGGAGTTAAATAGAATAAACTGCTTTTTTGGCTGCATTTTCTGTATTAATCAGGCAGTATATATGATTGTATGGCATTGATGTCTAATACGAGCAGAACTGAATCTTTTTTGTATCTGCAGCCACAGCTACTATGTTGCTGATTGTGTTATATTGCTCTCAGACAACTGAGATTTGGGTCAATTGCTTGAAACCAATCTACCCCTCTTATCATTCATTTGGTGGTTGTGTGATTTTCTTTTGTTCATGAATTTTGAATTTAAAATATTCTTTGGTGTAGATTGTTACATAATAAATAAATAAAGTAATTAATTTTTTTGAAAAATAGAACAATACATGTAAATGAACCAAAGCCATCGCAAACATGCACAAGCGCCATCATGCGCGTCTTGTGGCGACGGGCATTGAAAAGAGATCGAAGTGTAGGAGTTGAAAATGGGCCCATCGGGCCGGACCGGCTCGACTACTTATTTCTTGCTGCCAAAGTCTCTAATTTATGAGTTTTATTGCCGATAAAGAGAGAAAAAAGCCGCTGCAGCAGAAGAGGAAGAAGAAGAGCGATGTCCAAGACGAACGCGATCGGCCACGATGTGGTGGCGAACCACGACGCCCTCCGCTTCGGCCTCGACGGCGTCAAGGGCGACATCGTAGGTGTACACCCCCTTGAATCCGTCCGCGACACGGTAATCCCTCTTCAGATTTCTTCTTCTTCTTCTTCTTTTTTTTTTTTTTTATGGAGGCCCTAATCCTAATTCCACGATCTTGGGGTTTGGTTGGATTTGGATCAGGAGAGGACGGAGTTGGAGGAGAAGAAGCGGATGATGCTGGATCTCACCTACGGGTCCGCCTTCAGTCTCCGGAAGGATCTTGACCGCCAGACCCTCTCCAGGTTCTCTATCTCGTTTCTCGATCTGGATCATCTTTGATTTTGAATTAGTTGATTTGGATTGTTTGTACACCGGATGAACCTAACCCTAACAATTGGGGTTGAGTTTTAGCTTAGATTATTATTTCACTTGTTAGGGTTTGGATTTGCACTTACGGTTGTGTAACTATGCTACTAGAAAAATCTCATTCTGCTTAAAAGACAGATGGAACTACTGGTCGTGTGAAAGTTCAATCTTGACTATGGTTGTTGAACTCGGGTTTAGCTTGTAAGATGGCATCTCAACAAAATAGATACGCGAAACCATTCGAATGAATGCATCAGAATTCTATCCGAGTTTTAATTTTGAATTATTCACTTGCAATGATGATGTAAATATACTTGTTGATGAGATAAATCTATGGGCTTGGTTGCACTTCTGATATTTGTACTACCAGTTAGTTCTGGTGCTTGATACGGTACTCAATTCTTTAAAATGTGTGTTTGGTTTTTTGCTGATTAATTGGATGGCCGTGAAACTTCCGTGGTTGTCCTAACAGTAAACACCAGGGCTTCTATTTTTTTAAATTTAATTTGAAGTTCAGTGGATTGGCGATCCAGTTCTCTAAACTTTTGTCTCAGAAAAAAGTTTAATTCCTTTGAATAATTTCTACCAATAAATTTAGGTAAAAAAAAGGCCAAAAGCTTGTTACTGCTAATTTAGATGCCCAGTGAACAAGGGAGTTTTGAAAATGGGGCAGACTAGGACTGATATATCAAAAGATACAACAAGCTACCTGGTTTTAGTGTTTATTCAATAGAAACTGGAACTTCCCTATTCCTAAAATCAAACTTCAGCCATTGCCCATTGCATATTGTATGAAAAAATAGCCTTTGCCACAGAACTTCAATATTGTTATGCTTCCAGAATTTTCTTGTGGAAGCTGATAAAATTAATTCTTCCGTCTTCAAGTGTAACAATATAAATTGCCACAGTATGCTAACAAATATTGCTAAAAATTTGAATGATGATGATCCTGTTATAGGGAACAAATCAATGCCCTTGACTTCAGTGAGGCTATATCTGTTTCACTGGGCTCTAGATTAATCGGTCAATTTCTTTTTTCTCTCGTTCTTGCTTGGAAGATTCTTTGGTTAATTACTGTCAACAATTAAATCAGTATACCTTGTTTCGCGGTTCTACAACATCTTTCAGGTTGTTGTAGATATAGTTCTTTGTCAATATATCACAGCCAAATATCACAAGACACATTTGTTTAGTGTTTTTTTTGTTATTTGTTCTTGCAGATTCCGGCGACCTCCTGGGGCACTTCCATCTTCTATGCTTGGATTTGAGGCTTTAAGTGGTGGATTGGATGATTTTGGCTTTGAAGATTACCTTAATGGTAAGACACACAGACCTGTTTTTTCTTTGTCATCTTCTTACAATTTTTCACTTATCAAAGGAATCCCTTTCTCTTCTTTGTGATTGGAAATGATTATGTGCATGTGTCTGGGACTAATTTGTAGGGTTTTTGTTCCTTTCATCTTGAGTTGGTCATTGTATCATCCAAAATCCATATTTTTTGTAGCAGTTGAAATAGTTTTTCTGGTGTATGTTCACCAATGTAATTCTCCATTTGTTAAATTTACAGTGCCACAAGATTCAGAGACCTATCGGCCACCAGATATGCATCATGGCATGGAGGTTCGTCTTGGCCTCTCAAAGGGACCTGTTTACCCTAGTCACAATTGAGCGGCCTATGAACCTACTTGGACTACTGCCATTATGGTAGCGCAAGTATGAACTGGGTACCTTTGCTTTTTTATTTTCTTATGAACATTATGAATTTGTGGAATCTAGAGCTTGTTGTGAACTGTGACTTGATGGATTCCCATTATCTTGAAGACTTGAAACTCTGGATCTGAAAAAATTTATGATGTTGATGTCTGATGTTTCGTTGTCAAATTTATTTTCAAGATACAGAGCAATGTATTCCCTGTTATTATAGATATTCTGCTGAGCAGTAACTTGGAAAACTTGAATTGCAAACATAGCTGATGGGTTCAAAAGTACTTCCAAGGTCCCAATCCATGATGGGCGAGACTCATGATCTATGCAGCACACAATTATGCTGCTCTTTTGCTCAACAAATAAAAATAAAGAAAATAAAGTATGCTAACACTTGTTATTTGTACAAGGGTGAGATTATCAGAGGATAAAGAAAAAACCTCTTATATTTGAAGAAAAAAACCTTGATTTGCAGGCATAATGGTTTTCCTTTTTTGACTAAAGCACTAACACCCAATCCAAAAGGGACTGGAGACAAAAGATCAACTGAGCTTGTCTCTGTTGGTTTGCTGTGACAACTCTAGTCTTTGGAAAAAATAAAACTTCAGTTGCTGCTCCCGCTGCTCTCATTCAGGCTTGAGCCATCCTGCCTAGAGTTTGCATTCCATTTCCAACTATGCACAGCATCCTCCAGAACCTTTGCTCATGTTTCGATTTTGCGTGCCCAGTCTTCCGCCCAGGACCTACAGCCCAATTTCAGAAAGTGTTACTACAAATATTCGTAGAATGAAAAGTGAGAGGTATTGTGCTATGGTGATAGTAGTCTCATAATCATTTTTACCACCAAAATAATCGATGTTGAATTCAGATGACACCAAAATGTAAGTTACATACAGATTGCAAATGTAAAGAAATGCAGGTAAACGCCTGAAGTGACACAGATTGCAACTGTACAAAATGCAGGTAGAAGACTGTTCAGGCTGTACTCTTATCGTATCCATGATTCTCTAATTATTTGCTTAACAATTTCATGGATCACATAAATAAGCAACAAATGGCCAATGCTGGCATACCTCAGAATCTGAACCGCTTCTTTCTCAGTTCTAATATCGATTTAGTTTCAGTGATGGCCTCTCGTTTTTGATGGAAATCAGCATGCAGTTTTTCTATGCTCTCTTTTTCTGTCATGCTATTGACTCTATTCCTGGCAAGCTTCTTGAGCATTCCACCAACTTCCTCCCTGAGAATAGTTAATAGCTGTTCCAGACAGTGAAGGGCAGCTTTCTTCTTCATATAATCAGCAAGAGACTCATCTAGAGCTATTTTTTCCGTCTCCAGATCATGCATGGCAGCACGGAAAACCTTGTCTACATCCAGACCACGATCTTTCTCTTTGTTTATCTTCTCCTCCCACAACCTTGGAATCTCTCCTCTATGGATTAAATCAGACTTGATTTCCTCCATCTCAGTTAACCTTGATAAATTTTCTGCTCCAAGTCGAGATAGCTCAGCACGAATCATTACTATCAGTCTGCCGCTAGCCAGTGCAACTGCAGCTTGTCTTATTGTTGCAGGTTTGTGTGGTTGAAGGCGCCTGGTGTTCCCTGTTCCAATTGGCCAGAAAATCGATGTGAACCAATGTAACTAGACATAGTTATCACAGCAGGTTCAATTTGCTGAAGCTGATGGAATGCATTTATTGAAAGAAACATTAAATTGAGCACAAGAAAGTTGGACACACCAAAAGTTCTTCTGGTTATGCTATGGTCACCTGCGGTTAGGTCCTTCAGCAGCTGTGGTGACAAATCTAGAAGAGCAGCATTCAAATCCAAGAAGCCCACTTTTGTCCTTAACATCTGGACTGCAGATAAGTCAGACCTTTAAACCCAGGATAAAGGGACACAGCTACACGAAAATAAGGCTACAGTTACCCCCAAAAATAAACTTTGGGTACTCCGTGCCTTTTCTTCCATTTCAAAACGAGGTGGATACTCCAACAGAACTTTCCAGTTCACCAAATCAAACCGAGTTACAAAGCTGCAGTGACAGGCAAGTACCAATGTGTTAGCAAACTATTATGGGGTACTGTGTCTGTGTGAGTGGTTGGGGCTCTTGGGGAATCAAACTGAGACATAAGGCTGCAGAACAGGTAAGTACTGAAGTGTTAGACCCTGAACTATTACAGGGCAGTGTTGGGGGTGAGGGATGGCGTGTTGGTGACAGGGAGAGATTAAATTGTTACAAAATGAATGGCGAGATAGTTGCCATTCTGGTTTGAAGTCAAATCTTCCTGCGGCATCTGAGCTATCATGGACATCTGGATAGCTGGAATTCACAGGAGAGAGCTTGCTTGAAACAATGCCCACTTCTCCAAGGGCTTCTCATGAAAACCTTTTTCTAGATTAGGACAATGCTGTTCTCCAATTCAAATGCATCAGCGAGGTGCTCCTTACCTTGGATAAACAGAAAGTCTGGATCATTAACACTAACACCATCAAATGCATCAACCTTCTGATCAGCTGTTGTTATCAACATGACTAATCTGTGCCTCGGATCCCTGTATGTGGCACAAAATTGATTTTGACCCATTTGCGGATACAAAACATGGTTATTGAACTTAGTAATGGAATCTTAGGCTTCATGCTTCACTGACCTTTCTGACAAAGAGTTTGCTTTAACTAACCATCTCGCATACGCCCTCCTGGTACACAATTCATTGGGACTGACATCATTCTCAATGATCTGAGTAGCATAGAGAGAACAACAAAAAAAAGGAATGCTTAAAACAGAATGAATACATAGTTGTTTGGTTTTAACGGTACCTCCACTTTGAAAACTTTGATTTTTCACCACAAAACCAAAGCTTGATCTTAAAAAAATATATAGTCATCTTTTATGACTCACAACAAAGGGAAACTAGTAATATATGGTGGAAAGAGAACATGAGGGATATGTCAGAAGATTTGGTTAATCATGCCACTAAATTACTAGATACCTTAACTGATAAAAGGCAAGAGGTTAACTGAAAATCTATTAAATAGCTATTCTTGTGGAGATACATCAAAAAGAGATTCTGACAACAAACCTTAAGCTTCTTCAGAGCTAATAAAGCTTCTTGCTGGGTGTTATCAGGAGCAATGGGAACTCTACATCCTTTCCTTACTTGCAGTGCTGTGGTATTAGCAAGAGAGAAAAAAAATCCTTGCATGATAAATCAGTCATGATATGAAGGTAGTGCTACTTTTCAACATATTTCGATACAAATATGGACAACACTCAAGATACATGAGCATGTCTATCTAGAGCTATACCTTGATATAAGCAGCAAAAGTCCTTTTATATCTGAAAAATCAAGCTGTTCAAAGTAATAGATCATGGTTATTCACTCTCATTGAACTGGGATCCTAAATTGATCTCTCTTATGTTAGAGTAAGCATTTCACTGAAGTCCCAATGCTGCAATCATGCTTGCAGATTACAGGAGCAGATCATATATAAGCTCTAAATAGCTAAAGTTATTAAAGAATACTCTATATATGGGAATTCAGTATCATGCAGTGAAACTTGGCCAAAGAAATATATGTTCAATTTAATAAAAAGTTAAAAACACTACGTATAGCACCCAAAAATTGAGAATTACTCACTGAGCACTATAGAGCATACCTGATGATGGGGGATCCTAATCTAGTTTTAGACATGTTCTGCCAAGATTGAGAGCTTTTACATTTAAAATTGTGTATGCGTAATTACAATTTTCATTTCACTGTAATCACAGTTAGATTCCTTGCATGGGAAAATACTGCAGTAAAATCAATGGCTGTACATTTCATTCTCCCAAACAGATGCAGTGACATTCAACATCATAAGTGTACCCGAAATGGGATTCTCAACCGGTTTAGATACATTGGACAACAGCTTAGTCTTATCATCAAGAGGGGCTTCTGAAACCGGATAAACTTTAGTTGTAAGGGGAAGGCGAGGGCGCTGGGAGATGGTTGGGAAGAGGGCACGAGGTCTGCATCGCTCCACAAGGACTTGGTTCCATTCCTTCCTCACACCTTCTTCGCCGCGAGATGCTTTCTAGGGCTTCGCGATTGGATTGGCTTCTTCTGCTGTCGAGCAGGTCTATGTATTCCCTAAAAATGTTTGATTTTTGGCTTGCTGATTTTTTGGTACATAGCCCGCGAAATGTTGACAAATAGATTTTACACCCCTATAAAACCACTGAATTTGTGCACAGCACCTCTGCATAACGTATGACAAATTTTGGAAATTTACAGGGGTATGCCGCAAAACTCCCCAAAACTTAATCTGTCTGATGTGAACCGTCGATCTAATATCCCGCTCAACTAACTAACGGTCTCGATTGATTTAAGTGCCATCGATACACAACTCTCAATCTTTGTCGTCCATCAGTCTCATGGAAAGGATTAACGGTCCAGATTCACTTAAGATTGTTCCAAAATTGAAGGAATTCTTCGGCTTCTTCCTGGACTCGAACTCCCACCGTTCTCAGTCGGCGGGGATGTCTCACCGGAAGCGGCCATGCGACTCACCCCCGCCGCCGCGGTCAGACGCGGCCAAGCGCTCCCACCACCGTTCCAGATTGTCCTCATCGCCATCCCCCACCAAGCACCGCCCAAAGTTCCAGACCTACCTGGACGCCCCCGACCTCCACCCAAAGACCCGCCTCCTCTGCGAGATCGTTGCCACCACGCCATCCTCCTCCATTGAGCGTGCCCTTGACGACTCCGGCGTCCGCGCCGTCTCCCACCCGGACGTCGAGGCCGTCCTCAAGCTCTCCTACGCCCACCCGGGCCCCGCTGTCGCCTTCTTCCGCTGGGCCGGCCCCCTCCTCCCCCGCGCCAACTCCCACTCCCCCTACTCCTGGAACCTTGTCGTTGACCTCCTTGGCAAGAACCTCCTGTTCGACGCCATGTGGGACGCCGCCCGCTCAATGCACTCCCACCGCCTCCTATCCCTCGCCACCTTCGCCTCCATCTTCTCCTCCTACGCCGCCGCCGACCGCCCGATGGATGCCCTCGTGGCCTTCCACGCCATGCCCCGCTACGACCTACCTCACGATTCTGCCGCTCTCAACTTCCTCTTCTCCGCCCTCTGCCGCGAGCGCCTCTCCTCCTTCGCCCGCGACTTCTTTTCCCGTCTCCGCTCCCGCACCCGTCCAGACGCCGACACCTACGCCATCCTCCTCGAGGGCTGTGAGAACGAGGACGACCTCCGCTCCGCACGCGAGGTGTTCGGCGAAATGATCACCGCGCTTGGGTGGGACCCCGCCTGTGTTCCCTCCTACGATTCCTTCTTGACCACCCTCTTTCGGGGTTGCGGCGGTCTCGATGAAGCTCTGAGGTTCTTGAGGATCATGAAAGAGAAGCGGTGCTGCCCGGGAATGAAGTTCTTCAGGACAGCGCTGGACGAGCTCACCAGGCAGCGAGATACTCGCGGTGCCCTGGCGCTCTGGGACGAGCTTGCCGGGCAGACTGGGTGTTACCCGGACACGCCCATGTACAACTCCATTATCGCTCTGCATTGCTACACCAACCAGATGGACATCGCTTGGCAATTCTTGGATGAAATGGCAATCAACGGGGCGTTTCCGGATTCGGAAACTTACAACCTGATGCTGCAATTCTTGCTCAAGAGCAGGAAGTTGAGAGATGCGTCGGCGGTATTCAATGAGATGGTGAAGAATGAGTGTTGCCCGACGGCGGAGAATGCCGCGGGGGCAATCAGGCACTTCCTTGACACAGGAGATTGGGAGATGGGGGTGAAGCTATGGAAGTGCATGGTTGCTAATGACCTGAAGCCATTGGAAGAGAGCGCTAACATGCTGGTTGGGAAGCTGCGAGAGCTTGATAAGCTCCCGGAGGCTTGCAGGTATGCAGAAGATATGATTGATAGAGGTATAAAGTTGACTTCTTCCACACTCTCGAAGATGAAGAGTGCACTTCAGAGAGTGGGCAGGGGAGTTGTTTATGATCATCTACTGAGGAAGTGGAAAGCCCATTAGCGACCAATTGCTCATGACATTTGCTTATGTTAGAGCTTCAGCTTTTGCAACTTCCCAGCCACGAAGATTTAATTTACTACATCTTTGGCTGTTGAACTGGTTGCTAGCTCTGACAATTGTTGTGCAACACATTCCTGTTTCAGATTTGTAATCTGAGCTTCTCTAAATATAGTTTTACCTGAATCTTCTCATGGTTGATTGTTTAATTTCTCTGGTGCTCTCCATTGGATGTTCGTGGAACCCTTTTTCCTCTCTTAAAAGTCAGAACAAAAACTTCAAACAACACTACTACAAAAAATGATTAATTGTATGTCTTTCCATAAATGTAAATTATGACGATGACAATTAATTTACACAATAATACAAGCGTTTGGGTTTTCATCGCTGAAAATAGTCGTCAGGCGATTAGCATCAGTAGCGATGCTGTAAATCCCCTCGCGAAGCGGTGTGGGATAGTGGTGGTACTCTCTGCTGAAGTACTCCCTCCGTCCTTCCCGCTCCTCCCACACGGGCAATGGAGACATCACATATTGGTGGTGATCTGGTCCAGTGTGTGCTTGTCTGGGCTCGTTCCGGTTCCAACCATGTGATACTCCATCGCTTGCAGCTGGCTCATCCGCAAATCGAACACGAGGCTCGGGCTTCTGTTCAACTGCTTCTACTACTCTCTTGGCCTCATATGCCACAACTTCAGGGTGATGTTTCAGTGTGGGCGTAACTTGAGTGGGTTCCGGCGATCGCATGATGATCGGGTTGTCGTTGAAAGTCACGGATTTCGACATAGCTCTTTCAAGCCGTGCCATGTGTGCTTTGTCGCAGTGAATGATGCTCAACGGTGAGGCTGCTACCGTTCTGGGTACCGTTCTCTTCTTGCCTAGCACAACAGCACCAAACTTTTGAGACACTAATTTCTATATTAATGCTCACGTTATAACTCCTAATTAACACGGTAACTTCAACTCAAAATAGTAATCAGTTACATTAGAGCAAACAAACCAAGTTCATATCGAGTGAAAATTGAAGGAAAGGACTTCAGCTCTGTTTTACATGAGAAAAGAAGCTTAGAATTCAGCTTGTCACTCAAATAAAAAACTATGAAATACCAATTCAATTCATCATTATCTGTTTCTGAAAACTAAATTGAAACGGTCCTTTTTACTGTCAACATGATCATTTAATGGAACTCTATGCTGTATTTAATTCATCCTATCATCCAAGTATTCCTCCTCATTTGCCGTTGCTTAACTTGTTCGAACAAACCATTAACCATGTGATTCAACTCACAAATATGTCAATATAGAGAAGTGAAGACAATAAAGGGAGAGAACATGGTTACCACTGCAACACCCAAATGCATCGGAGACCATCTTGCCAAGAGGATAGCAACCCATTTGTGACACACCGCGGAGAGCGATTAGAGTTTCAGCCTAAATTGTCTCATCCCTCGTTTCCTCCACAATAGAGTTTGATTTCAATGGTTGTTTATACTGAAATATTAAACCAAGCAAAGGGCATAAGTCGCACAACAAATGGGGCCACCGCTATCTTTTGTTCTATAAAAGAAAGAAAAGATAGAAACGATCAAAACAGGGGATAGCTTTGAATATATTCCTGGTGTCAGCTTCAAGACACAAGCATGAGTATTGAACTAGCACCAGCCAAATGTATAGCAAATTAAAACACATGTCCTCCCCATTTGAATATATTTTCCTGTCAAGATTCCTCATAATGGACTAGAAAATGGCATTCTTGTGAGTGTTTTTTGATGTAAAATATTGAGTTTTAGGTGTCTCGAACTTGAATTAGAATTTGAGTTAAAGTAGAAATCCAAAGTTGGATTTAAATTTATGATTGATTTATATTATTAGGAGTTGTAATTAGAGTAAAACTCGAACCCAATAAGAGTCTATAAATATATTATAATATATAAGACTTATGTGTGGCACAACATTGAGGTTGAACTAGAGAGAAATAGAAAGAGAGGAATAGAGAGAATAGAGAGAAAAGAAAGAGAGAGTGTGTTAACTCTCGTGTGTAATTCTTTCTAGTGTTTCTCGGTGGTCTCTCGTGGTGGTTCCTCGTGGTGCTCTCTTGGAAATTCTCTCTGAAGGTGGAAGCATTGCCGAGATTTGGAGAAAGAGTTTAGTTGAGTAAGAAAGAGTGAAATCTTTTTTGTAAACTTTTGTAAAAGCCTTTATCCTTTGATAGTGGATCTTTTGTTGTCTTATCTTGTTATTTTCTTTTATCTTGTATTACTTCTCGTTTCTTGTGTTGTTTGAGACAAGGTGATTGTTATAATATCAGGTGTGATGAATTAATCACACATCGGATATTGGATAGATAGAGTCTAATAGATATAGTGAAAAATACCCATATCCCATGAACTTGAGCTTTTGGGATGGTTTGGTGTTCGACTCAATATATGGATTTGATTTACCACTCTTGCGGCTCCCCAACAAATGGTATCAGAGTTTCAGGTTCGAAGTTGTGTAAACTCTTAAGACCAAAATTACCATGATAATACGACTGAATTGAGTCACATGTTAGTCTCATGGTAAAGATCGGCGAAAGGGCGCGGGCGCTGGCCCAAGGGTTTGAGCGCTAGCGCGAGGCCAGCGTGAGGTCGGAGAGAGGGCGCATGCGCGAGCGCCAGAGGCTGGTGCGAGAGTGCAAGCGCAAGGCCAGCAAGGGTGCGGTCATCAAAGGTCGATGAGAGGACATGAGTCACACGGTGGAAGTGGTTGAGTAAAAGAGTATTTGATTAATAGTGTTAAATTGATGTGGTCAAATCATACCTAAAGGAGAAGATTGTTATAATGTCAGGTGTGATGAATTAGTCTCAAATTGGATATTAGATAGATAAAGTCCAATAGATATAGTGAAAAAGACCTATATTCCATGAGTTTGGGCTTTTGGGATCGATTGGTGTCCGACTTATTATATGGATCTGGTTTGACACTCTTGCGACTCCCCAACAAGTGGTATCAGAGCTTCAAGTTTGAAACTGTGTAAACTCTTAACACCGAATTTACTGTGATGATGCGACTAAATTAAGTCTCATGGCAAAGGCTGGCAAGAGTGTGGGCGCTGGCACGAGGCCGGCGTAAGGCCAAAGAGAGGGCATGTGCGTGGGCATTAGAGGCATGTGCGAGGGCGCAAGCACGAGGCCGGCAAGGGCACGGGCATCAAAGGCCGGTGCGAGAACATGAGTCGCACGGTGGAAGAAGTCGAGTAAGAGAGTGTTTGATTAAGAATGTTAAATTGATGTGGTCAAATCACACCTGAAGGGGGAGATTGTTATAATGTCAAGTGCGATGAATTAGTCTTACATCGGATATTGGATAGATAGAGTCCAATAGATATAGTGAAAAAGACTCATATCCCATGAGATTGAGCTTTTAGAATGGTTTGGTATCCGGCTCACTATATGGATCTAGTTTGATACTCTTGCGGCTCTTCAACAGTAAAATTGGAAATGAAAGTTCATCTCGCTAACTTCATCTCGCTAATCAAATATCAGATTCACAAAAATCCTTAAAAATTGAGGTTAGAAAATTTTTATTGTTGGGTTATATATATGCATGTATATGTACATGTACTTATGTATATGGGTGAGAAGCTTTTAAAACTGTTTAACGTAAATCAGATATCAATTAAAAGCACCGTCTTTCCTTTTGAAAGGATGATTAGCATCCAATGTTTCAACAATGGAAAGCGGAAGATGACAACATCACATGCTCTTGTGGTGCATGTACGCAAGCTGAAGCTGCTGTCCTTTTTCCCAGAGGGATCTCTTCGGTGAGTTTTCATTTGATTAGTCAAACTGGATGATAAATGAATTCCTAACCAAATTTTCTTTCCTGGAATTCATCCAGATTCATATGTAAAAAAATCAGGAATGAAAATAGAACAGTTAAATGATCAGTGGAGGGGACTATGAGGCCTATTCTCAAAAGATAAGGAGGAAGATAGAGGATGCTTTTCCAAGAAAGCAAGTTGCATTTTGGCTTCTCTTTTCTGCAATGCAAATCAAGGCAGCTTTTGATTCTTCCATCCCCTTCATCTTCCCCAACGTCTTTTCCTGGTCCTCAGAAACCCTAAAAAAAAAAAAACAGTTTGGTGGTGAGTCTCTTTCACGTGCCTTTCCTTATCTCCCTGTACCCAAACCACTGGCTTTTGAGACCATGGAGTGCTTCATCATCAAATGCACAAATTAAATAGTATCAGATTTAATTGCTGCCAAAACCCTTACTATTGGATCCATCTTCATGTTGCTTACCTTCCTAATTAATATATTAAATGCAATCTACAAATAATATTCTAGTCAATTTGAAAAGCTTTGTCACTTTAAGTATCCATGAAACTAGGGTTTTGCTTCCCCTGAACTATGTCTAGGATCTAGTGTAAACATTTCAAAAAAAAAAAAAAAAAGAAAAAAAGACATGATGATTTTTTCATAAACTAAAAATTTCAATATATATATATATCGATACAATAATTACAAGAGGACATGATTAAAACAACCTAACGCCCACTAGGGATGTTCATTGATACGTGTAAGGCTAGAAGATGGATCTACCGAATATTGCAATCAATCGCTCACAGTTGCATTCATCAAAGTGGCTCCTCACGCCAATTCTTGCAATTTAAATAATTTTACATATTTAGAAGGAAGATAAATCTCACCGAAATAAATCAGAAAATAAATAAAAACAAATAAATTTGACTAGTTGTCCATGAGCCACCCCACAGAACTAGGGCAACCCCACATGGCGTCGGGGGAAGAAATCCAAGAACTCACGTCACCTTCGTCCTTGTGCTCCAAAAACGCATGCATCTTCCCATTTTCATTTCCACTTCCATTTCCTCCTGCACTGAATCCACAACCATCAAAAAGATAGCAGTATACCACCAACCTTTACCTTACAAATTCTCTGCTCTTCTCGTTCGTCTCCCCCATCATCATCTAGTTTGTCTTCAAAAAGCTATGGCGATCAGGATGCGCCTGCTGTTGCCTGTGATGCTTCTCAGTTCATTCGTGGTCGGAGGAAGAGCTCAAGCAGAGGAGAAGTGTACATGCGTGCCATGCGGCTGCCCCAGCCCTAGCTCGCCGCCTCCGCCGCCAGCTCTCCCTCCGCCTTCACCACCGCCACCAGTCCTGCCACCGCCTTCACCACTGCCACCAGTCCTGCCACCGCCTTCATCTCCTAATTGTCCGCCTCCGCCTTCACCGTCCGGCGAGTGTTGCCAGTCTCCGCCGTCGGAGGAGTCTAGCCCACCTCCCCCGTACGCTGCATGGAACCCGCCGGGGAATCTGTACCCGATCGATCCGCGATACAGGACGTGGAACAGTGCCCGGCGCTTGACACCGAGGCTGCCGGCTGCTTTGGTGTGTGGATTGTTGGCGGTGTCGTTCTCTTGGTGGGGATGAGGGTGTCATTGGTACTTACTTCTATATGAACTCCTCACATAATATATGTGTTAGATCTCCGTTTCATGTTCAGTAAATTGTTGACAAGATGTTTGAAATCTTGATACATTTATGTTCGATCAATCATCAAAATAAGTGTTCTATGAAATAGAGTTTCCTTAACAGTTTTCGTGCAGCCAATTCTGATTAGTTGCTTGCAATTGCATATGATGATTCGTTTCCTTTTTTTCTAGCATAAAAAAAATTGACTTTTGAAGAAAGTCTAGATTCATAAT
Organism: Trichopus zeylanicus subsp. travancoricus; assembly: GCA_005019695.1. Classification (NCBI taxonomy): domain Eukaryota; kingdom Viridiplantae; phylum Streptophyta; class Magnoliopsida; order Dioscoreales; family Dioscoreaceae; genus Trichopus; species Trichopus zeylanicus. The sequence goes on from RXID01014346.1 coordinate 807,389, forward strand.
CAGGAGAAGCACAAGGGAGGAAAAGAAGTTGGAAGGCAAAAGGGAGTTTAGATGTGAAGGCAGAGAGAACTAAATGAATGATTAATTAATAGATGATTGCTTTAGTCTTAATCATGTGCTGTCCTTGGAGTCTGGCGGAGAAAGAAAAAGGATTCTGCGAGGGAAGCTTCCAGTCAATTACAAGCGTGGCCCATATACTACTGGTGCTCAATGGCAGGATTAATTAGTGACTAACTATGAGGTTTTGATGGTAACATGCTTGAGAGGTCTTTTTCTTGATAGTTTTAGTCAATAAGTTGTTCTCCAAAATTGAGAATTTGGAGATAACCTCAAATCTGGGCCCATGAGAGTCTTCAAAAACAAGGAATTTTGTGGGGAAATCATGTGAAGCCACTTGTTTACCAAGAATCAAAGGAGGAGGCATAGCTGGCCCTGTACTAGGAGACATTAAAGGAGGAGGAGGAGGAGGAGAGAAGTCGTCCTGGAAAGCAAGAAGTTGAAATTGACAAGGAATGGAAACGTAGGCGTAGAAGGAGGTTCTTGTCGTGCTAACTGTGGGTGAAAAAAAAAAAAAAAAAAATGCCTCAAGCATGTCCAGGGAGTTGGCTGAAGAATCATGTACCTGAGATAGAGAGCAATGCCATCTAGTGACATGCACCTGTGACCCAGTCAGCAGTCGGGACAAATAGAACCGAACAACTTACGGTAGGAGTTCATCTCAAGTCAAACTCGATAGTTTATGCTGATCCAAGAATAATCACCATTTATTTCTGACCAGTGTTCAGCAGTGACAAGAGTCGAAGTAATTACTCTCTGTCACTCTCATAAACAATTTTAGTTCAACAGCTCTTTTTGCTTGGCAACAAGTCATGCTTTCAGCTGCATCAAACCAGGAATCAATCTAAAGCAGAATCTACTTGGCGCAAAACAATGGAACATGTTTCAAAGTGCATCAAAAGAGCCTCTGTGATAAAGCAGCCAAAAGCTAATCCATACAACAAACAAGTCTATCAAGTGGTCCATTTCTCCCAAAGATATGAGTGCAAAAACAAAAAAGAAAAAAAAAAACTTTTATCAAACAAAAGTTTCTGAAATTTGTCAAGCGTTTAACGCAGCAAACAGAGATTTAAATAATGACATTGTGACTCTTAATCGAAGTCTTTCTTTCTTATTACTTTGGGATTATGAATTTGCAGATTTGTGCTGTAATTATTAGATAATCTCTCTTGCTAATTAATTTTAGATAGACATCACCAAGCCTCGCAGAAAGCCAACCATCTCACCAAACTTGCTGCTGGAACACTGGAGAAAAGAAGCGCACTAACGTAGACGTTACTTCCTTTCAATTACCGCAAACACTCGCGCGCCCAGCTTCATGCACCCAAAAAACAACCCTAAAGTGAGTTAACAACTAGACCTCAATGAATTCTTGAAACGGGTTATCTTTCTGGGACTGTTTCTAGAGTGTCAATAAGCCCACATACAATGCTCCAAAGCCTCCAATAAGCTAAACAATTCAAGCTCAAACAATTTATTCCATTCTTTCGCATTATAAGCCAAAACGCTCAAGCTCCACGTCTCACCACCTCCAATATTCCTCCATCATCCTTCACCTTCTTCCCCACAATACCTGTTGTCTCCATTCTCCATTACTATGACCTCCAAGCTCTCCCATATTACCTCCAACCTTCTCCTCCTATGCCTCACTCTCCTCTCCGAGTCTTCCTTCTCCCACGCCTGGGACCAGTCGCCGCCGGAATGTCCCTACCCTTGCCTGCCGCCACCGACATCGGTCACCAACTGCCCTCCACCACCGCCTTCAGCACCAACTGAGCCTGGGAGCTACCCACCTCCTCCGCCAACGCCGGGATACGGGTACCCTCCGCCGCAGCCTTACCCGTACGGACCATTCCAGCCGCCTCCCAATGTTAACTTCCCTGCACCTCCTCCTCCCAACCCAATACTCCCCTATTTCCCCTGGTACTACTTGTCTCCGCCGCCGTCGTCTTCTGCTCCATCTCCGGCAAAGGCAACTCAAGGGATGAAGCTTGGAGTTCTGCTTCCATCGGCCTTGTTTTCCTTCTTTCTTATGTAGCGTAGACTGTCGCATTTGGAAACTGCAAAGTTTTCCACAATTTAGGTAAATAATTCCGAACTATTCATGATAAAATGCAATAAGTTGGTTTTTCCATTTGTTTTCTATCTATGTGAAAATTGTAATTAGTAGCACATGAATGCGAGCAGCTGTGAGGCATGGAAGAAGTCTTTTGAGTTGCTGCTTTTACTTGATCATTAAGTTCATGTTAGATACAAACAATATTGCTAATTAGACTAATTACATGGAGATTAGAGAAAATTTGGCTTGGTGGTGGCATGCAGCTGCTTTCCTTTGCTTTGGTGATGCATCTTCTTTTCTGTCTTTGCTTTTTGCTTTGTTAGCATTTTTAAGTGGTTGAAGCACATGAGAAGATGAAGTCGTCCGTTGGTCTGAGCAGCCTGATTCAATCATTTGACCTATAAAAATATACAAATTTCTTTTGCCAAATAAAATTACAGTAATAGGCAAGTTATATGGTATATGTATAATAAATTATGACATGTTCTAGACAACATAGTCGACATAAAATCACAGTTGGGTTGGACCATTCTAATGTAACTCTGTTTTTGCTTGAAATCAATCTGAGAACAGAGGCAAATTTGCGCCAAACCTACGACTAAAGAATATCAAGAAGTTGTAGGTATTGCCCCTCTGAAGGCATGTACAGAGCTGTCATACTCTTACTCGAGAAATTTAATACACGAGGATTCATTCCTCTAATCAGAACTTATTTTTTTGTGGTTAGGATAACTTCTGAGCCGAATATAATCAGGAATTCTTCACTATGGTGACGGCTGTGGAAGTGTGTCAGCCCGCTACATTCATCGCTTCCAAACCTTCAACCACTGAACCATCATCCCAAAACTAAACCAAAATGTGTTAAGAAACCATATTTAGATCAAGAAAGGGCAATGTTCCTCGAAGTTTCATTTGTTCCATCCATCATTCGACAGCTGAGGAACGTCAGATTCATTAATTGTGACGTGATACAATGCGGCCTAACAGGAATCACCAGATCCATTGTATGAATTACTCTCATAAAAAAGAAGGCTTGCATGAAACGTTGTCAAGAGGATGGTAGATTTCCATGAAATGGTGCATAACATGCTTGGAAAACTATTGACTCTAGTTAAATGTTCCTCATAGGAAAACAGGACCAGGTTAATTCAAAAACCAAAGGATGACTCACTGAAGGACTCCCAACAGGATTCCAAAAATTCAAATGATTCCAGGAAAACTAATTAATCAAGATCAGTATTCCTCCATAAGTAAGCAAGTCCAGATTGTCAAAAACCCAAATCAGACTCAAGAAGCTCCCAAGCGGATCTCACAAACTCAAGTTGGCAGGATTCCAAAGGAAATGGAAGGACACATCCTCAACAAAACCCAGAATAGCCACCTATTGATGATTCAGGAAGACTACAATACAAGGCTAAATGTTTCAACTTCAACAGTACTGGCTAAATGAAGGGAAGCATATTTTACCCCCTGCTAAGTCAGCACAAGCAAGTTCATGATAAATCTGCAGCCAACAATTATAAGAATTCACCTATTCTAGCTTTGAAGGTAGAGATATCTTTGAAGCACCAAATGGAAAGTAAATAAGGAGGCAATTGATTCATAATAAACCAAGTCAAATAGAATAAAGAAAATCTGATGGTCAATCAGAAAAATATCCATTTTGCATTCTAGAAAATAAATGAAAGGTACCATATTACAACAAAATTCTCTCCGATGAACAGTAACACAAAATAAGTCAGCCTACAGACCTTATTACTGCCGCACTTCAGCTTGCAAATGCTTTATAATTTCTGCCACCGGCAGAGACAACTCTGCTTCTGATGCTAAAGTTCTAACAACTCTCTCCATTGATCGCATGTCTTCATGGAACTCTGAATTCAAAACCAGATACGATAAATGCTCATCCAACACTAATCCCAACCCCATCACAATTGCCTCAAGCGAAGGAACGCTATCACACTCACTCAGCCCCAAAACGGATCTTGCCAGAGGGCAAGGCCCAGCCTCTGGGAACCTCTGGTACTTCTCCAACCATTTCAGGAAATACCTTACCAATCTCAACACCTCTGACCCATCAAGCATTGATATGGCAGATGAAAGCACGAGCCCGTCCAAATTCGATAACTTGAACACATAATGCAGGCACATCTCCGCCGACAAGAACCCATCATGTGCCAACATTAGCAATATTGAAGCTTCCTTAGCCAAAGTCGATGTCTTCTCATCCAAACCCCTTTGACTCGCTTTCTTTATCGCTAAAATGCATGAATTTTCCCATCTCTTTCTCACCGAAATCATGCTATTCAGGGAATCCGCAGACGGCGATAAGAAATACTTGAGTATCGAAACAAGCTCCGAAGACTTGAGATCAGGGATTTCACGAGCACAAACACAGAGCAGTTCCGATTGGTTCTTTTCCACAAGATTTTCGATCAGCTTAAGAGAAAAGAAACTACCGACAAGCTTCTGCAATATTAGGGTTTCAATTACCTCCCATAACTCCAAAACAAGGCATCCTTCAACAATCAAGCCTGCGACTTCTTTCCCAATGACAAACCCTAGCTTCTCGATCCATTTAGGAACGAAATCAGGATCAGACAGATCAAATTCGACAGAAAGGCCGCACCTTTCCGCGATCTTTGTGAAGAACGACCCAAGGAGAACAAAGAATCCATCTCGATCGAGAGACCGGGGATTTTTGAGCTTCCGATTCAGGGATTTGGATAGTTTTTGCAGGAGATTGGCGAGATCGGCGTCGTTGCTGGAGATGCTCCACCCAGAAACGCGCTTGACGAGGGATGCGGCGGGAGGGGAACCGTCTGCCTGGTTGAGGTTGCGGAGGACCTCTTTGGCGTTGAGTATGACCGGATGCTTAGTGGCCGGAGATAGGGTTCCGCCGTCAGCAGCAGCGGCAGCCGCGGCGATGGTTGCGAGTAACGTCATTGCAGAGGAGTCGCTGGAGCACCGGAGCGTCCTGAGGGGTTTTAGGGTTTATGTATTTTATGGAGTGGGTTTATTCATATATGTCCCTGTAAGGCGTAAATTTGTAAACATTACAGCATAACCCCTTAACTTTTTGAAAATTACAAAAGAGACGTAATTTACATATACAACCCTACATTATGGTTATTTTCATTACATCCGGGTGTTTTGTAAATTTATAAAAACACTCTCCTCTTTTGTTTATTTTGAAAGCAAACTCCTCTATACGCTGCCTTCTGAGAGGAGTCCCAAATTATTCTGAATATGCAATTTGTCTGTCCCTCTCTTTTAATCCCCTGGAAACATGAACAATTTGACTCCTCCAAGATGACATGGACTGGAATAACCAAAAGCATTAGGCTGAGGGGGTAGAAGCTCTATTTGATGGAAACTGAACATACTGTCTATTAGGTTCTCTTTTTAGGAAACTAAACATACTGTTGATTAGGTTCTCTTTTTGGTTGTTCTCCAATCCGAGTCTATAAAAGTTGTACAAGAATACACGACTCATGAGGCAACATGAACTGCTAAATTCCCATCTACACTCTTCATTGTCTTCCCCATTATTTCATCTTTCTTCGGTCCATCTCTAGCCAAATTGTTGGCCTTCGCAACTTTCTTAGATTTCCCCACTACTTGCTGTTGTTGTGAAGTAGGCTTGCTCTTTTCCTTTTGACCTGCTTCAGACTTCCTAGTGGGTTTTGATGCCTGATTCATGTCTTTCGAAGCTGGATTTGAATCCTTGGTATCACCTTCAGATGTTGTAGGACCATCAGACTGGGCAGAGCTCCTGTATTCACTGTTGCAAGTGCTTTCTTGATTTCTCAACTCGGATAAAAAAGGGGTTTTCTTCTCTTCAGATGTAGTACTTCCAATGCCAGTAGTTGTGTTATTGATCTGCAACTTAGTCAATTTAGTTGGTGCCGTGATCACCTGCAACGAAGAAAATTCTCCAAGTCAATCTAGTCTAGTATTAAGTTTTAGTTGGCTAGAACTGCACCAGGAAATATTATCAGAAATGCATGGAAAAGTAAGAATCAGACGCAACTTAATATTCAACTAAAAATATGCTTTTTGCTTTAATAGGGCAAGAGGATAAGGTTTAGTTTTCAAAGACAGAACACAGTATAAATGGACCTGTTTTCTGTCAGATGCTCTCAGCACACTTCTGTGATAGAAAGAAGGCATAGGTGTGGCTTTAAATTTGAGGTTCTTCCGAAGCTGTTTTATCTCGGCTTCTGTCTCTTCCTGCAAATTTGAGAACCGTATTCATGCATCCCTATTTGCAAGGGAGAAAACAGCTACTGGAAAACTAAAGCAACACAAGTCAGCCTTCACATGCTCACAGCAAATTGTGATGATACATATAGAGGGATTTTTAAAATGAAATGAACCAAAGAACTATAAAGCATCTGCAGACATTCCCACCAATGGTAATAATATGCATACATTACTTTCATAATGAAACTGCAAACAGTGAATACCTTGAACAAAGTCATTTTTTATAGCAAAGCTGCAGAAGTAAACACAATTTTGAAGCAAACACTATTACGTAATTTTACAAGGACATGATTTCATATACCTGTGTCCTAGCTAAGATCTCACTTCTCTCAGCCTCTTTTGCTTGGAACTTCTCCTCCATCCTCATGGAAAACTAAACAACATGAATTGGTGGATAATGAGTAGTCCACTAAAAGCTATTTATCTTGCACTAAATTGAAATTTGATCAACCAATAGAAAGTGTACCTCTTTTCTTTTTTCAGCCCGTTCATCGCTTCTGAAACTGAACGCAGCAGTCTGTTTATGCTGCCTAACTTCCAGCTTAGCTGGATAAACAATGTGCTTGGACCTGCATAGATGTCACCCATTCAAGATGTTACAATTGAAAGACAATTATTTCTAAAGCTAAGTAATTTTTGGCAGATGGGCAAAAACTGATTCCATACTTTACAGAAATAGATTGAGAAATAGGACCACCCTTCTTTTCTATTTGAGCTTTTCCACTGTCAAGTACATATAACACAGATTATTACAGAAGATGCTGTAAATTAGATGTTGGAGCCTACAGCAGAAGATAGATTTAATTTGGCAACTACCTTCTAGTTGCTTGTTGTATTTTAGTTTTCAGAGATCCGGAGTCCTGTAAAGAATAATCATTAGTAGAAATAAGTTATTTAAATAGAATCAGAACCCAAAAAGCAACTAGCTGGTCAAACAACACTGCTTCAGCAGCTCACCTGCAAAGCTGGAAGAAAATATAACACTGAATCTGTTTCAGAAGCAGTATAATGATGTAACTGGTTACTACATCTTTGTATATAACATCTTCTCACCTTGGTCTATTACTAAATCTACATAGTATGTTAATCAATGAAAATTTTAATCTTTTTATTTGATATCCAGGCCGAGCTATTGAATTTCAATAAATAAAACTTGAGAAAAATTTTCCTCACAAAGATGGACCATAAACAATAAGGATATCGACCTTAGATGATACCAGCAAGCTCTCTAACCTCTGATTTTGGTGTTTTGAAGCCACAAACCGTAGCTGGTGGAACTGCTAAAGGCGATTGCTCCTCTGATTTTGCCCTCAGTGCATCCCTCATTTCCCTTAATGTTTTGATAAAATGCTTACCAGAAGAAAGACTATTCTTTTCAGCAGAAGTCTGTCCTGGAATCTGAACAGAGAGTGGTTCAGTTTTCGATTTTGCCTCTGCACTTTTCAGTTGAACTGTTGTTTTAACCTAGAAAAAAAATTCCCACAAATATTTGATCAGATTATGTACAATCACAAACAAAATGTGGCAAAGACTTAAGATGATAATGTATGCATTTGAGTTATGCAGAACTATCCCCACTTTATCCTAACAATATATTATGCTATAAAGCACCAATTCTAAAGGCTAATATATGAGAACAAACTCCAAGGATGAAGGCTGTTTTGATTTGTTCAGCCTCTAAAGAGAAAGAGAGAAACAAACTGAAAGCAGATCACATCACAAGCCTGTATGATATATGGTGATTGCTTTATTTATTTATTTATTTTTTTTACTTTTTTAGTATGACATTAGTAGTCCTATAATAATTTCCTAGCTGATAGAAGAGACCAAAACTTGAGGCTTATGTCATGCAAACCAAGACAGTGTAGTAATACGGTTAATAATTGTTTTGTTGTACCCATGAACCTAAAAAATCTGAGACAAAAGATGCATACAAAGTAAAAGTGTTCTTCAATGAGAAATCAGTCCTCCATTACCTTAGAATTTTCTGCTGTTTTCACCTCATCTGGACCATCACTTTTTTCAACTTTAGGTCTCTGAGATAAAGAATCCACCTCCTCAGAACATTCTTCCAGAACCTTGGGCTCACTTTCAAAATTCTGATCAGCAGTTGTATCCGAAAAATTCTCATCCGAAGCAACTGTTCTGAATTTAGGATGCACTTCATGTATGTTAGCATGATCCACCAATCTGACAGAAGAGCTCTGAATGTCATCTTTGTTGGAGGGCATGCATTCAATTATAATTTCAGAAGGTGAAATTTGTTCTTGTCCATCCTCCACTCTATCTTCATAATCATCTGAAGTAGCTGGTTTTCCAACACATGAATTTAGGTGAAGTTGTTCCGCATCCCGAAAACCATCAGATACATCCATGTGTTTTTTCCATTCTTCATTTCCATTTTTGGTAGTCTGGCATTGAGCACCATTTTGACTCTCAAATGAAGCCTGATTCAAAAGAGGCTTCTTCTTGAAATGAGCTTCAAAATATGCTTTTTTCTGAGTGACTGAGCCAGGAGTAGAGCACTTCTCAACTTCCTCGAGGTATCTGTTGTATGAGAACGACGACCTTCTTTCCCAGGATAAAGGTTCAGACTCGAAGCGTCCAAATGATACTGAACTACTACGCAAACTGCCAGCCTGACAATATACAAAAAAAAGAGAAACAATATGGTACAACCAACAAGTAAATTCAAAAAATCTTCATTCCAAAAGTATAATCTATAATAGATTATAGACAGCCTACGCGTCAGCAAAGGTATCACCACCTAAATATGCCATCGAGCAAGTAGTGTTATAATTCCCATGGTCCACAGACTGTTAGCGAAAGGGCCACTATGTAGAAGTAAACTGGCAAGGGGTATAGACAAGTGATGCGCCACGAGTTAACCTAGCATTACTCTTTCTACAATTGGCCATGGAAAGGACAACATCACACTTTCAACTATTTATTCTAATTTCATCTTCAATTTTCTCTTTTTTTTTTCTGAAGGTGTTGAAGTCATAGGGGACTATATATTCTTCCACCAGGCGATTTTAACAAATACGATTGAAACTGAAAATCCATAACCAATGCTCTCTGCATTCTCCATCAGATATGAATCATATGATAACAAAAAAGATAGGAAACAAGAAAAAAACCTAGCAATCTGGGATAAAAGATCCAATATGCAACGTCAACAAACGAAAGCCACAAAGATGGAGAGGGAACCTGAGAGCCCGAGCGGTCCTCGAATTCCCCAGCCATGGAATGTCATACAACAGCACACCCAAAGCCAACGAAAAGAAGCCCTTGCCAAATCCCAAAATATGTCACTTGCACTCACCATAACCAATCCTCATTACTGCAAAATCGCAAGAAGATGAAAAATTTACAACATCAACAACAAAAGCAACCAAATTTAGCAGCATTCCACCAACATCGACGTATTTAGCAATTGAATACTCGCCGATTCACAAAAAAATTTCAGTCGAAAGACAGATCTCCTGCTACGCCAACTTACGCTTACGAAAAGGAAAGAAAACGCAAGAATTGAAGTGAAGAGCTCACCTAATCTCAAAGGGGCGTCGGCCAACGGGCCAAACAGGGACGAAATCCATCGAGAGAGGGCTCGTTCGAGAAAGCATCGCATGATCCAAAGCGAAAACCCACTCCCAACGCCGAAGTACAGTAAACCTAAATCGGAAGTTGTCGACTTTCTAATCGCGGAGCAGAGAAACGAGCGAAGACAGGACCGCGAGGGAGCGCACCGTTCCTCGCGAGATAGAACATGTGTCGGAGAGGGACTGTTCCCGTTCCATTTTGTCTCATTTCCGGGCAACTGACGCCGTTATTGGTCAACGTTTGGTCAACAGAACTGTCTTTATTTTTCACGAATAGAATTTTTCCGACGCATGAAACCTCGCATAAAATCCATTTTCTTACAAAATAATCGCTTTGTTGAATAAAATTCCTTTTTATTTATTAGGTTATATATATATATATTGAAGGGAAACCGGAAACGAGATGGTCGACCGCCGTTAGATTCAACGGATGCAATCACATGTGAGCGCTTGTGCAGCGGGACACCTGGCGATATGGACCACGCCAATGATTTGAATCTTGAGTAGCCGGTTTGAATTGGACTAGCGTGACACAAAATTTAATCGTGTTGAGCATGTAAGACCCTTTTTTAATGTAATTCGACCCAGTCCAAGTCCAATGGGTCAAGTCATGCTATGCTAGCTACATATTATGTTACATAGTCAACAAATTATAAGCTCAATTTTTTTTTTTTTGAAAATTTCTTTTATTAATGGGTTATGGTTATTCATGTTATTGCTTTTGCTTGATAGGTTGCATTCTAGTGCCTTGAAGTGGACTGTGGTTGTCACGGCCCACAGGCAGCCCAGCACATGATGCAGGCCAGCCCAGACCGTTCGTGTCCCGCCCAATGCCCATCGCTCCGTCAACATCTCGGGATCAAAGAATGACCATTTCAATGACTATCCAATAGAAAGGGTTGTGACTTATATTGCTATAATTGATTCCACTAGTCCTTCATGATAATGATGGTAACGGGCCTGACACGCATAACTTAAACTCATATTAAATAATTTTTGCATAAATATATGTATATTCGTTCGGGTCATCCGTCTAGCTCATATTGTATATTGGGCTGGATTCGGGTGGTGGTAAGCCCTACCGGATCCGATCCGCTTGCAACCTAGGTAGAGGATATTTCACTGAAACCCCCCGGCGAAGTATAAAAATGGGCTTACAAGTCCAGATGGTTGCAGACTTGCAGGGAAGATTCCTACATTTAACCTATCTGTGAAATCGAGAGAGATGGGGGAACTTTTCGCAAATAATTCCGGCAGCGTGCTTACTCCGACGACTTCAACGCTGCTCGCAATCTTGCCTTCAACCCCGCTCCCGTCTTTCTCTCAGTCTCTCTCTCTTTCTTGATCCCCAAATCCTCGCGAAACCCTAAACCTCGCCGGAGAAGTCGATCCGATGGCGGACGGGGAGGTTCTCGAGAGGCTGGGATCCGAGGCCGAGGCCGTCGATTCGTGCATCAAGGGCGGCGACATCGAAATGGAGATCGACGGCGCTCCACCGCCGGAGAGCGCCGCCACCGCCGAGGACTGGCGCAGGGCGCTTGCCAATGTTGTTCCTGCGGTTGTCGTGCTCCGCACCACCGCCTCCCGGGCGTTCGACACCGAGTCCGCCGGCGCCGGTTATGCCACCGGCTTCGTGGTCGACAAGACCCGCGGGATCATACTGACCAACCGCCATGTTGTTAAGCCCGGTAGTTCCTTCGATTCATTTTATCTTAGTTTGGGTTTTTGGCTTTTGGGTGGGGGTCCTGATTGCGTTCTTGATGCAGGTCCTGTGGTGGCGGAGGCCATGTTCGTCAACCGAGAAGAGATTCCAGTTCATCCGGTCTATAGAGATCCGGTGAGATGCTCTTGATTCTCCGTTTGGACGTTTCTGCATATCTTTGGCTGCTTGAGTTTTGTTCTGGACTTCTTGATTAAAGAACTGTTTTTTTTAGGGAACGGACATGTGTCTGATATTGAATAGTTCTGAATTCTTTGTATAGTTTACATTCCTCTTGTTGTCTTTGTTTGCAAATTTAATAGCATTCTTCTTCATGCTTACAAATAGGTGTCATTTCAATTTGTGATCTTGTTCGATCTTTTATTGATCCCAGATGGTAGGATCACCATTTCTACCATGGTGCTATAAGGTAGAAATTGATGGATGAAACAATCTAAAGAATATCACTATGATCGGTAGTTTGTAAAAAAAAAAGAAAGTGTAATGGTTTGGATTGAAGTTTTGATGTCAGAAATAAGACTAGGGTGTAGAAATTAGACAATGCCAAAAAACTACCAAATGGCTCATTGTTGTTCCAAGAATGTCTTACAATGTGATTATATAAGAAGATATGACACAATTTCTGTGTATGTTGAATTTCGTTTCATGCTTATCTGGTTGTCAAGAACCAAAAACCAAAGTGGTAATTATAATATAATGATTTGGCTTCCATTATTGGACATTTGGTGCCATCCTCCCACATAAATTGTTGGCATGGCATGCCTTTTGTGTGCTTTAGATGGTAGAACGAATTTTCCCCTACTGGCATCATGTCACTCAATAATGTGAACCTACTTTAGATTCAATTTAGTAGATTGCATATGGTTTTGGCAGACCTCTAAATGCCTTCTAAATCCACTATTATGTCTGACTTGTAATGAACTTTGGGGAAAATTATCATTTAGAAGCACATTAGCTTTGACTATGCACAACTAACAATTCTACTTTGACTGCTTCATAATTCAACTAGAACAAATCAATACTTCCTAACGTTCATTTGCCTGTCAAGAAAGGATTCATATATTATCTTGAACTTATGATCAATCATAGTCAAAATGATTTGAACCACGTTCTTATTCTTGATGTCAAGCCTATTTGTCCTTGCCATGTTAGATTCTGTATAATTCAATTGCTTTTGCTGTTATTCTTTCAAGAAAATCAACATGATTATAGTACTGTCGATTTATGTAAATTATGATTATTGGTAATGAAAACATACTCTTTTTGTACCTGAACATGTATCCCGTGTTAGTATTACAAATTTCCTTTTTGGCGATGGTAATCATTTTTCTAGATTTAATTTTCTATTTGTTTGGTACTGCACTTAGTTTTTTTACTTCATGAAAGAATTGACTGACCTGATCATGTTGCATTTTCATATTGAATTGATATTGAAATCAGCCCTTACAATCCAAATCCATCCTTTCAGGTTCATGATTTTGGGTTTTTTCGTTATGAGCCAGAAGCAATTAAATTTCTTAGCTATGAGGAAATTCCTCTTGCACCAGAGGCTGCGTGTGTTGGTCTTGAAATTCGTGTTGTTGGTAATGACAGTGGTGAGAAGGTATGCCTAGGAAGTGAATTCAAGTTTACAATTGTTAGGAATCCTTACCATTCATTATCTATCACCTCTTTGTCTAGATATCCATACATTCAAATATATGATTATGAGATTCAGTTGATTTGTGCATGACATTCTTATTTTCAAATATATTATTTGTGGATTTATAATCTTGCAGGTCTCGATTTTGGCTGGAACTCTAGCTCGTCTTGATAGGGATGCACCTCACTATAAGAAGTATGTCTTAAACTTTTCAATATATGTGTTGATATTATAGTTTGATCTTTTGAATTTCATCTGCCATTTGAGTTGATTGGGCCACAACTTCTACCAATGGGGCTATGTAGTAGGGAGAGTAGGGGCAATTGTTTCCTGAAATTTGGGAAAACCAATAGACATAGTTGCCATTGTTTAATTTTGTCTAAATTGGAATTAATAGCTTGTCCTATATTCATCCCATTTGTATCTCTTTTGGATATGTAAAATAAGTAAATGTGTTTGCAAAGAAAAAACACAAAATAGCTGCAAAAAGAACACGTTTGTTCTTTTTTTATTTAGATTCCCTTGGTTAAATTTCTCCTTGTCTTTCTCCTTGAATTTTTTACTCTCATGTGCTGAAATTTAACTTCTCAATTGAAATTAGCCATTACCTTCCAATGTACATGACAAAAGTGCCTTCAAAGTTGATGTTGAGATGTTGCTGGAAAGGGAACAGTGTGGTGACTTTTGACTCCCCAACCCCATTCTTCTTACACCTATCCTACTTCCTAACTCTACACTCATTGGGTAGTTGAGTTCTCCTCCATCTCTCTGTTTTTTGCTCTTGCTTGTTCTTTCTCTTCGTGTCCTTTTCCTTCTACTTCCTTTTCTTTGCCTATTATTTTTTCCTTTTTTCTTTTTTTTGTCTTCCTCTTTAACATTTGTTTATGTTTTTAAATTTTTTGATTTGGTCTTGTATGTTCAGGTTTATACCTCTTTCTTCTTTTGCTGCTTTTTCTTCTCATCTTTGCCATCTCTTTTAGTTTTTAGAACCTCTTCGAAGTTTTGGTTTACATACCTTTAACATCTAGTATAACTTCTTGTTTTAGATTATTCTTCTTTACCTTCTAGTTTGTTTTCTTTTCTGACTTTTTTTTCACTTATTGAAGATTGTTGCTACAAATATGAAGCAAATACACACTTATTCTTTTATTTTTTTTCCTTGTTCTCCTCCTTTTTTCTCCTTTGGTATTTAGCCTATCTTGGAGAAAGTTTTTAAAGTTTGTGAATTGGTATGGCTAGAGAAGTTAGTAGGCAGCACCTCATCTCAATATCATTGCCATCTTCTTTTTCCTTGTCATTTTTCTTCTTCTTTTTCTTTATTAAGAGTTTCAATGGAATGGTAAAAATGATTAAAAATCAAATTTTTTGCTGATTGTGGATACGAAAAATTCCAGGGGCTAGAAGGGAAGAAAAAAATTGTCCATAGTTAAATCACTGAAATTCTTTTTCCTTATCATAGACTTAAGTGAAAACAAGAAAGAGAGACCGGTGACTGAATCTTCTTCATTAAATGTCAAAAACCATGGCCAACAATGATTGTGTTTTGTGCCAGATGGTAGTTCTATGCAATACAATCATACAAAAAACAAAAACATGAGAAGAAGAAACAATAAAAGAAAGAAAAGAAAAATTAGAGGAGTCTTGAAAATTTCTCCTAAACCGTAGGGATTCAAAGCCTCAAGAGCTTGAGGTAATAAGTGGGGAGAAAAAAGAGATATGAGAAGAGAAGAAAGTTGAAAGGCCGACACCGGGTTTTGAGGAATCTGACCAAAATTTACTTGAAATCAAGGTAAGTCTAGTTCAAATATGATTTTCAAATCTTAATTAAATTACTCAAGTTCCTATTTACTTATCCAACAGAATAATGGGTTTGGAATCATAGTCATCTAACTGCTGGAGTTTCAAAAGCGTGTTCCTGTCTTTTTAATTTTGATAAACAGCTGTGAAGGATAATAGTATTTGTTCTTTTCTTTTATTAGTTTTCTGAGAAGAAAAAGGTAAAGGAAATTATCATATTTAATATAATTGCGTGAAAAGTTCTCATTACCATTTATGAAATGTAAAGGTGTTATTATTGCTACTATATCTTCCCAATCTTTTGACTTTTATGCTTTTCCAACTTCATTGCTTATAAATTTTCTACAACTTTATTTTTCCTTGACTTATTAAATGTACCATGTTTTCAGGGATGGTTATAATGATTTCAATACATTCTACTTGCAGGTGTGTCCTTGTGACTTCACATTTTGATTTGTACACAATTTATTTTTTTATTTTTGTTCACTTTTGTGTTTCTAGAATTGATATGATTATGTCGGATAGTTTCGTTTATGCATTTCATCTATCATTAGGTCCTTTTCTGATAATTATTCTGTAGTCTTGTTTGTAACTAATGCCAAATTTGAATTCTAAGGAACATGTAGATTAACCTAATTCCTAATATATACTTTTGCTGATTTTGTTGGTTTATGCTAGTCATTTTCTTTTCCATTCCTTTTGCAGGCTGCATCTGGGACTAAAGGAGGTTCAAGTGGTTCGCCAGTCATTGACTGTCATGGAAGAGCAGTTGCTCTGAATGCTGGGAGCAAATCATCCAGTGCTTCAGCCTTTTTCCTTCCTTTAGAACGAGTTAGTTTTCGTTATCATCATACTTCTGACTTTATATTTCGTAATTTAACTTCAACGGAAAATTGGTTCTGCTGTTGCTTAACATCCATATTTGGTGTTCTTGTGCAATTTTCAAGTCACTTACTAAGCTAATTTCTTAGAGAATGTCAAGTCTACCACCTATATTCTGTGTGCTTCAATCTTTGTTTTCAACAAAATAAAGATATTTTGTGGAGGTTGTAGTTGCACATTGATTTCATTATTCATATATTTTGCAGGTTGTGAGGGCGTTGGATTTGATTCAGCAGACTTGGAAGACACTTGGTAGTAAACCTGATGCTATAACTATTCCTCGTGGTACATTGCAGGTATGTTTTATATTGAGATTTTCTGTCCTAATTTGTATATGATGTCAAAATTTTCCGAAGAAATTCCACATAATTTTTTTCAATAAATAAAATATAATGGATACATTTGATGCTACCTTAGTCAGATAAGCTTCCACTGAATTGTTTTTAGCAAAAGCTCTGTGAAACAAATATTTATGACTAGTTCCTTAAATTGAGAGTACATCGCCTAATTGTCTTTTACTGTTTGAAAACTTGTAAAATGATTGCTAACCTAATTGTTTATGTTTCAGAAATTAATTCTATGTCCTTATTATTTTTTCTATTTTCTAGTATGCTATTATTATTTTCAACTTCATCTCTGTATATTTTGACTTTTTCTTGATAATTTCATTAATTTGGTCTTCAAACCATGAGTTCTTATTCTTTGGAATATGTCCTGAATTTCAGTTTTTTTACCTATGAGGTGGCATTACATTTGAGACCCAAAAAATTTAATATTTCGCAGACTTATCTTACTTGTCCAATGCATTATGTTTTCTCTAGCATGTTGTCATTTTTTCAATCTTATTTAGTTAAAATTTGAGTTTCTCTTGAAAATTTTACTAATTTGGTCTTCAAATAATGGTTTTTAACTTCTTATCCTTGTGAATTCTATTCTAAAATTAGATTTGAGACAAGAAAACTTTTAACTTTTCACAAAGTTCTCTTCTTATATAATGTGTTATGGTTTCTTTATATGACACATTATATTTTAGGTGACATTTTTGCATAAAGGATTTGACGAAACACGTCGGCTTGGACTTAAAAGTGAAACAGAACAGGTATGATTTGTTTGAATTTGACACTGAATTGTCAGCAGTAGAGAATCTCCCATCAGTTTTAAACACTTGTTAAAGTGGCACTGTAGTATTTTTATGCTATGAAATTCAATTTTATTCAACCTTTTCATGTAAAGTTGTCTTTGCAAACTATGTCTCATGTTCTACTCTTGATTAGATGGTCAGGCATGTTTCACCTGTTGATGAGACTGGAATGCTTGCTGTTGATTCTGTGGTAAGTTTTTCACCCATTTAAAATTCAATTTGTAGTTTGACACTATTCTATTTGCTTTCCTTAATGTTGCTTAAGATGATTTTGTCTTTCAGGTGCCTGGTGGTCCTGCTCATAAATTTTTGGAACCTGGTGATGTTCTTGTTCATGTGAATGGTGAGGTGAGCTCCATGGCAATTACATTTCCTGCATAAACAATTTGATTCGCTCTATTTGTGGTCATATTTACTTTATTGATGTGCTTGCATTTGTTTGCTTTATTTCTAGGTGTGTGGAGATTGATGGATCAACACATAGATGAATGAATGTGTAAAAATACCTAAAAGAAGGAAATTTAGGTCCCTAATTTGAGAATTAGGGACATGAATTTCACTTGGTTGACTTCTATTATTTTTCTTCTTAATTGGATATTCCACCTTGTCAATGTTTAGGAACTAGAAACAAAATTTTCTTTTGATCAAGCAATCATAAAATTGGTCCATGATTGTTGCATCTCAAAGCCACAAACTAAAACTATAGCGGGCATCTTAAACAATGAACCTCATCAAAGTCTCGAATGTTGCATCTTAAGTCACACCTGAGCTGAGATTTAGCTAGAGTGGAGCTACAATCCTAGCTTACAGTTAATCAAAAAGCATAATGAGAAAGTTAATTGGGTTTTCTTTTATTTGTGATGAATTTTCAAAATATAATGATATAATGAGTATAATTATTGTTTTTAACTAATTCTACCACAACAATTACGGATATAAATTTTTGAGAGTTATTGCATGATAGTAACCTTATTTATGATGTCAAACTCTTCTTTTAGTGTTTCATCTGTTACTTTGAGGAGCTTTGATTCCTCCTCTTTTTATATTCACATGATTGATTTTGAATTATGACTCACTCCTGTAACTAGAGGTTTACACTTTCATTCTTTTAATTCTGTGGTGTTGAATGCAGGTGGTCACACAATTTCTTAAATTGGAAACATTACTTGATGACAGTGTTGACAAGGAAATAGATATGCAGATTGAAAGAGGTGGATTATCCATGACAGTAAAGTTGATGGTACAATTGAAATCTCCCATGCATTAGCCTCCTGTTGTTGCTTGATTAACATCTAACAGGATCGTTATCCCTATTAAACAGAAAAATGACACTGATGAATGAATGGAGTCCTTGCTATGTAGCAATCTAACATAGCTGTATTATCTGCACTTCAGGTTCAAGATTTGCATTCTATTACTCCAAATTTCTTCTTGGAAGTGAGTGGTGCAGTGATCCACCCTCTCTCGTATCAGCAGGTAAACTAGTTCTCTGCCTGAGACTTTATAGTTTCTGTTTCCCTTGCTAATAGTTGACCAACTATTCACAGCATCTATACCTACGTCCATGATGAATCTAATTATTTTTTTTTTATTCTTGTATTTCTACAAGTGCCCTAACCATCCATGATAGACTTTGTGGGTCCAGTTGGTTAGTGTATAACCACGTTAACCCAATAAGTCTTGGCAGTTGACATATCCTATGCTATCCTAAATTATCATAGCTTTTCTGCAAATTTTATACATGAAACAAACTGGCTTTTCAAACTTATGGCCAATCTGCAGCATGTCCAATGTATTTCTGCATATTTAATTATTACACTTTGGGACTTTACCATTCTTATCATAAATATTGTTTTGGCACTTTTTTTTTCAGTTCTCAAATTAAGCCCACTAGTACTTCCCCAAACTCCATTAATTTGTGCTGTTCACCTTATGTTGTTGCACGTGTTTCTTTACAGGCTCGAAATTTTCGGTTTAACTGCGGGCTTGTATATGTTGCAGAATCTGGGTTAGTTCATTTGGATCAGGAAATACTTTTTTCTGTGTCATCTGTGTCTTGGTTGTTCATTTGTACTTGTAATGTATCAGCTAATTTTGCTTTCAAATCTTGTATAACTCGTCATCCTTGACTCAGTGCTGCAACTTCATGAAGTGTTGCTGCATTTATGAATTTCAGAGTACAAAAAACTTATGCTATAGGGACTTTGGCTTTTGGATGGTTTTTGTTCAAAGGAGAAGTATAGGAAAATCTAATAAGTGCTGCAGTAAAAATCCAGTATTTTTGTGGTTTTCTTGCTTTGTTTTAATCGTTCTTGTG
This sequence comes from Trichopus zeylanicus subsp. travancoricus, assembly GCA_005019695.1. NCBI lineage: Eukaryota > Viridiplantae > Streptophyta > Magnoliopsida > Dioscoreales > Dioscoreaceae > Trichopus > Trichopus zeylanicus. The sequence continues at coordinate 826,872 of RXID01014346.1, forward strand.
CTATTGCATATATAAGTTTCATGTAAATTCTTCTTTAAATTAATAATTACTTTCAAGAGCAGCGTCTGACTTGTCAGGGACATCTATGCAATAGATCCACTTAATAAGTTAGAATTTGAATAATACCGTTTAGTTGGCTTTTTGTTATCTTAGTGTCATCTTTATAAGTTCTCAGTGTCTTTATTGAAACCAAAAGCCAATGCTTGATAGTTTGTGGTGATTGAATGTGGAATCTTGAACTGCAGCTATACGCTTTCTCGTGCATCAGTTCCCCGCCATGCCATAATAAGGAAGTTTGCTGGAGAAGACATATCGAATCTGGATGATTTAATTTCAGTTATTGCAAACTTATCAAAAGGTGCACGTGTGCCGCTGGAGTATGTGAGCTACATGGATCGCTACCGTAATAAGGTCCGCTACTTTTCTGGTCCATCATACCTGTCCCTTTTCATGCAACCCTGGAACTATGTTAATGCAAGGAAAATTATTTTTTTGATGACTTTCCAACTATGGTTCGTGATTTTTATTATTTTATCATGGTTTTTCTTGAGGCTTTTTGGTGATTCTGAATTGTTCTATTTCAAAATGATTTTTTGTAGTTTGAGTTTGATTCTACCTTTCTTGATTTTTCAGGAATACCTAGGCCAATTGGCAGATGAAACAAACTTGCTTTATTTTGTATAATTTAGAAGCTCACACTTAATAGTGAAATTATCTGGTGATATTACCCGAGTAGAAGAATCTAGGTTGAAAGAAAATGGTAGATTTTGAACTACATTTATCTCATATAGCTTGATGTGCTAGGCACAAGTAGACATTATACCTCTATTGTGATCCTAACATGTTGTGCGATTTTTGTGTTAAATGTTTCTAATGATCAGTGATAAATTATAAGAAGATATGGACTTCCACTAAGCTCTCCCAAATTTATATTGGTTTCACCTCAAATAGCACTTCTGTTCAGTTATTGTCAGGGATGTATATCTAGACTTGAAAGGCCGATGGATTGGGACTGAAAAAAAAAGGTCACAAATGGGGTGCTAGTCCGCCCAACTCTCATCATCTTTTTCTTCGTCTCAATCCAAACAGAGCCTAATTGTTTATAATGTAGCTTGAGTATGAATGATTTTTTTGAATTGGATTTTGTCTGTTAAAATTTCCAATTCCTATCTGTGATTGTCTACTTGTTTTAGTTTTTAGCATTCTCCATGTTCCATTGAGAATGTCTTGGCACATTTATATGCTATGTCCCATCCTTGAATGTTCATTGTAGTTAATTCTGCACTTGTATACATGTAACTTGTTGAATTCTTCCACTATGAAACTTTAGCTATTTCATTATCCTTGAACCTTATTTCTCATTTTCATTTATTCATACCTTCTAATGCCATACATAGCACAACAACTTGCCTTTGTTCTGTTAGTCCTATGTTTTATGGCAAGAACCATCTTGTTTTGAAGGGCAATAAAAAGAACAATAACTATTTTTCATGAATGCAATGTTTTTATTTAATTATTCAGTCAGTTAATTTTCTTTGACCTCTGAAAATTGTTTGATATTTTTCTTTATCTTCACCTTCTAAATGTGATTCCTCTTGTGTTGCAGTCTGTTCTGGTCACTATCGATCGGCATGAATGGTATGCACCCCCACAAATATACACTCGAAATGATTCCACAGGGTTCTGGACAGCTCGGCCAGCACTACCACCAGATTCACTTTCACTTACTCGACATTTACATACTGATGGATGTGGGACAGGATGTACTTCAGTTGCATCAGTGGATGATTCTGGTTCTTTAGAACACAAACATCAATATGAAAATAAAGATTGGGTTAATGGATGTTCTAGAATGCAGGCTGATGAGGAGGTTGCTGCTGAGCAATCTCATTTTTGTGAGAATTCAGAAAGGAACAAGAAAAGACGACGACTGAAAGATGATTCAACAATGGAGGGAGGCATTGCTTCCAATGGGGCAATTCCTGAACTAAAAGAACAGAGATTTGATCATCATTCAAACTTAGAGAATCCTGGTCTTACAGATGGTAGAGTAGCTGCTGCAACTAATGCTTCACCAACAGCAACTAATTCTTCGCCTGCAGAGCAGGCTATTGAGCCTGCCCTTGTAATGTTTGAGGTAGGAAACTTTTGTTTCTTTAATCAGATCATGATTCTTCTGCCAAAAAATGTATTTGTATCCTTCTGTTTTTTCCTGCCTTGTTAATTTAGAAACCAATTTTTTCATATTGAATTGTTTGATCCATGTTGGTAAGCAAGCAATTGAAAGCTATCAAATCTTCCTAAAAGCATATTGACATTGGTCATGCCATAATTCTATATTACCTGGTCCATAACTCTTTTAAGCCCCAAGCTTTCCAAATTACTTTTTGTATGAAAATTATAACTTTTGTATTTTGTTCTTAATGTATGTTTACAGAGGCCTTGTTAGCTGTTCCTTTTTCATGGAGCCTTTTTTTTTGTTGTTACTAACTTTGGGTTGATATCTTCAGAAAGAAATCAATTGTTACCTAGTCACAATTGGCAGTGAAAAAACACATATGTTCCATGTGTTTTCTTTGGCCATAGATCTTCTACCAATTTTAGTTGATATGCTGCAGGTTCATGTGCCACCTTCTTGTATGCTTGATGGAGTACACTCGCAACATTTTTTTGGAACAGGAATTGTTGTGTATCATTCAGAGGAAATGGGTTTGGCTGTTGTTGACAGAAACACTGTTGCTGTATCAGTTTCCGATGTAATGCTCTCATTTGCTGCATTTCCTATTGAAATACCTGGGGAGGTAATTATTGCATGTACTATAAGCATACTCCCAATACTTTTTTTTTTTACTTTTTTTGCTAATTTAAATGGATCCACAGGTTGTTTTTCTACACCCTGTTCACAATTATGCCCTTGTTGCATATGATCCTTCTGCTCTAGGAGTGGGTGCCTCTATTGTCCATGCAGCTCAACTTCTTCCAGGTTAGTGTACCTATTTTATTAATCATTTGGTTATCTACATGTTTTACGAATGTATGCGGTAATAAATAAAATTTTATGTGCTGATGTATCAAGTTTTTAATAAAAATTGTATTCTCTTCATAGCTTAAAGCTAGAAAATTATATTGAAAAAGCACTTCTGTCCTTGCACATTTTGCATGGCAACTTCCCAGAAAAAAAGAGGTTTCACCAAAAAAAGAAATCCTCAAAAAGTGGCCTTTTGGTGGGTAGATTGTTGCTTATTTATACATAAAAAATATATGGGTTATGCAGGTTATTGTAGTGCATGATGTCCAAAGTTACATGTTTGGAAATGAGTTGGCGCAATGGCTTTAGACTCTATTCTCTTGGGCTGCTAAGAGAAAAATGAGACCATTTAAGCCCCTAGTTTCCTGATTTGCTCCCGACAAACAAAAATTTCTTGGGTCATCCTTGACTTGCGAGGTTAAATATATTATGTAGGGAGGTTTATTAAGTTAAAATTCCCAAGGTACATGCTGGAACGATATGTAAACCGATACAAAATAACCATGCCATGCTCACCCCAAGTTTTCGCCATATCGAACCTTGACCCTTTTATTCAAAGCAATGCCACTTTGCATCTGATATCTTAGCCCCCCCCGCCCCCCCGTTCATAACCTGCCACAAGCTCCATGGTAGGACTTGGTGAAAAGGGGGGAAACTCATTACTCAAAAAGAAGAAGAAAAAGAAAGGGAACTCCTAGCCAACTTGTTAACTTACTTCCTATGCACTTTGGTCTTATCTGCGCTTCCTTCTTCCTTCCTTGAGTTGATGCTGAGGGTAGATCCTTTACAAATCTGTTTTCCAGTGAGATATGGTTTCTGCCGCGACGTGTGTTAACTTCATGCTTTGCTTTCTGCTTTTGTGCTTTCTTTATTGTGCCTTATAATATTTTTGCATGGTCTGCACTTCCATCTTCCTTCCTCAAGTTGATGATGAGGGAACTCTACAAATCTGTTTTCCCATGAGATATGGTTTCTGTGGCCCACCTATGCCAGCTCCATGCCTGCTTTTTTTTTCATGCTCTCTCTTTATTTTACCTCATTGTATTTTTTTTTTGCATGATCTCCAATCTTTATCCATGCTTCACCCTGGTTAACTTTGTGATCCTATCATGGCTGTCACCACATGCTGCCCATTTTTTTGCCCCTAGCATTGTGATTCAGCCACTTGGTAATCACGCCATCATGTTTTGAAAAGTCCACCTTTCCTGGCTTTCTTGTTCATCACATGTTTCAAAGGTGTTTCCCAACTGATGCTGCTGACCTTGGACATTGCCATCTTATGCATCTCCTTAGGTGAGTCTTTGAATTGTGCGTTCCACATCGTCTTCCGAATCCAGCATGGATACCTCCACTAGCACTGCCTTCATACCATAAATGGCTTTTCATAACTTGCTAACCTTCCATCAGTGCCCAATCCTTGATTCTGGAGTTGCTTCTAGTATTAAGATTTGATGACCATGACTGCAGCCTGTTTCGTTGATAACCAATCTCTCCATTTTGGTGCCTCTTTTGGTGAACTATCCCTCCAGCTCTAGAAGCTTATTTTAGATAGTTTACACTTGCCTTTTAACTGCTACCAGGCCTTTGCTATCTAAAAGGACTACTTGCTCATAATTGTCAACTACACCTATCTTCTCTTTTTTGGTTGGGCTTTGCTCTGCATTATAACCAACCACCCCATGGAAGAAGCAATATCTGCCACCATCCTTATATGTAAAACACTGACAGATTTCGGAGTTTTGCACACCTCCACTTGACGTGCATCCTAGTCCACCATTAACTTGCCTTTCCTTTGAATCACAACCGTCACACTGGGAAGCAAAGGTTTCATGAGATTCATTTCAAGACAGATCCCTGCAGAATTAGCCTGTGACTGGTCCTGAATACACATGTCAATCTGGATAACATTCCCAGCTGCTACTGCAACTTGGAGAGCATGAGCATGCCTCCAAAACTCAATAGGTAACTTTGGCATCCTTATCACACTGTAGATTTGGATAATATCACAAGCCGGGATAAGTTTGCCCTTCCACCTGTTACTCCCTGGTTCAGATTCTATGGCTATCCTCATCTGGGTTAAACCCAGAGGTCTAGAAAGCCTCCACCATGGCAATAACGTCAGATTCCTGAACAATATTATATATCTTCTTTAGCACGCTGCCCATGTACTCCAGTTGTATTCACCTCCCAAGTAACTTCTGGATCAAAGAAGTGTCCTACTCACCTCTGGCCTTCTGAGATGATTCTTCATCTAACTCATCTTTTCTACCATAGGCAGCTTGTAATTTGGCTAGCTTTTCATGAGAGACCCGCAGTTGATATCTGTCTCTCTCTTTACTATGGCCTTGAGCCATGTTTAGCCAAGGTCAAGAGCCCTTTTGAGTTTTGGGCACTACTGTGGCAGATTGTTCGGAATTTTGTTTTACTAGATAATGAATTGCCTGCAGGCCATTTGGTGGACCGAAAAAAAAAAGCCAACATCAATAGGTAATTGCACCCAATGTTGAACCTCCACTGGATCTACCTTTCTCATGCATAATTTGCTTGACCTTCTCATGTTGTATCCCCAGCTTGCTAGGTGTGGGATCTGCCACCACCCAGATCTCCCCTCCATTCTAACCCTCATTGCATCTTGGAGACATCACTTCAACTCTTTTTCTTCCTGCCTGTCTCTCTTCTGTGCATAGACGGCTTAGAATAGTGCGTTTCTTTTTTATTGCAACTGGTATAATTGTTTCTATTGACCTCTGAATTAAATTTGATCAAACTTATATTGTAACATCCATGCTTCAAATCAATTTGATGTTTGCTTGAGTTGTATTAAACAGAAAAAATTTATGTGCAAATGGTTATGTGGGTGAAGCATGACTATTTTTCTTCCTCTGCATGGATGAAACCAATAATTGATTGGTCTGATGATTTTTGTTGAAGAAATCAGGGCTTAGAAACACCTTATTTGGGCTCAAGATTATAAATCTGATTGCACTAATGTGCCTTCCAGATAACTCAGGGATCATCACAACCATATTAGTCATACACAATTAATAAAATTTAGAAGAGTTGTACTTGGGATATAATTAAGCCCGAGTAGAAGTAAGGTTATGGTAGGACTCTTTCTTATCTAAGGAGGAGGAAAGTAGGGTTATTGTATATGTTTGTCACTGGTCTCAGTAACTATGAGTGAAAAGATAGGCACCATCATTGATCGAAATCCTAGTTTCTAGTTCAACCTACACGAAACCCTAAATTATTGACATTTTTGACTTATCACTCAACATTTCTATTGGGGAATGGAATAATAATTAACAATTCTTATTGGCCTAAATTTCTATTTTCCAGGTAAAAATGTGTTTGTTGTGGTGATGATTAGATTATGATACAAACTTAAATATGCAATCAATGATTAAAAGTCAAGCCTTTTGGGGTCAAAGAGTTGTTAACATTTTTGCAAAAATTCCATATCTAGTGAAGAACAACAAATTTTGACCCAGTTTGCCAACAATCTAAATTCATAACCCATATGTTTAAACTTTTCAAAAGTAGCAAACTGTGCGCAGTTTGCCAAAGATCTAAATGCATAACTCCCTATGCTTAAAATTTTCAATACTGAGTGTGTATTGACATGCATTTGATAATACTGGCTTGCCTACTTGATTGCATTGTATCATTGTTGGTCATCAGAGCATTTCTGAGCCTTATGAGTTCTGATCACAAGACACGGCTGGCCAACATTGTTGAGGCCCAACTTTGAAATTTGTGTATATATATTATTTATTTATTTATATACATGACTCCTGAGGTATCAGAATTAGTGCAGGCCCCAACTTTGAAATTTAGGACTTCAACTTTAATCATGCTGGTAAAATACATAGCTTTTAGAAGCAAAGTGAACCTTTTTTTTACTAAAAAGCTTGGTTAATTCTTTAATTCATTTTGTTATCATAAGCATTGAAGATTAGCACCATCGTTTTTTATTTACTGCATTCAGAACCTGCTTTACGACGAGGAGATTCTGTCTATCTTGTGGGGCTAAGCAGAAGTTTGCAAGCAACATCAAGGAAATCTACTGTTACAAATCCCTGTGCTGCTTTAAATATTGGATCAGCTGATTGTCCGCGTTATCGTGCCACCAACATGGAAGTCATTGAGCTTGACACTGGTATATCCACTTTCATTAGCATCAGTGTGCACCCATAGTTCAGTTATTTGTTGGTTGGGCTTATTGAGATAATTAACAAGCTGTCACATGTTTTCATTCTTAGATTTTGGAAATACCTTTTCTGGTGTGCTAACTGATGAGCATGGAAGGGTTCAGGCATTATGGGCGAGTTTTTCTACTCAGGTCTTTGTTAGTTCGGTAGTGAATTTTGTGAACTATTAATACTTGGCTGTTTCTTTAGTTGTTTATCCTTCTGTGCAGCTGAAATATGGTTGTAGCTCTTTAGAAGATCATCAATTTGTTAGAGGAATACCTATATATGCAATCAGCCAAGTCCTTGATAAGATAATTTCTGGTGCTCCGGGACCACTTCTTCTAATCAACGGGATTAAGAGGCCAATGCCTCTTGTTAGAATTTTGGAGGTGGAGCTTTACCCTACCCTGCTTTCTAAGGCAAGAAGTTTTGGACTAAGTGACAGTTGGGTACAGGTAAAGAAAACTGAATAGCTATTTCTCTATGTGGTATTTTCATTACGAAATTTAGAATGCCATTTGGTGTGTTTAAATTTCTTGGTACTATTGGTTGTGATAAATTTACTTGTAGAATAAATTTCTTCTTTTTATCTTATTTGTGTACCCTGCATGTTCAGCAGAAAAAAATAAAAAAATAAGTACTAAATACTTATTTTGTCCATTATTGCTAGCAATTTTATTTCATTAGTTTTGTTAGTTTCAGATGGAAAAATATTGCTGCTATTCCATGGTCCTCACACAATAATGCTATCTAAGCACCAAATAGGAATTTTTGTATCTACTTTGAAACTTCTCAAGTTCTGTTGTGACATATATGCAGTGGCTAATGTTTTGCCCTTTTTATGCTTTGTAATCTGCAGTATTGCTGCTCTCGTAGGTTGTGGTGCCACCTGATCAATCTCCCTATATACCTTTATTCTTGATGCTTGGATTATTGTAGACATCCATAAATCTTCATATTACATTAGAAGTTTCCGTATCGAAATATATTTGCCTGGCTCTGTCTAATCTGTTCCCTGTATGGTGATATGAGGAACTCAGTTAGGAGCTGAACAGGTTTTCCTTGTTTTGACCACTTGGGAAACTTGTTTGACACAAACAAAAGTTTAATTCTTAGAATATATCAACCACACTATTAACTTTCTTTGGGGTTCAAGTTCTTTTACTTGAGTCCGGTCACTGGCTTTCTTGTGACCTAGAAGCAATCTTCATAAGATCAGTCAATTATAAAAGAGACCTGATTCTCTCAGATTTCTGAATATGAAAAAAAATGAGCTCTTAATAATAGGTAAGATAAATTCTGTTAATTTGTAAAATGGCCTTTGGGCTTCCATGTGGATGCCATCTTCTCATCATAATTACTTTTGAAGAGGGAGAATCAATTGGGGCACCTCATATTGCTATCTTAGACTACAAAAAAAATGTCTTAGTGTAGCATCAGAGAGTAGGGTGGGGTTTTTGGGGGGGGGGGGGGGGAGGGGGGTGGCGGGGGTGGCAGGAATCAATTGGGACACCTCATGTTGCTATATTAGAATTGCCTTATTGGCGTAGCAACAGAAAATTTAACTGTGCAATTATTTGTTTTCTCCAACGGCTGTTTCTTTAAATTCAGACTTACTTGCAGTTCTTTTCCATTCATCATCTGATAAAATTATTCGATGCTATTTCTCCTGTGTCATTTGCACTAGTTAGTTGTGCACTTAGTCTCTTCCTAATCATTTTGTTCTACAGGCTCTTGCAAAGAAGGATCCAATTAGAAGGCAAGTGTTGCGCGTTAAAGGTTGTTTAGCAGGGTCAAAAGCTGAAAAACTGTTAGAGCAAGGAGACATGCTTCTAGCAATTAATAAAGAGCCAATTACATGCTTCCGTGACATAGAAAATGCTTGTCAAGATTTAGATAAATACCAAGGCAATGATGGGCTTAATTTGACTATATTTCGGCAGGTTAGATTAACACTATTTTTCTTCTTGTCTTTGTTGTATGTATAACCATTGTAACTTATTATATTTATGATTTGACAGGGTCAAGAAATGGAACTTGTGGTGGAAACTGATATTAGAGATGGTAATGGCACAACACGTATGGTTAATTGGTGTGGATGTATTATTCAAGATCCTCATCCAGCTGTTCGTTCTCTTGGTTTTCTCCCTGAAGAAGGTCATGGTGTATACGTGGCAAGGTGTGATCCTCTTTTTATTCTAGTCTTTGGAATCTATTCTTTTTAGCCCTAGTGATGTTTTTTTTTCCTTTTTGAAGGTTAATATAGATGACTTGTCCTAGACAATTTGCTCATAAAGAAAATTTTGTATGTGACTATGGTGAATGAGTTATGGAGTACATAGAACTATGAAGTATCACTCTCATTTTAACTAATATTATTTTATATGTCAGAATTTTCGCCTTTTAGGTGTTGTTACCAGGATTGCAGTATTAGATGACAAAACTTTTGCTTTCCAGATCATTAGCATAACAATGGAAGCTTTTTATTTTTTCACAGATGGTGCCATGGGAGCCCAGTACATAGATATGGTCTGTATGCCCTCCAATGGATAATTGAAGTCAATGGGAAACTCACGCCAGACCTGGAAACTTTTGTCAATGTGGTGAAGGTATTTTATAGTTGTATAATTTTGTCACCCTCTGATACGAATCATGACACATCATCTATTAAAATACTTAATAAATACATACAACTGTATCTTGAATACTTGTTATTGCATATCAACAAAGTGTTTAATTTTATTCTCCAATTTCTGTTTAGCTAAACCTTTGATGGATCTGTTCATGATTTTTGTTAGTTGGTTGCATAACTGAGTTGTGTATATTCTATGTTCTGTTGGCAAAGTTTCATTGAAATCTCTGAAATGGCTTTCCTACTATGAATTATCTGTCACCCTTTCTGAGTTGCACCTTTATCTTTCTGAGATACACTTGCATGTCACCTAGGATATGTCTACTTGTTTATTCAATTCCTTCCACCTATTGTTGTAGCATGTAATTTTAGCTAGTACAGCTAGTCTTGATGACCTATGTGTTATCTGATTTTGCAATTTTGCATTTTTTTATCTTTATCTCTTTCTCATTTTTTTATCTTGTTTTTTTTTTCCCTTGGCTTTATTTTTATTCTTGAAAATTTAGGGGATAGAGCATGGAGAGTTTGTACGCGTGAGGACAGTTCATTTGAATGGAAAACCTCGGGTGCTGACATTGAAGCAAGACCTTCACTACTGGCCTACTTGGGAGCTAAAGTTTGATCCAGAAAGTACAACATGGCGTCGGAGAACAATCAAGGCATTGGACTGCAGCATTGAAAGCAAATGAAAGGAAGTCCTTGTCTGGAATTATAAATGCCACTCCAAATAATACTTAATGTGCAGGCCTGCCGTATGCCCTCTGAGTTGGGCACACCCTCATGAAATGAGAAGTTTACTGCAGGTTTGGCAGCAGGCTGTTAAACTGCGAGCATGAGTAAAGGACAAGTTATTGTAATTTTACTGGACCGTTCAAACAGCATGGTTAGCATATTTGTCTGAATTAGGCAGAGGTGATGCAGCGTGGGATTTGGTGGTGGACTTTGGATGCTGAAAAAGATCTATGGATTTTCAGGAAATAGGATATTGTTGAGTGATGGTTAGGATGCATTAGAGGAGCTATGTATCTTATTATTCTTTTGGCCGGTGGCATAAAATGTTTAAAAGGGTGGCCTTTCAGAACTTCCTCACAGAAGGGTTGTAGTTTGTACTATGTCAGTACCTTAAAAAATTTCCAGCCAGAGGTCATGGGAGTAGCTCATCTTTGTTCCATTGTTTTATGTTTCAAACAAAGGTTGTGTGATTAGATTCTCATTTGCATTATTTGGTGATGGCTGAGCTTTGAAATGTGGCAGTCAGAAATGGACATCAGGGTGGTTGTATTATTAGTTTTTGTAATTTTAAGTTTGTGCAATTATGCATATGCGGATTTAAAATTGTTGTGTTTATACTATCATATGAGGAATTGTTTTGATCTGTGGAACAAATGCAAGTGGCTTAGGATATCATTTTGTTTTGTCCTGCTCAGCTGGGTTATCTTCTTGTGAAATTAATTCTATTAATTGAAAGTGATGATTGCTCACTTTCCTATGCCAGGTCAATGGCCCACGGTAAAATGATTTGGGCGTTTTAGGTTTGTTTCGTTTTAATTTTTTTGGACCCTGTAAACAGACACATTTTTTATAAAAACAGAGTTTTCAACATTTTAGATAAATTTGGGTGACTCATGAGACAAATTTCGCATATTTTAATTACTTTATTAATTTCTTATAAAATAACAATGGATCTTGTGGACTCAATTATGTATTAGGTTTTCATAAAAAAAATTAAGAGATGGATCCATGATTAATACAAAATAAAAGAAGAAAAACAAAATCGTGCTATTGATGACCCACAATCGATCAGATTTGTCGCAACTTGAATGGAAACTCGTTTGAATCCAAAACTAGATCATAAATTCGAGTTAGTTAGGAAGCAATATATCGTTATACATTTCTTTCCGGCTGGTCGGCATTGTGAGAGGGGCTTCTGAGAAAAGATGTATTCTTGGGGGGCTGCTTGAAAGATTCTTCGGTGGACCTGAGGAGATTATAGGTGAGTCCGCCGGCCAGCGCGCCAACCACCGGTCCCATAATGTATACCCAAATATTCTGATAATTGTGCATCACAATTGCTGGTCCGATGCTCCTCGCAGGATTCATCGAAGCTCCTGATATTGGCCTTAAAAAAAATTTAAAAAAAGGTTGGTAAATCAGATAAATATTTGGAAAAAAAGTCATAAATCAAATATTTACCCGGCTACCAAGACATTTAGCAGTATTGTTGCTCCAACAGCAAGTCCGCCCAATTCCCCCACCTGTACAAATCAGCAATTGTATTCTCGCTGTTTGCCATTGGAATTCATAAGGAAAAAAAAAAGAAAAGAAATCGAGATGCATATACATCACACTGACCGCTCTGTTGTCGGTACCGACGCCGCAAACGACGAACATGAGGAGAAAAGAGATGATAATCTCAAGCACAAAAGACTGCATCGCTGATCCAACAGGAACAGTGCCAAAGTAATCAGCCGGCTTTGGACTCAGCAGCAAGTACAGCGCCGCACTTGCAACAGTAGCCCCTATTAATTGCGCGATTATATAAAACGGCATCTGCAGTTACAAGAATCAGCATGGAATCTAGTGAAATGAACTAATAAGAAATACTCGACTAGCCTCTTTCGGGGAGAATCTTCGAAGAACAGTGAAAGCCACAGTGACGGCGGGATTAAAATGTGCGCCCGAGACATGCCCGACAGTGTAGATCATTACCATGACAATCAAGCCCCAGGTAATGCAAATGCCGGGGAATGTTACAGATCCATACATTTTGTTTACAGCCACTGAACCACAACCGGCAAATATTATGAAGAACGCGCCAACTGCCTCTGCGATGATCTGAAATTAAAAAAAAGGGAAATATGTGTGCAACATCAACTCTGAGAAGAGCATTTGGAATGTTGAATATGGAGTTGCATGTATGTACCTTTTGGATGAGGGAAAGAATTTCAGGAGAGCAATATAAGTTGCCATTTTTGGACATGGAGGCAGTGTTGAAGGTATTGTCCTCGACCCTGACGATGTCTTCTTCGCTGATGTGGTCAGACATGAATTTTAGCTGTGTGCTGAAGGTTGGAGAAAAGAATTTTCGGAGTTGAACAAAGATGCCTATCTGTCGTAGTATAAATAGTGATCGAAGTATTTTGTTTTGTATTATCTCTTTCTTTGAGGAATCTGGTGTTCTTTGTAATCTCAGATTTGGATAATTTCAGTTGTGAGTTCTTATCTTTTGAAACTGTTTTATCCATTGGCAACGGATCGATTTAGAGTTAGTTGTTGAGATTTCTGCAAATAAACATGTGAACTCATGGAAATTTGAGAATAATTGATGAAATTAATGGCAAATAATTCGGGGAAATAATGAAATTCACTCCCAAGTCACCGGGTCCATTTACATAATGTCACATCACTGGAAGAGTGGAAGTCAAGTCTGAGCTGTGGAATTCCTTCTAAATGCCAATCGAAGTCATTATCCAGTACAAGAAACAAACTTGTTCTTCTCATCGATCAATTAATCCTTGTAATTAGATGGTCAGGAATCCAATTAATACCACTAATCGTATATAAATTTCCTCAGTTAGAGCTAGTCCGCTGAGACTCTTGACTTGGAAGCTCTTGACTATAGAATATCAGACTGGCAACAAGCTGCAGTGAAAGAAGACCCGGCCTTACACGCACCTTGGTCATCAAAATCACAGAAATAAATTCCCAGCAAGCTTCATCTTCTTTATCTCCAACACCTCTGCAAAATGGAGTCTATCGCCACCCGAGTATACAGAAGCATAGAGCTATACTGGCGGAGAAGAACATATCAGAAGCTGGAAGGATCTCCGTCAAGGAAGAAGAGAGTAGTCAGACTCAAGCGGCGCATGCGGAAGGCGATAAGGATTCTCCGACCAGCATTTAGGCTTCGTGTGAGGCTTCCTTGGCGGACGAAGTTGCTGACACGGCTGAAGGATGCATACGTCACTAGCATGATGGCGTTGGCTGGAGAGAAGCAGCAGCTGCCGTCGGTAGCGGGGAAGAAGGGCCGCCGGGAGGCGGCGCTGGGGCGGAGAATCAGCAAGGCGCTGCATGCTGGTGCGGCTGGCGGAGAGTTTGAGAGGAGGATGATGATCCACATCTACAACAGCATTATGGCTCCTAAGCAGCTTCGTTAGGGGTCTGAGGCATATCATGCTTGCAGATTGATTAAGCTGTAAGCGTGTAGAGTTTAGTATTTGTTTTGGTACGTGATGCAAGAAGTTAATTATTAGTTTACCATCAATCATAAAGAAAGAAGTTAATGACTATTTTTTGGGGAATTGCAAATGCCTCTGCTTCAAGCAATAAAAAAGGAAAATGCTTGTCAATATTACCCAAATTTAGCTAAATGAGATAAATATAATTTTCTTAAAAAATTCATTGTCATTAGCATTTGATTAAAAAGGTTTATCTCGTTTTATCTCAAATAAAGCTCGTTTATTGGTTTATCTTTGCGAGCCGGAAAACTTAGTTTATTCGCCAACCGAGAAGATGATAAAGACACTGGAGGCGGATAAAACACGAGCAGGTACAACTAATCGGCGTCGCCATCGGCATGAATGCGTAAAACAAAGAGATTTTTAATTATTTTGATTAATTTGGCAGTTGAAGATAATAAATAAAGATGGCAATTGGCCGAGCGGGGCTCGGTCGGACCAAGTCAAGCGCACAAGACTCGCAGTGAGTTCAAGCTTGAAAGCATCGGTAGATTCACAGAAACGGAATCCAGGATTCACTGACAAGTGTCCGAAATTGTCAATTGATGAATGAGCGTGCTTGTCTCAACTGGAGCCAAGTCCACAATCCCTTCGATCGGATTGAGCCGGCTATATTGAATGGTCCATGTAGGTCCCAACGCACTGTCTGACTCACTCACTCACTCACAGCAACTAATCAGAAATTCAAAACGAAAATCGAACCTAAACTGGAATTTTGAAACTTCCCTTCTGTTAGAAGACTGTTCTCACCTATAAAACATGCAGTTTTGAACGAGAATGATTCAAATTTAGAGAGGTAATGTCAATTTACAAACAAAATAAGAAACACACTCAATCACAACTTTAAATACAAGCTTGTAGCAGCCATTAAAGGCCAAGTCAAATAACTCCAGTTTGCGGCCTCAGGGCTGCAACCTTGATTATAAATACCCATTTCTTTCGAGTTTCCTCCCATCTTGCTCTTCACAAAGAAGAAGAAAGTCGCCCATGTCAGTCATCACCACACAAGTCTACAAGAGCCTAGAGGCATACTGGCGCCAGAGAACCTACAAGAAGCTTGAAGGATCGTCCGAGAGCAAGAAGCGTACCGTCAGACTTGGCAACAGGCAAACCCGGCGATCATGGAAGGTGAGGGCAGTGCGACCGATGTGCAGGATTCAGGTAGGGATCCCTTCACCAATGAAGCTGCTTGCCCGGCTGCGGGATGCCTATATAAGCAGCATGCTGGGCTTGGCCAGAGAGAAGAAGGCACTGCCACTTACGGTGGTGAAGAAGGGCAGCCGGGAGGACACTTTGGGGCAGACCATATCGAAGGCCCTTCGGAGTGGATCTGCGAAAGGGGACTTTGACAAAAAGATGATGATACACATATACAACAGTCTTGTGGCTCCGAGAGAGCTTCATGCCTAGCAAAATAGTTCACGTCATGTTCATGTTTAGGAAAAAAAGAAAGAAAAGAAATGTTCATAAGGAAAATTGAAGTGTTTGTTGTGCTGTGTCTTGTGAGTTGATGAGATGTAAATGGTTTTCTAAGTGAATCTCTATTAACTGCTTTGTTTTTGCATCACTCTTGGAAACTAAGGAATTTCTAAGCTATAACTCTGAGATGAAGGACTTGCTTAGTTCTCTCAATACAAAAGTCACTTGATGTATGTCAGAATCCCAAATAAAAAGTATTTGTGTTACAACAAGCTGTGTTTGATTTCGTACTACATATCCCTCTCTATCCATCTTTAGATAAATATTGATAGACAGGATTCATGTTAAGTATTTGAATCTTCCAAACTAGCATACTCTCTGTTATTGATAGGAAAAACTGATGACAAAGAAGCTAAGACTTTGTGATTTAGGGCTTGAACTAAATTATTCTCAACAATGCCTACAGCCAGACAATAACCAATAAAGCCTAAGTACTTCTCTTCTTGTTCTTTATCTTTTGAGAAAAGAGAAAACTGGTTACAATAGAGAGAGGGGCAAATGTTTCTTAACATAGTAGACAGAAAAGGAGATACACCATTAATTGTTCATGATTTTTTTCATTAGCAGATTGTTTTATCAGTTGTTTTTGTAAGATAAGAACAAGTACCACTCAGCTGATTACCCTGACAATGACACATTGTTTTACAAACCAATTGGGATGAATTCAACTGTCATTTTGTTCAACTTTTGACCTTTTCTTTTAAGATTTTTTTCACAAAAAAAAGAGCATGACTGAGTTCTGCATGTGCTCATCAGATCCATGATCAATTTAATCAAACTGTTGTAGATCTTGATCAAACCCATTCATGCAACACCTCATATTTTTTTTATAAAAAGGTAATGGAAAGTAGAAATCTGATCTCTCTCTCAAAAAAAGGGGGGCTATTCACAGGAAATAAAGGAATCATTCAACTTTAAGATGCAAATTTTTATTGATGACAAACACATAAATATCTAGACATGTACTCTGGACCTTCTTTATTTGACCATGCTGTTCGTAAGCCAAAATCAGAGGAAAGATAACTGGCTGATCTGTGATGCTTTTAGACAATAATGTATTTGGATTCTCTATTTATTGTTTCTAACATATTTCATTTTCATCTAAATGTAAAATTCACTTGCATCAGAAGGGGCATCACAACAAGCAACTTACCAAATAATTCTAATTTTTTCCTATGCTTCTGTGCACCAGCAGCAGAAGTCAACAGGAACCAAGAAGATCATTCTGAAAATTAAAAAAATAAAAAATGTTAGTTATCGAGAAGTAAGCAGAGCAATAATCCTCTATTCTTACATCAAAGCTAACAACTTATCATAAACTAAGTCATTAGATAATCACATCAAGTGGACAAAGTTCTTGAGTGTCAATTTGTGCAATTAACCCATAATTAATTTTTTAAATAGAAAAATCAGAAAATGATTCATGAGGCAAGTGCAAGTGGACATCATAAATAAATGATCAGATGTGAGTTCTATCTATGAAATGGTCTCAAAAAGGAATAATAGGGAATAGACAGTTGATAGGTTCAATGGCAGCAATACAGCCAATAGTGATGACTGATTATTCCCACAAAAGACCAAGCCAAAAAAGTCAGAGGTAGACCCTGACCAAGCGCGCTGGTCACCCAAAACAACTACATTATAAAACACTCAGCTCTCTCTTTCTCTCAGCCATCACATTCCATCTCCACCTCTTCCCAATTTCAAACAGAGAAGCAAGCAACAGAAGAAATGGATTCCATGACTTCCAAGGTGTTTAGAAGCCTGGATTCATACTGGGGTGCCACCAAACCTACCAGTGGCTCCAAGGTGTTTCATCATCGAGCAAGAAGCGGGTGGTCAGGCTTGGTGGAGGAACCCGCAGATCTTGGAAAGTAAAGGTGGTGCAGCCAATGTTTAGGTTGCAAATGAGTATTCTGCACCAGTGAAGCTGATTTGCCTGCTGAGAGATGCTTATGTCAACACAATGATGATGTTGGCCGGAGAGAAACAGCAAGCTGCGGAACTAACAGTGGTGAAAAAGAGCAGAAAGCAAGAAGGTGTGCACATGCAGAACATTACTAAGGCCTTGCAGATTAACAAGATGCAGAGTGACTTTGATAGAAGGATGATGGTTCATTTACACAAGAATCTTGTGGAGCCTAGGGATATTTTGAATTCTGAGACTTGCGCAAGAGCCTGAGTCCTGAGTTTGGCCTATGCCCTTGATTTTTAAGTGTATTTAGATCCCAGGAGTTGCAAGTATAATTAATTGTAAATGATTTTCTCCTCTGTCGAATCAATCTCTAATCTTTGTCAACATTTATTTCTTTGTTTCCTTTTTTGATATAGAATAAAATGCTACTAGTTGCACAGGGCGAAACAGAGCTACGAACTTGAGATGAACACATAGCATATCAATAATCCACTCTGCTTTCTCCTCAAAAAGAGGAAAAATGAAATGAATAAAAAAGAAAAGAGGACCCTGCTCTGTAGCATTCCCTTTCTGCCAGTCACTAACAAGTGATATCCATGGCCAAAATCTATGGTAGCAGCCTAAGAAACAACAGTGCCATTACCAATCTTAGTTGTGAAAATTTGATGTCTAACCAGAACAGTCATGCTTCACTCACAAAAAGAGAAATTGAAGAACAGGATGAGAAATATCAGATTGCAAAGACAAAGAATCTAAACTTACACAATTCTTTAGCAATGTTTTCAGCAGAATTTGTCACATAGAAGAATTAGACAGGCAAAAGTCTTTAAATCAAATTACAGGAAAATGACAATATTAGGTATTTTAGTTTCAGTTGCAATCCTTCAATCATTTTGACAAAAGAAAATTCAAAAGCAACTACAAATGCGACTTCATACAAATATAATAAAAATATCAATGCTTTTTGAAAGAATACTAAGTTCAGATTCTGAAGGTTGAATTAAAACTAGATGATTTGCAAGTAAGAAAAAGAGGTAGACACATAATTTCTTAGCTGCAACCTCGTCCCTGCTTATTTCAGGACGTGAGAACTTGCATTAAAAGTAGAGAAAGAAATCACCACATTCCTTTGTTGCTGCAACCTTATTCTTACCCATTTCAGGTTACATCACCTGCATAGCACGAATGATTTTGTTTATTTGGTTAAATTTGAACTGGAGTTTGGAAAATATTTACTTGGAGTAGACATTACAAAGTCAAAAAGACAAAAATAGAAATCAATAAATGAAGAGGTTAATGCTTGTGTGATAATCCTATCCTCCATGCACCTCCTAGCTTGTCTTTTCTCTCCCTTATTCGCCATATAGTGCCACCTCTCTCTCCCCCTCTCTCTTCCTCCCTAGAAAACTAACTTTATTTGCATTTCTTGATTTTGTTTGTGTTGCTCCTTGTGGTTCTTCCATGGTAGCTGGTTCTCCCATGGTAGCTAGATTTGGGAGCCATGGCCTCCCTACTGGTTTTGCAGTTCTGGTTGTTGATGATGATCGAACAAGCCTCAAGGTCATTGAGAGAATGCTCGTCAAACATGAATATGAAGGTAGTATGGTTGCAGTTCTTATGATTTCCTTCCATTTTCCCACAGTAATTTGTCATTCCCTTTTGCATTTTGATGCTTAATTGTTTATTCCTTCTCTGTTTCCTCTTTCAAGAAACAGGAATGGAAGGACTTGAGAGAAGATATTTCTCCCAAATCCTTTTCAATCCACTCACCTTTTTTGTCTTAGTTCTAGATTTCAAGCTTACAAATGCTCATTCCTTACCGACAACAAAAATTTTTGTCTCCCCTTTTGATACAATTACTGCTGTTGTCGTTATCGTTATCGACAACGGTTTTAATCACGTGTTGTGCAAGGAATTTAATAAGAAAAATTGGAATCTTAAGCAAAGGGAGGGCAAGCATGACCCCACGAGGGGAAGCATTCAAAATTTTTTCATTATTCTTGTTTCTTGATCTCCATTGCCACAAAAAAACTTTCCTTTTCAATTTCTGTATGCTTTTGTTATTCCATTGTTTGACTTCAAATTGTCCCTATCAATAAATATGGGATGAGAAGTTCATTGTCCTTTTCCTGGCTGCTCGTCTTATTCACCCAGCTGCTCTTTCATGCAGCAATAGGCAACCCTCTGACATACTATGAACTCTTGACAGCTGTTAATAAGACCGAGAGACTTACATAAACCTGCTTGATAATCCTCATGGCAGTTTTCTATGGTTATGACCAGCAATTCTTGTTCTTTAAACTCTAACCATCTAACTGTCAATAAATTCTTTCTTTCAGTCACTGTATGCAAGACATCAGAAGATGCTTTATCTACTCTAAAAGATGAAAATGCAAACTTTGATCTTCTTATTACTGAGGTTCACATGACTGGCCCGAGTGGCTTCGAGCTAATCTCACGAGCAAAGTGGAATCTAGGCCTCACTGTGATTTGTAAGCATCTTCTTCATGAGGATACTTACCTTCTTTCATAGTCCAAATTGTTTGCTAAAATTCCTTATGAAATTGTTTTATTTAGCAATGTGTGCTGATAGCGATCCAAGTGTCATGTCTCAAGCCCTTAGACACGGAGCTTCCCTCCATTTTACAAAGCCACTGAGCACTGCTACCCTTGAAACTATATGGCAACAAGTGTGGAGAAAGAAACTGGGAGGAAATAAAGGAAAAAATCATCTTTCAAGGAAGAGAAAGACTGATTCAGACGATGAAGATGCAGACAACGAGGACGAGCCAAAGAAGGCCCGTATAATCTGGGATTATGACCTACACCAGAGATTTCTGATTGCTGTCACATTGTTAAGAGACAGTGAGACTACTTCTGCAGACAAAAAAAATTCTGTCTACTTCAATACCAAGTTTTCTTCTACTTAATATCCCGTTTTCCTTTCAGGTGCTTCTCCTAGAAAGATACTTGACCTGATGAATGTCGAAGGCCTAACCACAAAGCATGTCTCCAGTCATCTACAGGTCTGTCACCATATATCTTCACTTTTAAATATGTTACCAGAAATATATCTTGGTTAATTCAAGCACCTTCTACATAAAATCAGGTGCAGGCTGACATAATTAGACCCTATGTTCTCATTGTGTGGTTTCGAAATGACTCAACAGTCTCATTGTGTGATTCTCATTATTCAAGCTTCATATTAGAACTGAGATGCATATCAAAATTTCTTTATCCTGCCTCAAATATTTAGATCATTCTCTATGCTTCATAACTTGGTATTTCTAAATAGTGGTATGTTAAATGTAAATCTTCGAAGAATTATAGAGACAATATCATGACATCAAAAATAATCATTTAAGGAAAACACAAAAAATAGCCAAGCCTTCGTTCAAGTGAAAAAACTAAAAAACATATTCACAATGACTAGTAAGTGATACCAGTTTGCTCAAAAAAGTGACTAATGTGTGCATGTCTCATCTTTTCCTTGATAAGTATTAATTTGTTTGGCCTAGACTCATAAATGGAACAAGGAGTACATAGGATCATTTGAGAGTCAACAAATTAAGTGAAAAGATGTCAAGTCATACTAATTTATATGTTGTAATTATTGTTAAATTCTACCAATGCAGAAACACCGGCAACGTGCGGAAAAAGCAAAGCAGCAGAATAATGGTGAAATCTCGCCAGTTTCCATGCCACCATATGATCCTTCAATCTTTCCACGAAGGATTGTTGTTCCCTCTAAAGATGCCACAAGGACACAAAATCTTGATGTAATACCAAACTTCTATCGCATAATGGAGCCACCGTGCCCTCTAAACAGTACAGCTCACTATGGTCAAAGGGCAAGGGAGGGACAAGATCCTCCAAAGGCTGTGCCTCAGACTGATCACGTGAATCTACTCCAAGAAACTGACAACAGACGAAGCATGCAGAAACTACCATACAGCCAAATGAAGCAAACAACAAGTATTGAGAGTGCAAGGATGCACCACCAAGATTCAAGCTCTGGAAGCATGCCTCTTCAAATGCAACTTGAGGTCTATCAGCCAAAAAACCAAAATTTTTCTGGCTTTAATCTGGGGGGAAGACCAAACTGGGGAACTAATCTTGAGCCAGCCATGGGCAACAACAGCAATGGCAGCTGTCAGTTTCCAAACTACTTAGCTCAGGTGCTGTCTGATTATGGATCATCATCTGGACTCGGTCCATATCAAGGTATTCATTACACACCAGGACATTTCAATCCAATACAAGAGGCTTTTAACATCATACCAGACTCTTCCACACTGGAAGTGGAACCACTTGCAACGCAAGAGCCACAGAATGCTCAATACAATTTGAACATCTCTGACATCTCACTGAAACACAATAATCCTACTGGTAAGTGTTTCCTCTTTTAAACTTTGATGCTATCTTTCCAAAATAATTGCTCCAACTAACACAGCTCATCATGAAGGTTCCTCACAAGGTAACATGCCCTACTGCAAGATCATTCCAGAGGAATCTCAACCACAAATGGACATTATTCTTGACATGCAAGAACCAGAAAATGCTCAATACAATTGGAACTCATTTGGGATATCCCCAAAACACAACAGTCTTACTAGTAAGTGTTTCTTCTTTTAACATTTGATGCTATACTTCCAAAAAAAATACTCCAACTAACACAACTTATCTCGAAGGTCCCTCACAAGGCAACAACATGGCCGGCTGCAAAATCATTCCAGAGGAACCTCAACTGCAGAAGGAAGACAACTTAACTATAGATAAGCCAAACGATCAAGGTTTTCACGCAGCAGGCGATTACCCCTTTGATGACAGCTTTCTTGAAGCCCTGTGCAACTACTAGTATCATGTCCAGTACAAGTGAACTTGTTATATGTCCATCGTGACTTGTTCTACCAGCTTTCTTACTGCATTTTGCTCCAACTGAACTTAAATTTAAGCTTTTTGAACTATCGACATATAAATTTCCATGTCAAGCACATTCAGCTTGGAAAAAGTCCTCTTTTTTCAGATTTTTCCTCATTTCATTCTATGCAAAATAAGAAACAGAGAAGAAATAACAAAGATTGAAGACCCTAGAACACAGAAGACCAAAAAGACAAGAAAAAAACACTGCAAAATTCAATTTTTCTTACCTTTTTAGTCATTTTCTCATAGGCCACGAAACTCATCCTCCTCGCCCGGAAGCCACCGGCGCGGGTGGCGTCCTCCGCCAGTCGATCCAGAACTTTAGGGCACGAAAACCACACAGGTGGTCAATATTCGTCTTATGAGGGGGGTATACCAGAACTTCTCAGTGTCGATGCAGAATTACAAACAGGCCCCTTTCTTCTTTATAATTACAAATGGACCTCTCAGAAGCGTTCCTAATTTTACAAACAGGCCCCTCTATTCCTAATATGTTAATCTATCCTCAATCTCAATAAAAATCAGACTTTGACTCGTTCAGAGCTTAAAAGTCAGGAAATGACATGTTTAACTCATATGTTATTATAAAAACAACTTATAACAACTTATGAAGTATATTGTTTATCAATTACATTTGGCTTAGAATGATAAAAAAAACTAAATATTTTTCTTAAAGTGAAATACTAAATTTGTGAATTAATATGAATAAGTGTAATCATTGTATTTTCAATCAAATTCAACCATAAAAAGATATTTATTGATAACAGTTATTCACGCTAGTTAATCAATTGTAATATTTTACTAAATATAGTCTCTGTCTTTAAGCCTTAATCTGATATGGTTAGTCTGGACCAATCACCACAATTAGAGAGCTCTTGTTTATCATGATTAGATTAGAGGGATTTACTTGTATCTCGTTTTTGAACAATTACCTCACTTTGAAGGATTAAAATTACAGTTTCCTGATCTGGTGCAGACATTAACCAGGTTCTTCAACAAAAACTCCAGAGGTACAAACTTGCAGGCAATGTGGAGAGAACAGAGAAGAGAGAAGTAAGACAAAAGTGACAAAAGTAGTTGCTACCAAACAGAGATCCAATGAGTTATCTCAAATTCATTGCAAGAGATAAATTTCAAAAAATAAAAATAGAAAATCCTTAATTTTTCTTTTCCATCCTGCTCAGAAAGATATGGCCCATCCCAGACCAATCCTTGCCAGCAAATGGCAGGTTCAGTTTTAAGTGTTGCCAACAAATCCCAAACATGCATTTCTTTACATTTTTAATTCTGTTTCCTATTTTTAGATGCTTTTTTTAGTATTTTCCCTCTTGTTTCTACATAAGGACAATTTTGGAAGTACTGTATCATCCAAACTGAGCCACCAACCTTCTCTTTCCTCTTTGCTTTTTCTTTGTCTTTTAACAGAAGAAGCTCCCATGGATCCTTCAGAGTTTGCTCTGCAACCCCCTCTTCTGTACAACTTCCTCAAGGTTACAGTGACTCCTCCACCTCTTGTGCCTCAGGTGATGAATTCTCCGGACGTCTGTTGTTTTCTGATTCTTTTTTATTCAGATGTGTTTACATTTGAAGACTGCTGGTTACAGATGGGTGTGCCTGCAAGGCAATCCTCCTCTGATCTCATGGACCTTCAGAAGCAACACCTGCAGCTCTTCTGGCAACACCAGATGATGGAGATGGACCATCTTGCAGGTTTTGTAGAGGATTTTTTCGCCTTTTTTGCGCGATCCATTGGGAACTTTGCGTTGTTCTTTTCGATAATTCCTACGTGCACATCCACGTGTTTGAACTCATGCACTGCTGCATCAATTTTCGCAATCTTAGAATGATTTTACGAGCTCTTATTGCTATGATTTGGTTGTGTAATGAATGGAAATCTTCCCTTTGTTTCTAAGTTTTGAGATGTTTCATGTTTCTAGGCATTAGTTCTACTGGTTTTGCTTCTTTTTTGAGAAAGAATGGGTTGTGAATGATGGAAATGTTAATATTTCATAGGCATTAATTATGGGTCTATTTCATAGTTTCAAGAAATATCTTTCAAAGAATTTTGGGTTTTTATCCAGTAGAGCAATTGATTTTGCATTTTTTTATTTTTTTTGGGTTAGTATGGTTTGTGCATTATGAGATGTTGAAAGGCCACAGGCATTGATTTGTGACATATACTTTTGAAGGCTTTCCTAATATTCTTAGGCTTTAGATCTATTGATTTCTCTTTTTTTTTAACCAAGTATGGGTTTTCTATGATGAAATGTTGCTATTTTATAGGTACTTATATATGGATCTTTTTTATGTAACTACTTTCAAAGAATTTTGTGTTTTTAGGCATTAGATCAAATGTTTTCTCTTGTTTTTTGGAATGAGTTTTGCATGATGAAATGTTGATATTTCATAGGCACTTATGGGTCTTTTTTCATGCGATAACTTTAGCGTTAGAGCAATTGATTTCTCTTGTTTTTTGAGTAAGCATGAGTTGCGCTTGATAAAATCAATGTTGATATTTCACAGCACTTACAGGTCTTTTTCATTATAAAACTTTCAAAGAGTTTTGAGCTTTTTAGGCATTAGTTGGATCAATTGATTTTGCTTGTTTTTGGAACAAATTAAGGTTGGGTTGTACATGATGAAATGTTGATATTTCATGCATGAGACCTTGTGCTTTCTCAGTTTATAGGCAGCACCAGCTTCCTCTAGCAAGGATCAAGAAAGTGATGAAGCAAGACAAATCTGTCAAGGTTTTCACGGCATCCTTATCGATTTTTTATTAATTATCACTCAATATTGCATATTTCATATGAAGAATCAGGAAAACTAATTTGATCTTTTGCATTCGAATGCGGATCTACTTATGAATTGATGTTCCTGGTTTATACTTGCAGATGATAAGCGCTGATGCACCAATACTGTTTGCAAAGGCTTGTGAGCTTTTCATCTTGGAACTCACCATCCGATCTTGGCTTCGCACGGAAGATAACAGGAGGCAAAACATTCTGAGGGCTGACATTGCCCATGCTGTGAGCCATGCTGATGAATATGATTTCCTAGTCAATGTTGTCGCAAAGAATAACAATTAGGTATGCCAAATGATCGGCGTAAATCGCTCAATACTCTCAAAATTAAAGCATACAATTAAAAGCTATATTTTTTAGAGTTTCAGTTTTGTATAAAGAAATAGAAAGCAGAAAGATATGAACTGTATAAGGAAGCAATCTGTATTGATGATACTGATCTTTCTTTCTTCTTTACATACTTGCAGTGGGGAGAAGGTGCAGCATCCACATATATAATGAAGAAGCTACAGACAGTATTTATTCAGTAGAATAAGAAAGCACGCATGCATGCTGTGGCATGTTCATCTACTTGCAACGGAGGCTCATGTTTTGAGGTGTTTGATAGGTTGTATGCGTGAGATAGACCAGTTTCTATGTTGTGTTTTGTTACTGTTGCATGTCAACAGAATATGCTATAATGTATAGAAAACATTACTGGCTTGCAATTAATCTCCAAATTTGAACTAACATTAATGGCTTATAATATATAGAAATAATTCTCCAATTTGATGTAATAATTAGGCGATATATTATATTTACATATTTTCAATTCATATCTTTTCCACCCGAGTAATTTTCTCTCCAGTTTTATATATGTAGGTAAAGCCTAACTTTAAACTCGGCCAAAGTATGTACAAATCAAATATCAGAATGAAGTGAGCTGGCACCATGTTATGATCTACGTTAGAATTCACATGACTGTAATGTTTTCTATATACTATAGCAGAAGGAAAGAATTGGGGTTCTCATAAGAATGAAAGAATTGCATGTTTCTCTTATGGCCACATACTTTCCTTCGCTACCCAATCAAATGATTTGAATACTGGTTTATCTCCTTTCCGCAATCCACTTTGATATTTGATTTTCTTTTAACTGGTTATAGGAAGAGAATTTTGTCATTGTTGATGTCGTGTCTCGTTTGAGATTAGCGCCCAAGAGGAAGGGAAGGAAAAAATGGTTGATGGAAGTCACGAGAATGGGTCCATGCGGAATGAGTTAGGGTTCAATAAAGAGGTTTTATTATTATCCGATGAACCATATGCTTTCCTTTGGCACCCATTCTAATGATTTCCATTTAACTTATTTTCCTTCATTAATCCATCTTGATGTTCGACTATCTTTAAATATAAGAACTGCAAGGTTCCAAGCAAGCCGCCAGACCACGGGACCAGTAGAGGGCATCACGCTAAGGCAGGCACGAGCGGTTTTGGAAAACCACTTCCTCCCACTCTTCAGTCTTCACCAGTATGAAAATACACTGAGAAGAGCACGGGCCAGTTGGGATAATTACACCAAATTGATTGCAGGTCAGACAATGAATTGTGTCAACGCCCCAGTATAACTAAAATTAACAGTAATAAACCACTTTTTCTGAGAGTTCAGTCATGCTCAGATATAACAGATAGCGATGTACGAGATGATTCAGAGGAAGGATCTGCTGCAGTAATAATCGGTTGTGGTGCAGAGAAGAAAGGTTTGGGCGGCATTTGCAGAGTATCAACGTCAGCTTGAAGCATCTCCACAACCTTGCTCATGGAAGGACGGTTACATGGCCTCATCTGAATGCACCATAGACCAACAATACATAACTTTCTTTCTAGTTCCTCAATATCGATTTCCTCATGAATTTCAACATCATTTTGATTGAGCCGATCATATATCCACGAAGGGTAGTAAATCCGGCTTGTGTTATCAGCAAGAGGGTCAACATTACGCCTCCTTCCTGCCATTTCCATTAGTAACATCCCAAAACTATACACATCAGATTTGTAAGAAATAGGCCCAAAGCTTCTTGATATCAATTCGGGAGCTATGTACCCTATTGTCCCTCTTGCAGCACTAATAGAGACCAGACTGTATCCCCTCGGGTACAGCTTTGCTAGGCCAAAGTCGGAAACCTTTGGAATGAAATTACGATCCAAGAGAACGTTATGCGGTTTTATGTCAAAATGTAAGATTTGCATGTCACAACCGCGGTGCAAGTAGTCAATTCCCTTGGCGACACCCAATGCAATCTCATTGAGCTTCTCCAGAGTGAAAGTATGATGATTGGTAGCTTTAGAGGAGAAGATATATTTGTCCAGAGAGCCATTGGACATGAATTCATAGACAAGCGCTCTCTCTGGTCCTTCGGAGCAGAATCCGATGAGGTTGACCACATTGACATGGTGAATTCTGCCAATGGTGGATACCTCACTGATGAATTCATCGCCGTTGCACTTGGATTTACCCAATATCTTAACTGCTACCAGACGTCCACCAGGGAGGCCACCTTTGAAAACAGAACCAAACCCTCCCTGTCCCAGTTTTTCTTTGAAGTGATTTGTAATGACAATGATGTCGTTGTATGCAAATCTGGTCGGCGCAAGGCCCTGCTGGTTAATACGGAGAAACTTCTCCACAGCATCCAAGGAGCCTCTCTCACTGCGAAATTTGTAAATGAGGAACGCAATGACTGCCAATGGTGCAAACACAAACCTGCCCAGGATCGCCAATACTGCATGCAAAAGTTCAACAATATCTAGTTAGGACACTCGACAGTAAGAGTATGAGCCTCAATGTTATGTATTTTGTGTTCTATCAATCTACCATGAAAGATCTATAGCTATAATTTTGTGAACACAGTTGCATGCTTGAATTAACAGATTAAAGAATGCGAAGCTACCGACGAATAAGTACCTATCACAACTTGCAGCATCATTATTAGCATTAGCAAGGCCACAGCTATCTTGAAAGTGTTGTCGTGGGATCTGCTTAAGAATCGATCGTTGTGGATGCAGTCTAAGAAATGACCTTCACTGACAAAAAGTCCCGTCATCCCAGAGAAAACTATGTCACGCTTGATGAAACCTCTGAACAAGCTGGATCACAAGAAAGGAGTTTTTCAGAACTGATGTTCTGATAGTCGGAAGAATGGAAATATTGGAGAGAGGAGAAGAAACTGATTGCTCACTCTTTTGCCTCCCTGAAACACTTGTGGAGGGTTTCAGACACAAAGGATCCGCTTGTGTGTGACTCCCACATAAGAGTGAAACCATCGGATAGAAGCTCAAAAATATCCGTTTCAGCATGTAAATGGACATCAATCATGGGCGTCAGAAAAAGAAAGCGGCAAGAGGGCAAGAGGTTCCTCGCACAATACGCATCACGGCCAGCAGTGACATAAATGAAGGAGCTGTTCATAAATGAAGGAGCTGTTCATACTAAGGCATGGAATGGGCCTGTGCATGGAGCTGTTGATCTTCTCTGTGCAGTTCATGAAACCAGCCCAATTAGGGCTGAAATACAGTTCTCCCAACTTATCTGGTGACAAAGAATGACGCGGAAGGGAGCATATTCCATTCCCCAGGTCTGAATAGGTGACCTGGATGGTAGAGTTATCATATGAGATACTAGTGACATAGAGCTTGCTTGAGAGAATATCAAGAACGGTGTTGTTCCTCTCGTCACAACTTAGCTCATACTTTGGATCACCGCATCCAGAAGGATCGCCTTTCAGACGGAAGGGGTAATGGATATCTTGGATTTGCCCACATGATGATGGACAACCTTGCTGATCGAGGTCCGTAGCTGACAAAACACTGTCAAGGAGAAGAAAAGACAGCAAAGCACAAACTGTGGGATAGAATGACCGGACCATCATCTTTTTCTCTGTTCTCCACAGACAGTAGATTTGATGAACCAAACGAAAAATTTATGAAGAGCCTTTGTAATATGGAGCGTTGTCTATTTTAGACTTTAAACCATTCCATGTTCAGTCATTTCACTTGACTTGGAAAACATCACTCCCACCAATTGAAAGTCTACAAAAGTAGGCAATGTTCAGTGCATTACAGTATTAGTGTCATGCACCCATCTTAAGGCGGTCGTCATTGCATACCTCAACGGTATCTGTTTCCAACGGCTATGTCATCTTCCAAGGTGAGTCTAGCATTTGGTTGTTCTCCCATTTGAATGGCTCCTAGTCTTTGAGGGAAGCTTCCCAGCTTATTCTGTCAGCTGCAAGATGTTAAATCAAATGTTTATTGCGAAAAGCTAAAAAAAGGCTTTTGAACTTATATATTAATTTTTTTAAATTTAACGAGCTTGTCAAAAAATATCATTATAAAATTCTAGCGAATTTATTTTTTGAGTTCATCGTGGTGGCTGGTTAATATATATATATATATATATTGAAAGAAAGAGAGACAGAGGAGCTAAAACTTGGATATTTGGCTTAGGAGAAAGAAGATATAATGCTTGGTTGTATTTAATATCGGATCATAACATAAATATAAATAATATATATAATTATAATTTATAAAAAACATAAAATTAAGATTTATTAAAATAATATAAACATAATCTAACTAATATTTATAAAGAAAAATAATCTAATAGAAAGTACTTAATTAATTCCTCACAATAACTTCTCAGATAGAAAAATAAAGTAAGCTAGTGTAATAGAAGCTTCAATCATAAATACACTTATACAAACCACTATCATGACCACCAAAGTTTATTGGTAACTTAACGGTGGACAAAGAAAAACAACAAAATGAGCGAAGAATATTCCGTCGGGAGTTACTGTTTACAAATATCATATGAAGTCAACAACCAAAAAGTAATAGTAAAATGACAACAAAAACAACAATAACAATAATAGTGATGATCGAGTAAATCGGCATTCACAATAACGAATATATCAATAAAAAGATGATCATTACAATTGTGATAGTCAATAGTTAAGGATTGTGATTATAAACTTTCTTATCGATCTTATGGTGCTAGTCGTACTCCCATCAAATAGGGTCCTACCAATTATATGTAAATTAGTTTATAGATATGGTTGGATCTCCTACCAAGCAAAATTGTACCACACTATACTCTTAACTGCTGATGGAGTGGTGATTCTATTTAGTCAAACAATAAATCACGTCTCTTAATACTTAGAAAATCGGTATTGTTATATTTGACAATCTTAGTAATCTTTTACCAAATTAAAAAATCACCCGCTAGTACTGGCCAAATAAAGTCGTACTATATATGTCTCCAATATATCAAAGATTTAGCCGCAATAAATATCGAGTCAAGATTATTGATAAATAGAAAAAAATTAATTCATTCCATAAATCAGACTAGATTAATTAGAAATATCATAAAAAAAGGATTTGAGATCATTATAAATTAACAAAAAAAACCCCTTGAATCATTTCAAATTACCATTTAGTCCTTAAAATAATTAATTTCAGCCAATTTATGCTTAAATCCTCGAATTATTTAAATTATCATTGCCAGCTGTTCATTTTAGTAATTTTCATATAAACTCTTAGTAAATCAAATTTTAATAATTCGGTCCTCGAAATATCCAAATCCTCAACGAGATTAATTTCACAATTTAATCCATCAAAATCAGCAACCAAATTCGAATCTCCAATCATATCCAATTATCATCCAATCAATTAGAATTAAGTTAACTATAACTTAATTAATCAAATTAATCCATTAATTCAATCCAACTCAAACCAAAATTAAAGTCAATCAAGTTAAATTTATTAGATTCCACCGAATTCAACTTTAATTATATTTAAATCCAAATCCATATTAATTCCATGAATCCAAATCAAATCCAACTAACCCAAACCAGAACCAATAAATCCTCTAGAAATCCAATTAATTACTAATTAAATTCTTAATCTAAATCCACCAAGCGTTAGAACCACAATCACCTGATTTAATCTAATCAAATTAATTCATCACCAAACCCAATCAATCCTCAAAAACCAACTCAATCAAACCATTGAACCAACCCGAACCTAGACCAAAACCTAAACCTAATGTCAAACCCAAACCCAAGACTAAGACCCATATCCTCCTTCCTCACTCAAATCCTAACCCTAGTCCACCACCACCATTACTGAGCCGTCGTTGCATCAGGCTACCATCGCCCCCTCTGTGCTGCCCACCTGACCCGTGCCACCACGGGCAGCAATGCACAGTCGTTGCCCGGTCATGCATAGCCACAATGGGCACAACCATGCATGCTGTCCGCCGCGCTCTCACACCGTCACTAGTCACTGCTACTCTGGTCATCAAGTGGGCAGCTCTTGCATGTCCTCACTGTGATCATTCCTCGCCCTCACCTTTAGACAAATTTTTAATTAAAGTGAGATTTAATGTAAAGAAAGATTTGTTATCCCTCTGTAAACTGATAAAATAAATCTTATTCTCATATCCTAAACATCTGCTAATGGATGATTACAAAACTTACGTAGGTTGAGGGCAGCGAGTGGTTACTAAATCATAGGCTATTGGGCCCAGGTAATGGATAGTTATAGAGGATGTCACTCTTCTTCGTCAACCTTATATTTTTAAGATTAAAGAGCCATAAATTTAGATTCGAATAAGAAGAATTAAACTAATTTTTTTATGCGTATTATAAAAAGTAAATAAATGACTTCTAGTAATATTAAGTTAGCAACTTATTTTGTGAATTTATATTTTTTTGATAAGAATAAACTATAATTTAATGTTACATATATATTTTAAATACTTATTGATAATTTGAAGATCTTATAAGAGAATTATATCATGTTTTGTATTTATATTATATTTTTTTGTCTTGAAAATATGAAAATTATGCATGTGAATTTATGAAAAAAAATATTTATCTTTTAACATTTATTTGGATTGTTGTACTTGAACGTGAAAAATCATATATGTGGTTTGTAAAAATGATTACTTAGCTTTTGGTTTTATTTCAAATTTATGTATTTTTAAACTTGAAAAATCATGCATAGAATTATGAATAAGAATTATTTGACTTGTAAATATTTTTATATCATAACGTTGTGATTTATGTTGATTTAGTCGTCTTCCACTTGCATTCTATTCTGGTTTAGGCATTGAGATAACAATGACATTTTGTTCTGACCCAACCATTGGAAATAATAATTATTATATCGACATATATTTGTATTTTGTAGAAATAGATTTTGTTATACTCATGGGCATTAGAATAAAAAAATATTTTTGATAAGACTCATTTTATAAGTAATATTTGACTTCTATTGTGACCACTTATTTCAAATTTATCAATTTATATACATTTCGGATCATCATTATATGTGAGTCCACTGCTTCGTCTAAGATATATCAATTATTTTATTTTAACTTGTTTTATAATTTTTTAGATAAATTTTTATTAATGAATCTAACAACCTTATTTTTTTCAAAGTATCAGTAAAAATTATATTTATGATACTTGTTTTGAATTTTTAGAATAATTTGATTATGTTTAGAACTGATTGTTGAAGTTATATAATATTATTTTAACATAAATTACAAATTCTCTTACATATTTGACTATTAAATGTGTGCTATGAAATGTCAACTAAATTGTACAATAATGTGACATAATTTAGTTATGTGAGATAATTTAGTTGAAATTGCTTACTTTTGTATTCGTCAGATAAATAAAATAAATTTTTAGAAATAATAGGTAGAAATTTGAAAATATTGATTGAGATTAAACGACGGAGGAGGAAGTGGAGTCAATGCCGGTGTTCCATGGAAACGCGTTCGATGCTGCCTGTAGACTTGTACTAGCAGTGTCTCTCTTCGCCGTGTCTGGTCATCGACGACTTCCTTTTCCGCAGTGCAAGTCTGCAACTCATAGATGAAAAGTCGCATTGTGGAAAAATTTCCCCCTTTTCTCCGTAAAACAGTCACGCGGTAGAATTTCTACAGAGATTGCTGAAACAGGAAAAACAAAAAATAAAATAATTTGTAGGTCTATGATGCATTGAGAAGAGTCCAATGGATGTATGAAATTGAAACAACAAAACAGGAATACGAACCAACTTAAATTCCTTGATATAGCTGAAAAAAAAAAATCATCACATACAGTTTCTGCCCTGCCAGTGCCAAGCAGTAATTATATTTAAAAAAAGCAAGTTTTTAATAAATAACTACATATATTATTAAAAATTTACAAAAAATTATCCTTTTTATTATTATTAAAAAAAAATACTTACCTTATACTATGAATTTATAAAAAATTTTAGTAGATTCATAAGTAACTTAACACAAGAACCTGAACACTATAGAACATACAGAGAAAACTCTTCATGAAGAGCATGAGAGCACGAGGGTGGAATACTTGTTGATGAAGATTGGTGAATTACTATCTTCTTGATGAATTACGATCTTACAAACTCGCGCATGAAGGAGTTGGGAATCCTTGTTGATGAAGAAGCGTTAAATGAAAAAAAGGATGTGGAATACTTGTTGGAAAACTCTTCATGAAGGAGTTCATTCGAGCTCTGAAATGATTGATAGTTCTCTTGTGAATGAAGATTCCATGCAAGCCTGGGCTGTGACAGTCGACTGTGGCTCAGAAAAAAAAGGTTTGGGCGGCATTTCCAGAGTATCAACATCGGCTTCAAGCATCTCCACGACTTTGCTCATACAGGGGCGGTCGGAAGGCCTCACCTGAATGCACCAGAGACCAACCATGCCCAGCTTCTTCTCCAGCTCATCAATTTTAATATCCTCTTGTAATTCCACCTCCTTTTGATTAAGCCGATCGTAGATCCACGAAGGATAGTATACCCGGCTTGAATTCTCTGCACGATGGTCCACATTGCGCCTCCTTCCTGCCATTTCCAGCAGTAACATCCCAAAACTATAGACATCAGCCTTGTAAGAAATGATCCCAAATGATCTTGATATCAGTTCTGGAGCTATGTATCCTATTGTCCCTCTCGCAGCGCTGACAGAAATCAAATTATAGTTCCGGGGGTACAACTTTGCCAGCCCGAAGTCAGAAACCTTTGGAGTGAAATTGCGACCCAAGAGAATATTATGTGGCTTGATGTCAAAATGTAGGATTTGCATGTCGCAACCACGGTGCAAGTAGTCAATCCCACGAGCCACGCCCAGAGCAATCTCATTGAGCTTCTCCAGAGTGAAACTATTCTGATTGCCGTCTTTAGGAGAGAAGATGTACTTGTCCAGGGAGCCATTGGGCATGAATTCATAGACAAGGGCTCTCTCAAGCCCTTCAGGACAGAACCCAATGAGGTTGACCACATTTACGTGGTGGATTCTTCCGATGGTGGAGACCTCATTGATGAATTCGTCACCGTTGCACTTGGATTTGCCCAACATCTTGACTGCCACCAAACGGCCACCAGGGAGGCTGCCCTTGAAGACGGAGCCAAACCCCCCCTGCCCTACTTTTTCTCTGAAATTGCTTGTTATTGCAATGATATCACTATATGCATACCTAGTTGGCGCTAGGTCTTGCTGGTTCTGGAGGAACTTCTCTACAGCATCCACAGGAACTCTCTCGTTGCGAAATTTGTAAAGTAGGAAAGCAAAGACCGCCAATGGTGCAAACACAAACCTGCCGAGGATTTCTAAGGCTGCAACAGGAAGTTCATGCACAAATTGTCAGGCTAACTAGCAGAGAATGCCAGCCGCTTAAATTAATAGATCTTTAGAAAAACTAGCAGGAAAAAAGGTAGCTATATTTCATACTGGAACACAAATCAAAACCAAGCAAGGAGAAAGTTCTACCGATCAAGATTTGGAACAACTCCATTAGCATCACCGAGGCTACTGCAAGCACGAAAGTCATTGTTCTGTGTTTGAACCTACGATGATAGTGGATACAATGCAGGAAACCGACCTCACGGGAAAAAAGGGCACCCAACGCAGAAAGAATTCCTTCACTCTTCATGATGTATTTAAACTGTCTGAATCACAAGAAACACCAGGTTTTTCATCTCTAGTAATCTCGATTGGAGAAAGAAATGATTGTGGGATGATATTGAATGCTCACCTTAATGTGTACTGCAAGCAAGAATTAATGACATGGAAGGCTGAAAAGTCTCCACTAGTCAACCATGTAAGAGAAAACCCCTCGGATAGAAGCTCAAATATATGTTCGACAAGCAATTGTTCATCAGCACCCAGGAAAGTTCCATCGGGTCGAAACTCAATTGTTTTTGTGGCAGGTGTATTTGTGACAAGCGATAATTGAGTCATGTAAAGAAAGCGACAAGTAGGCCAAAGGCTCCCCACGCGAAAACCAGTTATGAGATAGACAAATGACTTATTCTGGCAGAGGCATGGGATAAGCAGGTAAGAAGATGAGCTATTGATCTTCTCTGTACAGTTGATGAAACTGACCCAAGCTGCTGTTGAGGGAAAATATGTCCCGTCATATAATCCACTGTTTGCTATCTTTTCTGGTGACAAAGATCGATGGGGAAGGCTGCAACTTCTATTCACCAAGTCTACGTCAGAGACCTGTATAGTGAATTTCTCATATAAGATGCTAGTCACATAGAACCTTTGCGAAAGGAAATCAAGGATGGTGTTGTTCCTCTCATCACAAGTCAGCTCATATCTTAGATCACCACAGCCGTCTGGATCGCCTTTTAGACGGAAGGGATACCGGATGTCCTGGATCAGCCCACACGCAGAAGGACGACAACCTTTTTGACTAAGGCTGCTAGCTAAAACAAAATCTCGAAGGAGAAGACAAGGCAGCAATGCGGCAATGGCTGCAAACGATCTCTGTCCCCTCATTTTGCTTTATTTTTGCCTCTTCTCCAATTTGCAAAAGATTTGAGTAACCAAAACAATGCAAATGGAGACACTTTTAAGCTGGGTGTGAAGTTTCTTCTCATTTCTTGCTCAGCAATTGACTTTGACTTGGAAAACACCAGTCACAATCGTACGTCTGGAATCTTCGTCATGTATTGCGTCAGACAGACTAGCAAATCGCCGTGAATTCCAATTCTTTTCGAGTCTTTTCTGAAGGGCAAGAAACTCAGGCTCGCTCACCGCGTGGAGAAGGAATTTGTGGCTTGCCTTCGAATTTAACTCTTGTTCTTGATCTTCTGTAGTTTTTCATCTTGCAAGATAAATGTAACATTTCGTTTCCCCATCTCCCAACCGAAAGATTGTCAGTGTTTGGAGGAAGATTCCATTTTTATTTTATTAGGTCCGGTGGATCAGCAGTGAATGGATAGATAATAGAATATGTGATTGATAGCCGATATTTTTAATTTTATATCGATAAATTATAAAAAATGAGACCAGATAAAATACGATGACTGTTATAAATTTAATAACGAAGTCTTTTTTTAAGAAGTTAAAAAAAAAACTCTGGGATTAGGTAAGCTACAGACTACAAATATCCATAAATAATATTGTGCTGGGTTGAAAACATCATATAGTAGTATCAAAGCCACTCCTCATTTCTTGATTGATGTGGACTACCTCAGCAAGAACGTTGAAATCTTGAGAGGAGAAGATTGTTGTTAGGCTCGATGGACCAACAGGTCAATAGGCAGGCAGTAGGGTCTGTGACTGACAGTAGTTGAGCAGACAATAGGGTTTGTGATTGACAGCAGTTGTCTTTAGTCTCACATCGATAAAGTGCAAGAGTTGAAACTAGGGTAAATATGGTAACTACTGCAAATCCAACAACGAGGCATTTTTCTGGGGAGCTGAAAAAATAAAGCTCTGGAGTCAAATAGGCTGCGGGCCACAGACGCCTATAAACAATATCTTACTGGGTCGAAAGTATTACATAACGGTTTCAGAGCCACTCTGTAGCTCTTGATTGGTGTGGGCTAGTTTAGCAGAACGCCAAGTCCTTGATAGAGAGGAAGAGAGAGGAGGGGGGGGGGGGGGGGGGGGGGGGGGGGGGGGGGGGGGGGGTGGAAGGAGGAGGAGGAGGGGGGGAAGGAGGGGGGGGGGGGGGGAGGAGGAGATTGTTAGCCTGATGAACTAGTAGACTAGCGGGCATATAGCAGGACTTGTGACTGACAACAGTTATCTTTAGTCCCGCATTGATAAAGTACAATAATTGAGACTGGACTAAATATAATGATTGTTGTAGATCCAATAATAAGATCTTTTCCAGGGGAGTTGGAAAAAATAAAACCCTGGATTCTGATGAACTGCATGCTACAGACGCTCGTGGACAATATTGTACTGAGTCGGAGACATCACATAATGGTATCAGAGCACAAAATTTAAGAATAATATACTTTTAAGATTTATTTCATAATAGAATATTCTCTTGTGTCATCCAAAATATTGAGCCTTCAAATTTTTATTTTATAGGCTTAGTGTGCCTCCTTATTGTGCTCCTATTCGTGGTCATGGAGTTGTTGTCATTGGCCGTGGACGTGACACTCTCGATATTAGCAAGACGAAATTCTAGGGGATTATATACAAATTTTTGAATAAATCATTAAGGATGATAATTTAAATAATTTGAAAATGAAAGTATAAAATTGTCTGCAATTCATCATAGGACTGAATTATGATTTGGGAGAGAACACGAGGTTTTCTGTAAAAATTAGATAAAATTAAATTAATAAATTATATAATTGAGGGGCTAAATTGCATAAATGTGTTTAAATATTCATGACTCATTCATTTGGATTTCGATTTTGATGATCTAGGAGTCGTTGGATTTTGTTTTTCATATTGATTCTATTGATGGTTTTAAATCCCTCTTTTGATGATGTCTCTTACTGAATTTAATCGGATTTGTGATCGAGTTGATTCTTTTTTATCTTTCGATAGTCTTGACTTGATATTTATTATATCTAGATTTTTGGTATGTTGAGGGACATATGTAGTAAGATTCTATTAGATTAGTACCAATTGGTAATTTTTTATTTTAATAAAGGATTAGTAAAACTATTAGACATGATAGTATTTGGTCTCCTTAGTTTTAAGGGACATGATCCATTGTATGAATAGATGAGATCACTATGTCATCAGCAGTTGGGAGTACAGTGTGATATGACTCTGTTTGGTAGATAACTCGACTACACCCATAGGCAGCTTTATGTATAGGTTGGTTCTACCCCGCCTAGTGGGGGGTGTAACCATCTCTGTAAGATTAGCTGGAGAGTCCATAGTGACTGTTTCTAACCATTGGCTGTCTTGGATGCGGTGATCATCTTCTTGTTAATTTACTCCTTGATGTGGATGTTGATTTATCTAATTATCGTTATCGTTGTATAAAAAATTATTGATGTTACTATTGTTAATTTTATGGTTACCTCTCATGTATTGACCTCTCATATTGTTAGGAGACGGTAACTCTCTACTGAACATTTTTTACTCACTTCTTAATTGTCTTCATACACAGAAGAGTAGCTAATAAGCACAAATGACAATAGTAGGAATACATATGCGCGTGATTATATTTAAAGCTATTTTATTTATAGGTTATTTTACTTTCTTATTTGGTGATTGTTTTTAGAAACTTGAGTATCTTTTGTTGAATCACTTTTTTTCATGTTATTTGAAGTATATTGCATTGGGATAATAAATCTTAACTTTATATATTCTGCAAATTTTATATATATTTTATTCACTTTATATTGTGATTCAATATCGAACACAACGGGGTGTTACAACTTTAAAGCAAAAAAATTGAGCAATGTTGTAATTCACAAAGAAAATTAGGAAGATTCCATTTTTATTCTGTGATTGATAGCATATGTCATGCAAATTTCCGCATCTAACTATAAATGTGCAATTCACAATATCTCTGTCATCTCCATGGCAGTTCATTTGTGAATCCATTTTTCACCAAAGAATTCGAATAACCAAAAATCAAGAGGTTTATGTAGTTGGCTTTTTATTATATTTTTTAGCCTTATTTATAGACAAATGAAGAGTTCTGAAAATAAATGTTCCCCCCATCGATTGTTTTCATTTTATTATTTTGAAATGGTAAAAAATAACCAGCATATTAAGGTACTGTGGACATTGAAATACGCCGGCAGGGTGCAAGTATATTACAGTCCCTGAGAACCTAATTAATGATCCAAGAGAGCATGGAGATGCATGTGCCCCCAGAGAATAAATGCTAAACACTTGTGCTCTTGCAAGCACCAGACACTATCAGAGCATGTATGAATAAGCAAAATGACATTTATTCTTGACTAAAGGATGTGATGTCTTCATGGTCAGAGGATGAGACGAAAGGCTTGGGAGGTAGCTGCAAGGTCTCCATGTTGCCCATAAGCATATGGAGGACTCTTGTCATAGTAGGCCGTTCCATTGGACTCCATTGTATGCACCACAAGGCAACAATAACAAGCTTTTTCACAATCTCTTCCTCATTGTTCAGCAACTCTGTACTCAATCGAAGATTCTGCCCACGGACTAGCCGCTCATATATCCATTCAGGAAAATATATCTCGCTCCGATTCTGCACCAAAGGATCAACATTCTTCCTGCCACCCACCATTTCTAACAATAACATTCCAAAGCTGTAAACATCTGATTTATACGACACAGTCCCAAAGTTTCTAGAGTATACTTCTGGTGCAATGTAGCCCATAGTGCCTCTTGCTGCGGTCATAGTCACAATGCTTTGATCCCTCGAGCAAAGCTTCGCAAGACCAAAGTCTGAAATCTTTGGATTGAAATCATAGTCCAACAAGATATTGTGGGGCTTGATGTCAAAATGGAGAATGCGTTGATCACATCCTTGGTGCAAATACTCAATGCCCTGTGCTATACCAATGGCAATATCGAGCAACTTTTCCATCCCAAATTGACGATGAGTCGTATCACCATCCTTCAAGAAAATGAACTTCTCTAAGGATTCATTGGGCATGAATTCATAGATGAGTGCACGCCTTGTTCCTTCGGAACAAAAGCCTAGGAGACGAACAATGTTAACATGGTGAATTCTTCCAATGGTTGCAACCTCATTTATGAACTCGTCTCCATCACCTTTGGATATCTGGAGCATCTTCACCGCAACAGGAATCCCATTTATCAGCTCTCCATGATACACACTCCCAAAACCACTTGGCCTAGTTTTCGTTTAAACCGTCTTGTTATCTTCTTGAGATCAGCATAAGAGTATCTCGCAGGCTTTATGGTCTTATATGACGCAAGAAACCTTTTAACTCTTAGACGTGTTTCCTTGTCCTTGTCAGCTTTTCTAGAGATGTAGATTAACATAGATGCCACCACCACAATAATAAAACATGCGGAAACTGATGTGCCTATTAGGATAAGAGGATGCAATAATTAGAGCTGAAGGTTTGGACCAAAGTATTCCTTGTCATAACGTTAATCTGGGTACTGAACAGAAATTGCATTTGTTTTTTCAGAAGAGGGAGAGTAGAAATTATTTTTGCTGCCTAGTGTTGTCCCGCCAACTATCCCCCCATAACATTTTTTGTTTAAATATGGCATTCCCAATTTTTTCTTGAAGTCTGGTCATATTTTTGGTAGAACTGGTTGTGTTTGTATACCATGCTCAACTAGAACAATTTTATCATTTTGGGACCTTCAGTCAAAATTATTGAAAACCAAACAGAATGCCAATTAGAATTCACCTGTGATCAGTGCAACATCTGGACCTGCAAGGAGAAAAAGAAATCAGCGGCATTCTCTATTAACACATAAAGCACAATGAAATCTCATGATGATTAATTTACATAGAGACAATGATGCAAGCTATGTGCTAAAAGATATTATGACTGGAACAACAGTACATCACCAAAAATTCCTCCTAGCAACTAGGTGTCAAGATTTTATTCTTCTCTAACTTTAAGATAGGCATGAAATTTTCTCGGAAAGAAATTCTTCTAAAACCATGAAAGAAACAAATTTGAAACTTTATGCTGAAAATCTGTTAGAACAGCACAGGGAAAAAGTCGGAGTCTCACCATGGTGGTGACTGGGATTGAAACAGAAAGTGTGATTTCTCTCTTTGCTGAACCCGCACCACTTTCCTGCAGGTTCACAGAAAACACGGCACTGGAAGACGATATCCAACACTGACGATCGAAAGTTGCGCCATGACAAGGTGGCCTCCGGGCTTTCAAAGAAGGATTCAACCTTGTTCTCAAATGGAGTAGCAAAGTCGTCATAAGCAGCAGCAATCTCGCCAGCGGTGGAGACCATCGTGCAGTCAAAAGGCAGCTTGTCCATGGACTCGTCGTCGGCCACCACATAGGCAAACTGATCCCCGCCGCTCAGGCAAGCAATCGGGCCGGCTATCATGTCGCGTTCGGAATCAGGTTTGAATTCCTTGGAGCAGTTGAACAGGCTGAGGGACAAAGAGTTGTAGAGCTCGTAGTGTTGATGGGAAAACCCGTGGGAGCCGAGGTACCGAAGCGGGCAGCGAGGCCAGAAACCCTTGACGTCGATGGTGAGGAACATGCTCTCATAATTGATGGCGATGACATTGAAGGACTGCGAGCGACGAAGGGCGAGGCGGGCTTGGTTGCCGAAGCAGGAGAGGACAAGGCCTTCGACGCCGCAGTGCCGGGGTCCGGAGGAGAGCCGGAAAGGGAACCTGATTTCGAGGCCGCCGCATTTGGTCGCCGGGCACTCCTTCAAGAAGCGGTCGCCGTCTTCGTCCGCCGCGACCACCTTGGAACCGGTGTACAGAAGGAAGAGCAGTGAAAGCACCAGCAGCAGAGAATTCGCGCTTGGTGCCATGATCGACGCCGAGGAGGATTTCTCCTCTGCTTGCTCCGGGGAAGAAGCCGGAGTCTCTAGCTACTTTTCTCAGTTGAAGTCTGGAAATCGGCTTCCAGACTTGCTTTTTTCGGTTGGAAGTTTGGAGCTTGACTTCATGACTTACTTTTCTCGGTTGGAAGTTTGGAGTTGAGTTCATGACTTTGTCTTCTCGGTTGGAAGTCTGGAGTTGGCTTCATGACTTCATGACTTGACATTTCTCGGTTGGGAGTTTTGAAACTTGGCTTCATGACTTTTCAAAAATGACTAGTGATTTTGCTAATTTCCACACGGCAGGAAGCCCGGCCAATGCTTATCTCTTCCCTTCGGATTTCTTCGTCTCTCGTCGGTTGGAATCTTGGAACTCGGCTTCAGGACTTACTTTTCGAATGCCCGAAATGGCGGAACCAAGAAATTTGGGTCCAGGGCCCGAGCTTGGACTTGCATCATGATGCGATCGATGCTCTTGATCCTGGTATGATGATCACGAGGCACGATGAACGGCAATACTCCGATCGAACA
Organism: Trichopus zeylanicus subsp. travancoricus; assembly: GCA_005019695.1. Classification (NCBI taxonomy): domain Eukaryota; kingdom Viridiplantae; phylum Streptophyta; class Magnoliopsida; order Dioscoreales; family Dioscoreaceae; genus Trichopus; species Trichopus zeylanicus. The sequence continues at coordinate 869,379 of RXID01014346.1, forward strand.
ATTAAACTCTTCGTTCCATGTCCCTAAAAATTTAGCACATGTTTAGTGACAAAAAAATTACTCTCATTTTTTGGAAAATAATTTTATAAATATAAAACATAGAAATATTATTTAAAAGTAATTTTTTTTAATTTGAAAAATCAAAAACTAGTTTTCTATTTTCTGAAGTTATACAAAATTTTAAAAAATATTTTAAAATTATTTTCTGAAGTTTTTTATAATTTATTTCTACATAAAAATGCACATTTTTTTTTGTATTTCTCACTTTTATATTATTTAAATAATATATTTTGTAAAAAATTTTATAATTATATTATATTTAAGGGATAATTACATATAAGTTTATGTAATTAGCCTTAATTACTTACAATCCCGTAATTTCCGGAATTACCTACACTCCTCATTTAATCAAAATTTTCCCAAAAAATTCTGATTTTATTACAAATACACCCCTAAAAACTTATTTGTTTCAATTAACGCCCCGAAATTCGATTTTTTACAAATAAAACCCGAAATAACTCAGATTTACAAAAAACTCCTCGAAATTCAGATTTTTACAAATAAACTCCCGAAAATTATTTCGATTTACAAAAAAATCCCCGAAGTTTGGATTTTTGCAAATAACACCCCATCGCGCTGGAGCGGAGGAGGAGGCCGGGCGGGCGGGAGCCGGCGACAGGAGCGGAGGCGGACGCGAGCGGGAGCCATCGGCGGGAGCGGAGGCGGAGGTCTGGCGGGCAGGAGTGGAGGCAAAGGTCGGGCGGGCGGGAGCGGAGGCGGACGCGGGCAGGAGCGGAGGCGGACTCGGGCAGGAGCGGAGGCGGACGCGGGCGGAAGCCGGCGGCGGGAGCGAAGGCGGAGGCCTCCGTCCCTGGCATGCGGGGGCGGAACGGCCTTTGCCTTGGCTGTCCGCGCACGCGTGCCGGCGCGCCGGCGCCTCGGGCTTCGTCCTGCGTGCGGACGCCGTCCGCGCCTGCGTGCGCACGCGTCCGCGCCGGCCTCGGCCTCCGTCCCTGGCACGCAGCGGTGGAATGGCGTCGGCCTTGGCCGTCCACGCCCGAGTGTCGGCGCCCCGGCCTCCGCCTCCGCTCCCGCCGCCGGCTCCCGCCCGCCCGGCCACCGCCTCCGCTCCCGCTGCCGGCTCCCGCCCGCCCGGCCTCCTCCTCCTCTCCCGCGCGACGGGGTATTATTTGCAAAAATCCGAATTTCGGGGACTATTTTGTAAATCGAAATAATTTCCGGGGATTTATTTGTAAAAATCCGAATTTCGAGGAGTTTTCTGTAATCTGAGTTATTTCGGGGTGTTATTTGCAAAAATTCGAATTTCGGATCGTTAATTCTAAAAAATTAGTTTTAAGGGGTGTATTTGTAAAAATAACAAAGGTAAGAAATTTTTTGAGAAAATTTTGATTAAATAATGGGTAATTCTGAAAATTATGGGGTTATATATAATTAAGGTTAATTAAAGGGACTTATACATAATTATTTCTATATTTAAATTAGTAGACTTTTATAATATTTTTAAATTTAAGGGTTATTATTCACTTAATAAAAATAAAATAAATAATCTTAAGAATAAATATAAAATTAATAAATTATAAAAAATAAAAACAATATTAATTTATTTATAAAATTTTTAAATAGAAAATAACATGATTTTATATATTTTTTATTTTTAAAATTTAAAAATTATTTTCATATTTTACTGAAATAAACATATTTTCTGTTTTTTTTTATAATTTTTAGTAAAAATAAAAACAAAAAAAAATTAAGTATGAAAAATAGGAAACATTTTCTTTAATGAAAAATGTTTTCATTAAAGAAAGCAAGGGATTTCAACTCCCAACGCCCGTCGTCGTTCGCGGGGGAGACAGATTCCCGCCCAAATCCAAGCAGCAATTTCTCGGGAGATAAATCGATTCGATCCGTGTCTTTCTTCTCTTTCTTGCGATTCTGAGCTCCGATTTTGTCAGCGCTCTCTCCCTCGTTCGATCGATGTTTTTGAATTTGTCGAAAACCCTAATTTTGTCTTACCATTCCATTCTCAACTCGATGTTCATTTCATGATGCTATTTGTTGCAAGTGATGAATTTGGGTGCCTCTTTGGTGTCTATTTTGCAGTGACTGGGCGAGAGCTTGGGGTTTCTCGCTATGGCAAGTGGGCCTGGCCTTGAATCTCTTGTCGACCGTAAGTGTTCTCTCTGTCACTTTAATTCTCTATATATCTTGGTTTGTTAGTTGTTCTTCAGGGATTCTGGAGAAAACGAAGTCTTTTGACGATTGATTGCTGTTTTATGGACATTGAATCTGATTGTTGTTTCATTTCCTTGTTCAGAAACATATCAGTGATCCCAAATGATGGACGCAACATTGTGGTGAGCATCATTCCAGTCTTCTATTTTTTGATTGTGTGATTTGTCAAGGGAAGATTTATTCGCATGAAGTCCACAATATGCTCATTTCAGTGCTAATACAATGGTCAGTATTCTGAAAGAAACAGAGAAGATTTTCAAAAGTTTTTGCTGAAGTTTTGAGTAGATTTTTTTTATTCTATGTTGGATTTTTCCAATTTATGGTGTTTGTGGTTGGTTCTTCTATAATGGGAGATGCTAAGACGACAATTACTTCTAAATCCGTAGGGTGTTTTAAAAGGTTTTGATCAGTGGGCAAATCTCATTCTGGATGAATCTCATGAGCCTGTTTACTCAACAAAGGTACAGATGCCTTCTTTCCAGCACTTTATATTGTTGGATAATATGTTTCAAAGTTCTCTCAATAGAAAATATATTTTCAGCTTTATCAGCTATTTTATTTGGATGTTAGACTGTTGGGAACTATCTTGGCATGAATATAGTATTTCAACTGTTTGAAGTAGAATACTAATTCTAGTGCCATGGTCATTAAAAATTGAAACGGAGACAAATTATGTGGAAACTACTTCTTTACTTCGTTGTCCAAGACTTCTAGTTTGAGTTAGCTGCAATGATTGGACATTCTGCTACATTTCTCATGTTTGAGGATGGAAAATATATGGCTTTTCTGAAAATGCCGAACTATTTTAATAGCCCCATGCTTAGAGTTGAACCATTTGTAGTTAATGCACATTCTTGAATATCAATTTATGGTATAAACTCTTCAGAATTCTGCTATGAATATCAGCAATCCAACACAACCTTGAGCCCTTTAGTGAAAAGGCACAAGATATTATGAAAACAAGACAGCAAAGGTTTCTTTCTCAGCCAAGTTTTGGTATCACAACAATAAGGACTTAATAACTCTATATTGAATAAAGGCCAAATCATTTCCAACTAATGTATCACATATAGATTCTTTTTCCTGATGCTGCAGTGGCAATATGTCTTCAAAATGATTATCATGTTTAACTACTTTCATCTTATCCAAATTTTTTTGGAGTGGATCTGTTATTTTCTCCACCCTAAGCTTCCTTCATGGTTTGGTCTGAAACCTTGTAATATGTTGATGCTTTCCAGCTGGTCAGAATGTCACTTGTTATTTCCAAGATATATTACCACAAATGGTGGGCAGAGGTGAATGTTTTATTTACATCCGTAATGCAAAAACAGTTTCTACTGTTTATATTTTACGGTTTACACTAATCCAGGCTGCTAGGAACTTTTATTGTACTCCCTCGTCTTTTACCTTAGAAGTTTATGCCTCCAGGTTTACTCACCAGGTAGGTATCATCTAGAAGAAACCCTCTTTATCATGGTGAAACAATGAACTGTGAGTTTGATTTAGTGCAGAATTCTTTGAAGGCTTGCCGTCAAGGATAGCCTTCAGATAATACTGGAAATACCTATTCACAGGTCAATAATTCCCATCTTAAACTAGATCTGATCCACATCCATGTACATGACAACCAATTCATCAGCAACAGAAGCAACAAAGTAGTAGTTGTAATAGTAATAGCAACAATGATGATGCTTGTTGGAATATTAGTTATAATAGTAACAATAAACAATGTTAGTAATAGTAGTGTTGGTTGTAATGATAGTGATGATTGTAGTACCAAAAATAATAGGTGGTGGTGATGGTAGTACAAGTAGCTCAAAGGGATACCTATCTCTAGATAATTGGTTCCTGAAATTGACACTAATCCTCTTGTGTTCATACGTTGATTTGTAACCAATTCCTAATTGCACACATTCGGTTATTCTGCTTTACAGCCTTCCAATGCATTTTTATAGTTCTACTATGAAATTATGTAAATTCATTCCAATGTGATTGTGTTTCTTCATACATTTGTAGTGCTTAGAGGAAATGTTGAAGTAGTGGTTTACAATTGAATGAGGGTCTAATGCTTGCTTAAAATCTGTGAAAGTTTTTGGCTGGGATTGACCTTCACTTTACAGACTTACCCAGTTGATCAAGGACCACGAGCGAGTTCCAATGTTCAAATTGAGATAGGCAAAAAATTTGGATGAGACGTACAGAACTTCCATCCAAGTAGTGGTGGAAAGGGACTTAGCACTGTTCTGGTGGCAATTGGGTGTGCTGTGGACGCTTGTCATACATGAATTTGTGTGAAGGATTTTTTAAATATAAATTTATATGTAGTTATTCTTACTACTATAAATATTTATGCAGAACTAGTTTACGACTTACATGAGCATGCCTAGAGGTGGATCTCAAAAGCCACCTTTCACTGCACTTCATCTGCTGAATCAGGATTCAGGGGCTACATACTCCTACAAATTGAGATCTAGTGCTATGTTGCTTTTATTGGGCCTATTGTCGGATGATTAAGGGGGATGGTGCAAATGTGATTTTGGTCCTTTAACATGTCAATATTACAATACAAAGCACCTTGGACTTTAGGTGTTGGGATCAGCTGATAGGGATAGCATTGTTTACAGGATGATGGTGACTTGCTTCATCTGCCTCCCCTGCTTTGTGGTAGTATGTCAATGGCTTTTATCTGAACACCGTATTTAGTTAATACTTTCAAGGTAGCTTCTTGTTTTGGAATCCCATGCATTGCATTTATTGATATAAATTGGTTTGCTTTCCTCAATGAAAAGGTATCAATTGGTTCACTATAATAATTAAATGGATGATTGCTTGCATCTTTTTTTCCATCTCTTGCTAGTGGTTTTATGTTCTTCATTGTCAGGAAGGTGTTCACCAACTTGTTTTGGGGCTGTACATTATCCAGGGTGATAACATGTAAGCTCTATGGGCTTCTACTTGATTCTTTTATCCACATATTGAGTCTAGTTATCCTTTTATTTGTTTTTTGTACAAACTGAGTCCGCTTATCTTGATTGTCTAACATTTGCAGAAGCGTTGTTGGAGAATTAGATGAAGAGCTGGATTTCAGTTTGGATTTGTCAAAGCTGAGGGCGCATCCTCTCAAACCTGTGATACATTAATAGACTTAAATCTAAAATCCTCTTGTCATATATTGTTGAAAGCAATGAAAACTCTGGGAGAAGACAATTTAATTTGATCTTGAGTCGAGCATGGACTTATAATGCAATATTAGTTTTTTGATGAGTTGTATGTTTGTACATTAAATGGAGCATGTCTATTGTTTGCTCCATAATTCAGCATTCCAGTCTAAAATCCAGCTCAAATTTGACTCCTACGTTGTGTCTGGACTCAGTAGTTGTGGGCATATTTTTATGAAACACATGAGAGAACTTCCCAACAGAAACTTGGAATTTGTGTTTAGATTGTTTCTTGCATGTGACCGGTCTGTGTGGTCATCTTGAATTGCTTATAGGTTGACATGTGATTTATTTGCTTGGTCCAAGAGTGTGTACTAGAGAATATTTTGACTGGCTATGCTAGACTATAGATATACTGAATAGGTCTGTTCTGAAGCCTTGGTGCCAGAAAAATGCAAGCACAAGATCTAATGCTTATTTTATTTATTTTGGAATGCTGAACTAAACTGCCAGTTTCTGAGGGTAATGGATGCAATTTGTTTTGCTTTATGTTACTCTGACTATCTAAGAAATTGGAAAGAGTTGAAGGCTTCCAAGCTGACTTTCTAGTTGTTTTCCATGACTTTCAATGCTTACTACCAGACCATTCAGTGAAAGACTATTCCAGATTTGATCATAATTTTCTTGTCTTAATTGTATTGAATTTGTCTGAAGCCCTTGGTGTATATATACAGCTGCACCTTTTGGAAAATCCAACACAGGATTCGCTCATTGCCAAGAGAAAAAAAAAGGGATTCACAATGAAAATTGTATTGCTGGTGATGGTAGCGACAATTCTCTCTGCTGGTAATATAGCAGAAGCCAGCTTAGAACTGGATGCAAATAAGCAAGGTACGAATGTGCCTTCTCAGGAGAACTCCTTTCATTGTATTTGACAAGTTCTTTTAATCTCTTCCTTGGTTCTTTTTTGTATTCTTTTCCAGGTAAAACTGATGTAGTATTCATAAGAAGAGCCATTGCTGTTAGTTTGAGATATGGAGGCCCCACCCTTTCTTCTCCAATTGGCAATCAACACGCAGGCCCTGGCCATTGAGAATCTGGTACAACAGTTTCTCGTGATTCTAGCAACTGGAAGCAGCTGCTGTGTTACATTCCAGATGTTATTTCCTGGTTATTATTGTTTATCGATGGAGTCGTCGTTTATGTACCTATTTGGATTGCGAGTGGCAAACGCGATTAGCATCATATATATTCTGATTTTTATATATTTCTCTTAAAATCATTGGATTGTACTTGTGCTTGGTCCCCAGCAGCAAATGAAACGATACTGTTCGTCGGGATAAGAAAAACAAAGATCTTTGTTAGATTTTTTTTTTTCTTGTCTTTTTTTTAACTTTTGACCGTATCCAACAGAAAAAAAATTTAGATTCCAAAACGATTGGGGCTGTTGGCAATCCAACGGCCAGAAAGAGCCGCTGCCCCTCCATTATTGTCGTCTTTCACGGTGGTGGGCCCTCCGCGCAAGACGACACAAATGGAATCTCCATCGCGGCAGATCGGATCCGGGTAAAGAGTCGGGGGCCATCGACATAAAGCGGACACGTATCCATCTCCATCGCCCTCGGGATCTGTATTCGCGCAAGATGAAAGGGTGTATTTTGCAAGAAACCAAAGGAAAGCAAGGGTGCAAAGAACAACAATCAACGGCTGGGGAGGTTCGCGTCTCCCTGCTTTTTACATCTAACGGCTAATGGTTGAACACGTGGCCTTTTAGATATTTTGGCGTCTCAAAAGGTTATTGTGCGCGTGGGATTTGAAGTTGCGTCCAAACTTTTTCAATTTGGACTCTTGCGCGTGTCCCCCCATTTTTTCCTCATTTTTGAATCATTTTCTGGAGTTTTTATCATGATCCAGATTTTTCCTTTCTTTCTTTGTTTTTTTTTTTTTGGGTTTCTTATCGTATCTTCCTACACCTTTCGGATTCCATGGTCGTGGGCAACTTGCATGCCCCGCCCTTATCTCTACCTTGTGCGAAGTCATCTTCCTCGCATGCCTGTTGGCTTCGCGGTGGTTGGGCCTACTCTCGCGTTGAGGGCAATCGAAGTTACTGTGACGACGCCATCTTCTTCGCAAGCTTGGATTTCCCGGTTGGGCCTATTCCTGTTGCAGACTATCGAATTGAATTAAATCTATTATATGGGTCTCTTTTTTTCAAAATAAATCAAAGAAAACCAACGAAGTTAATCAGTATGGATATTCCAAAAATATGACATTGGAAGCCAACTGCAGCACATTTTGACCTGACAAGATAAGACCGATACGAGTGGCTACCCAACACTCGAAACCTTTTTCGTCATCGCTAGTTGCTATAATAAGTAATTCTTTTGGGTTCCTTTTTTTACCAAAACGAGTAAGCTTTTGCTCATGCTTATGTGTTTCCCCACGAGTAGGTAGAAGCGACCAAATGTGTTGTACCCTCCTCTCAAAGGCCCAATCACTTGCCATTCTTTTTCTATAAATATAAGGCCAGGGTGAACTACTGCTGCAACTCACTCGCCAAAAATCTCCCCTTCTCCTCCTCTTGGTTCAAGCTCCTTGGTTTCTCCTTGCTTTTAGTTTCTATACTTAGTTTCCATGGCTTCCGTTTCTTGTCCTAGCATGAAAGCAAAGAGGAGGCATGCATGGTGTGAAGTTGCTGACAGAAGATAGAGAGCACTGAGGATGAAGTGCAATAAGGGGGAGATCGCTCTGCATCTCACACCTTTGTGCTCTCTATGCTTCTGTCATCACCATCAGCCCCTTGCTGCACTCAGGGACATTGTTCTTGTCATTATCTTCATGAAGAAACGAACACCGCAGGCAACTAGGATTAGGGTTTTCAAGTACTATCAGAGAGAACATTTTTCCTCATATATTAACCTCAGAGATTTCTACATATTACGTTGCGTTTAGGGTTTCGCAGACGGTGGGATCCAAATAAACTAATCGTTGCTGTTTGATTTGCATGAAACCTAACAGTTCTGGCTGTTTTATTTGCAGAGCTTGTTCTGCTATCGACGACTGGAGAGATGCAGACAGATCAAACACCAGTTGCAAATGGAGGACAGAGAGGCGTTGTTTGTATGATGAAATATCATTCATAGTTCTTTTGTTCATGAGTTGGATATTACATGATGGCTTTGTTTTCCTCGTTCATTTATGTTGTAAAAGTAGAAGGAAATGTTTTTTATTCGCGATCGTAGCTTGTGAAGCTTGCTAATGAAATTACGTACCAGTGTAATTGCTACAGCATTTTTTCCAAATTAGATAACATTCAGAAAACTCACTAATATCAGATCATCACTTCTTTCCAATGTTTAGTTTTATTTTCTTTAGAAAATAACATATACATCCATGAATTAGAGAGGTAATCTAAGTTCAAAGAAGGGCTAAATGTAATTATACTAAAATTCCAAAGAAATATATGCAATTTTCGATATTTAACTTGTAAATATTTCTTCTTTTTTTTCTTTTAGTACTTCAATTTTGTTTAATTTTGTTTAGTACTCCAAGAGCCATTATTAATAGTAATCTCACCAAAGATTCTTCCTGCGTTCGTAGATTTTTTTTTTTAAAAAAAATAGTTGAGTTTTTCTTGGCAATTTCATACCTGTCCAAGAGTAATTCTCGTAATATTCGTTGAATTATTACTGAAATAGAGAATTAGAACCCCACAATGAGAATTGAGATCCTAGCTTAGCTCTAATGTGAGTGTTCTCAGCGTTACACAAACTGCTCGCCAAACCATAGCCAGCTGCCTTGCCAGTTTCGGGCCGTCAATGGCCTACTCATCCATGGCCTTCACAGTTTTGGGCCGTCTATGGCCTACTCATCTATTGCCTTAAAGAGTTTCGGGCCGTCAATGACCTACTGATGGTAATCCGGCATGGCAACTCAACAGTCCGGATCACCATGGCCAGCCATGGATGGCTCGGAGCAAGTCTGTGGCTGACCACTGTGTAGCAACCTGACCAGTGATATGTTGACCCAGGCATGGTTGCCCCATATGCTGCAGAATCATAGTTACAAAAACATAAGTGCAAAATTCTCATTAACGGCTGAGGAAGAATAAGCAACTGACATACCATAATAGGTTGCTTACAATGTTTTCAAATATCAACTTTTTACAGCATTATGCAACTTTGGATCAATTCATGGACAACAAGCTCTGCAATAAATTCACAGAATCTTCATCGCTTGCTTTGTTTTGAAAGCAAGGATACAGGTTTTCTTGATGGAATAAAATTAAATGTTCTCTCAGTCTGGCGGCTGAATCACACCATCTTTGCAGCTGCCAGCTGCTTTAACTGTAGAAGACAAGCTTATCCTGTGCGACCATTCGGACAAGAAGGACAAGGGTTATCAACAGCTGTAATCATCCTCAAAAACAAAATTACAATAATAACAATAATGATAGTAATGACATAACTCAGAGTTCAACTAGAAAGCATCCCAGCTGTAAATACATAACACAAAGATTTAAAAGAAACAAGCACCAATTCGCAACAGAAATATGGGCATGGAACAAGAACCTGAGCTACAGATTGAGTTTGAAGTGGGCTTTCGACGATTACCTTAACAGTGGCTTGCGTTGCGTAGTGGATGTAGAAGCAAGGACGCCAAAAGATGCTGCAGATAACTCAGTGGGCTTTTGAAAAAGAAAAGACAAAAGTAAGTATTTCTTACACCAAGCTATTAATCACTTGAGATTATCAATAAGAGCTTCCACTTCATCAAATTCCTATTCTGAAGAGGCATCTAACAGGAAGAAAACCAAGTTCATTTCATAACTATATTATGACTTTACAGTTAAAATATCCTAATAAATTTATTACTACAACCTATCTCCCTCTTAATTGTTTAATTGATTGCAGTATCTACCATTACACGTACTAATGATGTTTGTGAAATAGATGTGATATTCACTCCATAATACATAAAAGAATGAGGAAACTTAACTTTCTATTTTTTTTTTTGAGTAAAATGGTGGAAATTTAATTCGGTGACAATGAAAAAAGGCCAGAAATCAGACCTCAAGCTCCTCAAGTCCATTGCTGGTTACATCACTGCTAATTGCACTTCCAGTTTGTGCTGCCACCTCTTTCAAAGCAGAAGTGTCAACAGAGTAGCTGCTTGACCCAACTTCAAAATGCTTAGCCTGCCCCTGCAAATCATAATCTTCTAACTCATCGGGCTCCATAAGCAAAACTGTTAGTTTTGTAGGTGAACCATTGGCTATTTTCTTTATTGCAAGTGCTTCATCTTCTTTTGTGGATATGCTTGCTATAATTTCTGGTGATTTACTTGCCATGGTTTCCACTTCTTTTGGATGTACATTACGGTTTGATTCTACAGGACTTTGTCCTTTCTCATCAACTACTGGCTTTCTCTTCCTTGATTCAGTAGCTATGTCCACAATCTCAATTTTGTTTTCTGAGATCCTTCCAATTGGTCTCATCACCAACTCTTCAGCTTCCTTGGCACATGAAGTACTAGATATGGCCATTTGAGGGCTATGCCTTCCGGTCCCCTCCAATGGCTGACTACCATCAGATGCAACTGCTGCCGAGTGCTTCTTATTGATAGATTCATCAGCCATACTTCCATCTGCATCACCATTCTCTATTAAACCTCCATGAGATTTGGCTGCCCGTGCCAAACTTGAGCCTCTAGATTGAGCAGCAACTTTGATTGGGCGAGGACGCACTCCACCAGGGAAGACAAAAAGTGGAACATTTCTGCGTTTGATGTGAGAAACTTGGATCTCCATCCCAGGTTTCCACAATGTATACATGCCAACAGAGTGCTTGAATTCCTCTACAGTTGCTCTTATATCAAACTGCTCACCTTCATGTGTTGCTACCCCTTGTTTTCTTTGCAGACCCATAAAATAGCAGCAATGAAAAGCTCTTGTTTTGTCAGAAAAGTCACCTGGGTGAGGATGGCACTGAAGCATGCCAAATGTGTCCCTCTCAATCTGATTAATAATTACAGAGGATGAGCACAAAGCATTTAGTTGCTTCCAAAAAAACCCCACCAGTAAGGTTTCTTTACCTTCAATGTGAGAGTGCGAAGACGAGATTCAACCCATCCTTTCCATTTTCTGAGGTCATCTTCACTTTCTGCAGTTATGTCAATCTCCAGATAGTGTTTGTAAGCATCAAAGAAAGGATAGGGCTCACAGAGAGTTTTCCAATCAGCTTTGCTAGCCTCCATTGCCTGCAGAAAAGAAAAATTGGAGGATGTGTTGTGGAATGTAAACATCATTACATCTATAGGGAGACAATATAGAAAATCAAAAGCCAGAAGTTGAAAACTCAAGACCGAAACTAGACCTTGTAGCTATGTTTGCATCGTTATAGAATAAAATTTCTCAAGAATGATATGATTAAGGCTTCATAGCCTTATTATCTCTAGCTATAACAAAGGGCACTCAAATCACTATATGATTCAGTAATTAAGGGTGCTGCCAATTTCAACATTCCAACACTTGGTCAATATATACAGATTTTCCACATTAGCGATGTAATGATTGCATATGACATGCTAGTCAACAATGTTTCAATTAAAACTGCTCAATAGGCATAAATATACAATTTAAAAAAAGCACATGCAGAACATGAACAGCCAAAAGTTTATAGCGCCTGGTGGAGCATGAACATTCATATACCTTTCTCTTTTCAAATAATTTGTGTATCTTGGCAAAAGTGAAGCCAATTGGCCAACTGTTTGGAGGACAATGGAATGACTAGAATACTGACTTTCAAGGTGCAAAAGAATAATTTTTAAAAAGTAGAATAAAAAACAAATAGCTAGCAAACAATCATATTTTCTGGCAGGACCTTTTTCGTTGTCAAATTAACCAACAGAGCAGAAGAACAGCAGTGCCCATCATATAACAAGAAAACAAGCCTCACATGCTAACAGCTAAACTTTCTAGATTCCAAAACATAGAGGGTTTGACCTACCAGTGTATAATCAAATCAGTGGCTAAAAATAACAGTTTTATCATACCTCACATATTTCATATCCACGCCTGAATTCTTCAGTCATAACCCGCAGGGTACTTGAGGATACATTGTAGCTGGAATTCATACAAGGATAAGCTGGTGTTATTATTGGCATTTGATGATGCCGGTCTCTAGGATATCTCCTTGGATCCCAGACAGGAAGTCCAAGAGTTCCCTCTTCAATATGACAAAGCATAACAGGATTAGGCCACCGCCACTGTGTAAACACCCTGAAAAACCGAGACACCAACATGTTGGGCAGTGCATTTGGATACAACTGACATATACGAGCAACCAGCAATGCCCAATTTATACCACCAAGGAACCCTGAAACCTGACCATGATAGAGAAAGGCATCATCCAAAAGAAACTAGAAAATTGATGCATACAAACACAGAAATTAAAAAATCCATCATCATAGCAGAAATCTTATTACATTTGAATAGACGCCACGGCGTTTGGCCCAAAACCTCATGCATCTCAAGGTTGTACGGAAATTCTGGATAATAAAAAGGAACCAGTGAGAGGCCAGATCTAGATAGCAGATTAAAGAACTCCTCTGATTTTAATATGGATATGAATGAGGTAAGCATATACTGTTCCTTCTACCATAACAAAATCTAAGATGACAAAACAAGGACCTGAATATTTGGCACCAATCTCAAGATCTTATCAGTAACTCTGCAACCATTTAAACTACGAACAGTTTGTTCATCAGCATTTTGTAATATCGAGTCCTGTGATACATCAAGGCCCTGAAAGAAAAGAAAGGTAGGAGTAAATGCATGAGGATCATAAAGGTTATACCAATAATACAGAAATGAAAATCAAACATAAGGCAGCACTTTGCATGAGATAACCTCAAGTTCCTCACCTAGTCAAGCAAACAAGTGGAGACAACCTGCCTAGTTTCAAAAATTTATGATACTAGGATGATGTGACCCAATCCAAGCAAACGAGTCTACATGGGAGAACAAAATCTAAAATATACAAGGACCATATCCAGAAAAATTTGAGGTTACCTACTAGGAAGGAGATGTAGAATTTCCCTCAAGGAGATTATCTTCTGCAGAAAATCTGGTTATAAATAACAAAAAAGTTATGAAGAAACGTAGCAATCCTATCCTAGTTCCACAAGAAATCATTGTGCATTTCAAGTTAGTTCCTGTCTATGTTGTCCAGCTCTAGAATTCAACAAAAAAATTGTACTAAGGTGAATCAACAAAAAGAAATGGGCTTTCCAAGTTGCTCAAAAAGGAAAAAGAAAAGAAGAGAGAGAGAGAGAGAAGTGGGCCTCACAATCCAATTTTGGTAGAGGTAAAAAAAAAAAGAAAGAAATAAAGTACAGCAAGAAAGGACTACCTGTCAATAAGCTATCTTCGGGTGAAAAAGCAATGTATTCTGCAGTAAAGCATAACCTAAAGTTCAGATTTTAAGGTATAACTAATACATCTAATATGATGTAGCTCTTTTACATTCAACAAAAGATTTATACTTGCTCTTGCAAGTAGAGAAAAAAATTTGTCATTCTTCTGCAAACAAGAGTCATAGATCCTCCTCTCATAGATGGAACATTTGATGGAACAGCGAGTCTAATTGAATGAAAACTAGATGATATGCACCTCTGCAATAGTAATGGTTCACCCTGAGTCCCAATCAATCTTAACCAAAACTAACTTTTCATTATAAGCTGCTGTATCCCATTGCTGTCCTATCTTTCATAATATAATAGACAATTGTTAAGTTCACGCAGTATTTTAACATAACAGAAGAATATTATCAGAAGTTAATCTTATTACATATTCACAGAAGTAAATAATTCATGAAACAAAAAGCATTAAAGCATACTTTAAGCACTCATCCAGCCAAATTGGATGCACACATTTTGTCCCTCATGTTATTTTGCAGTCATAAGTCACTACTGAAATGATTGAGGCCTCATACTCATATCCATCCAATGAAGATGACTACAAACCAAAGTTTACCTCAGGTATCACCCAAAGAGACAACTTTGCATAAAGAAGATCTATGGAAACCCCACTGAACTTGAACTTCATAACAGGTACATGAGCATCAGGCACAGGATGCAGCTCTGTAACTTCTGGCATCTCAGCTAACATATTATGAAGTTCTATAAAGAAGTCTTCCTGCATTCAGGTTGAAAATGTACATCACAGATATTATTGCTCTATTTCTTGATAAAAAGAGGTGTTTTAGGCTTAAAGTACAAGAAGATAAAGGTTCATACCTCTCTTGTCGCATGCTTAGGCGCTACGCACAATGTGTCTATATCTGCACCAGGTCCATGTACCTATATAACATAACAAGTGAAGTTTTATCTAACATTAACAGCTGAAAATATCCATCATAAAACATCATCTTGTTTCTGCAGAAACCTTTTAATTTGGAACTTCAGAAACTACAACATCCATAAACTGAAAAAACCATTTGTCGCCATGTGAACATATAAACAGGAATTAGCACCACGCGTTTCATCTTTCTCAAATGACCTATGCTAATTGTCAAACTAGAAGCCAGTTGTAATGGCATTGTTCAGACCATCTGCATCCAACATGCTTGTTTTCCAAGATAAATTTTTACAACGGTTGTGTCTAAGAACAGTACCCCAAGACGATAGGAACCAAAAGTAAAGATCTTTGCATTCGCTTCTTGAACAAACTGCTCATTGAACCCTTTGGCCCTGCTGATATTCTTGATCCAAATTTTCACAATCTGCTTGAATTGCGAGATGTCAAATACTACACAACCAAGAAAGCAAAACAAACAAATGACAGACAAAGGTATAAAAGGAGACTGACTTGGTCCAATCTCCCCAAAACTTCTTCTCTGGACACAGCTTCTTCCTGGCTTTCATACAATCCAGCTTCTGCCAGAAACTGATCAGCAAGACCCAAATCACAAATCTGTAATCGAGTGAATGGACAAAGGTCAATACAACCAACAGAATTCAAGGAGCAAAAGGCAACCTTTTCCAGTTCCTGAGTCTTGATAACATCCAACTCAGATGGCCCACTCCAAGAGATAGGTTCAGTGACCCCAAGATACCCGTTGGTCTTCACAGCCAATCCAGGATTCCCCATCAATCTAATTCTATCCCAATAGCTTCTCAACAATACCTTTTTTCAATTAAAGCATCAAACAGTAATCCAGAATGATAATCAAACTTTTTTATGCTACAAAAATGGCTCCATGCTTTAGGCAAGTTATCTGCTCGGATAATTCAGCTAAAAATAGAAATGGGGAGAAATTAGAAGAGAAGATCAAGACTACGGCACTGTCAAACATCAGAAGAATAACAATCCATTAAAGGGGCTCTTTTTTCCTTTTTTTTTTTTTTTTTTCCTTTTTTCCCTTTTTTTTCTTTACAGAATTACGAATGGAAACCCCAGAAACAACATATTCTCCACAAATCCCTATAGGGAATCGATTACAACCCTATGAATCCCTGTCGCCGAGGAAAACAGAGCCAGAATGAAGCTTTAGAGGACGATATCTCGAGAAAAAGGCCGATCCTTGCTCCACGCTCGCTGTTGTCAATCCAAGGCTGCTGCTTTCTTCTTTTCCTTCTTCTCCTTCGCCGCGCTCTTGGATTTCTTGGGCTCAGCCTCTCGGAAGAGCTCTCTTCTTGTGCTCGCCGATCCGATTGGGATTCGAACAAGGAAACCCTAGAGTTTCAATATCTCCAAACCGCTTTAATGGAAGGGCACGGCGGCTTCATATCTTCCAGGGCTATTCCGGGAACCAGGTTTGGGCTGACGTGACATCTCGGGGATATTTCGAGAATAAAATTTGCCTTCCGCGGATGCTGGTAGTCACGGGCCCGAATCCGACAAGATATCGGATCCGCAACCAAATACGAAGAGATCGGTTTTCTCTCCCTATACAATACCGGGTCAGCATACCGAAAGCGCAGCGACCCAAATCCGCTTTATAAGTTCTAGGGTTTCACCCGTCAGTTTTATTATCTTCTCCTTCCTGCGAGATCGAGATCGCATTCTCACACGATCCCGATGGGCCGGAAAGCAGCTGCCGCCGCCGCGACCGGCGGCGGAAAGAAGGAGAAGCTCTCCGTCTCTGCCGTGCTTGCCAGTATGGATCGCCCCAAGCCGTCGTCGTCGTCGTCCTCTACCACTGCCGCCCCGAAGAAATCCAAACCCAAGTCCAAGCCCATCTCTTCTTACACCGACGGCATCGACCTCCCTCCCTCGGACTCCGAATCCGACGCCGATGCCGATGACCTTCCCGCGCCTCTTCCTCCCAAGAACCGTGCCGCCGTCGCCGATCTATCCGCCTCATCCGTCTCGGAGAAGGACACCAAGAAAAAGGAGAGGAAGGAGCTTCTTGAAGCCCATGAACGCGAGCGCGCTCGCCAGGAAGCTCTTAGGGATGATCGCGATGCGTTCACGGTTGTTCTCGGCACCCGCGTCGCTGCCGATGATGATTCCGGCAACGCTGCCGATGACAACGTGAAGGACATCGTGGTTGATAATTTTTCGGTGTCTGCCCGCGGAAAAGAGCTGCTGAAGAACGCAACGGTGAAGATCTCACATGGCCGGCTTTATGGCCTTGTTGGCCCCAACGGGAAGGGGAAGTCTACGCTGCTAAAGCTCCTTGCTTGGCGCAAAATCCCGGTGCCCCGCAACATCGACGTGCTCCTTGTCGAGCAGGAGGTTGTCGGGGACGACCGCACAGCCCTTGAAGCCGTTGTCTCTGCCGACGAGGAGCTTGTCCGCCTGCGAGAGGAAGCCAAGCGGCTTTCTGAGAAACCAGAGACTCCGGAGGGCGAGGATGATGGTGACTTGGATGATAGCGAGAAGCTCAATGAGATTTTGGAGCAGCTACGGCTCATGGACTCGGACGCGGCGGAGGCCCGGGCTTCAAAGATACTTGCTGGATTGGGGTTCACCAAAGAGATGCAGGGCCGCTCCACCAAGTCCTTCAGTGGTGGGTGGCGGATGAGGATTTCGCTGGCGCGGGCGTTGTTTATCCAACCGACTCTTCTGCTGCTCGATGAGCCCACCAATCATCTCGACCTCCGAGCTGTGCTCTGGCTGGAGCAGTACCTTACTAGGTGGAAGAAGACGCTTATCGTTGTCTCTCATGATCGAGACTTCCTGAACACAGTCTGTGAAGAAATCATGCACCTCCATGAATTCAAGCTCCACATATACAGAGGAAATTTTGATGATTTTGAGAGGGGTTATGAGCAGAAGCGCACGGAGATGAACAAAAAGTTCGAGATTTATGACAAGCAAGTGAAGGCCGCGAGGAGAACTGGAAGCAAAGCTCAGCAGGACAAAGTCAAGGACCGTGCAAAGTTTGTGGCAGCAAAGGAGGCAGCCAAGAGTAAGGGGAAGAACAAGGCCAAGGCAGGCGATGACGACGAGGCACCACCTGAATTGCCCCAGAAGTGGAGGGATTACAGTGTGGAATTCCATTTCCCGGAGCCCACTGAGCTCCCAGCACCTTTACTGCAGCTTATTGATGTCAGCTTTAGTTATCCCAACAGGGAGGACTTTAGACTGTCGGATCTTAATCTAGGTATTGACATGGGAACTAGGGTTGCGATTGTGGGACCTAATGGAGCTGGAAAGTCCACTCTTCTCAATCTCCTAGCAGGTGATCTTTCCCCTACTGAAGGGGAAGCCAGGAAGAGTCCTAAACTGCGGATTGGCCGGTATTCTCAGCACTTTGTCGATCTTTTGACTATGGAGGAGACGCCAGTTGAGTACCTGCTCCGCCTTCATCCCAATCAGGTTGGCATGAGCAAACAGGAGGCTGTGCGTGCAAAGCTAGGGAAATTTGGACTGCCAAGCCACAACCATCTCACTCCCATTGCCAAATTATCGGGAGGGCAGAAGGCACGGGTTGTCTTCACGTCTATCTCGATGTCTAACCCTCACATTCTTCTGCTGGATGAGCCCACAAATCACTTGGATATGCAAAGCATTGATGCTTTGGCCGATGCACTGGAAGAGTTCACTGGTGGAGTTGTTCTTGTGAGCCATGACTCTCGCTTGATTTCATGTGTATGTGAAGACGAAGAGAAGAGTCAGATATGGGAAGTGAAAGAGGGTACTGTCAGTACATTTCCTGGTACTTTTGAAGAATACAAGGAAGAACTTCTTGAGACAATAAAGGCAGAGGTAGATGATTGATGCGGCATCAAGAGAGGTATTTGTTGTCTTAGTATTCAATTGGTCACTCATAGCTTTCAAGACACTATGTGCTACTATAATTTGTATTTTTTCCAATGGCAATAGTTTTGGCTTGAGACTTATAAAGCTTACAGGCTCCAGGTAATCTTCTAATGTTATCTATCATGTGCCCTAGAAAAACTGCATAACTTGAGTTGTTTGCCCATGTGGGATTTATCAAACATTTGTAATTGGCTATGGCCTTCATCTGTATTTTGAAGAGTGTGACCTGATGACTTTTTATATTTAATAAATAGCACTGTAAATTTACAAAGATGTTTGCTTGCTGGTGAACCTTAATGGATTCAAGCTTTAGTCTTTATATGCCTTTTCACTTGCTCTTAGTTTGCATCACGCTAACAAAGCTGATTGTCATCTCAATTTGGTGCTGCAATGTGCTAGAGAGCCAGCTAAATTAACATCTGACGACCTGTGTGTTGAATGATGAAGGCAAGTAACTGGTCTTGTAGGTAAAAATTCTTGACTGAAAATACAGATATTATCTGTGTGAATCTAACAGGTGGGGTAATGTGAAAATGTTTAGATGTTGTATAGACAACAGGACCATTATTGGACTTTGTAACTAACTGTTGCAAATGATGAAATCTGCTACTTTTTTTCAATTTCTGTTACATGGACTAATTTTGGTCAAATGTCACAGTTTGGGCTTGCTAATTCAATTTGATTAAAACGAGTACGAACTGGGAAGTGGGTTATTATGGAAACAAGCTTGTTCATGTTGGTTAGCAGAGGTTATATAGCATGACTTCATGTTATGGCTGCCAGATTGGAGTTTCTCTACAGTCTGTAAAATGGGTTTCTTCTCATTCCTTGATATTCTGTCTTCGTTGTTCTCATTTTCTCATACCGGACTGGTGGATTATTGTTTGATCTAATAACTATTTCTTTGGTGTTGTTTTTCTTCAATGTTGTTGATTTTGTTGTGGAATAACTTTACCTCGTGGCTGTCTATAGCCATTTCTAGAGTTTGATTTGGTGTCTGATTTCTTGATTATCTGTGAATATTGATTGTGCCCCCTGTAATATCTTTGATATGACAATCTCTCACAGTGTAAAATTGCCTATTGTGGAAGCTAATTTACTGGCCAACTGGTGTACATTTTGCTCTGATTTTATCATTGAATACATGGACTTGTTTGATTAAAAAAAAAAAAAAACTTTGTATATTTTGCTAGATTTATCAGATGAAGAACCTTTTCAGTAAAGTCCTTATTTGTTTGTTCTTTACCTTTGGTTCTCAAAACGAATGACCGTCATTTTGCTCTGATTTAAGCACTGAATACAATGATTTGCTATATCAAAAAAAGAAAAATGTGTATATTATTCTGGATTATCAAATAAAGGACCATTTTAGTAAAGCCTAAAGCCTCCGATTTGTTGTTCTCTGCCTCTGGTTCTCAAACAAATGGTTTGCGTCCTCCATCTGCCAACTGTTCCTCCGCTCTTACCTTCCCTATAAACTCTCTGCCTCCCGCTCAACCTCCTCCCTCCTGCTTGCCTACAGCCACTGCTCCCACTGCCTCAACATCGGTCAGAACTACCTTCTCTCCCTCTCAAGGCCCTCTATAGGCTTCTGCAAGACCCTCTTTCAGAAATTAGTCATTTGGAATTGAAACGGTTCTAATTTTGAGATATTGGAGAACTGACTGGATGTCTGTACCATTCTTTTCGTAGACAGTCTCTCTGAGAAACCGCTGGTTTAACATTAGAACAATTCTGGTTTGATTTGGAACCAAAACAGTCCTGATTTTAAGATATTGGAGAATCAAACATCTGGTTCGGGTTCTGAAAGCATGTAAACCGGAATGACATTTGTTCTTTTTTGAATCAGGGGCAGAGACTCGCGAATGTGCCGCATCTGTCTTTGGCGCTTTGGCTCGCTGCAACTACCAAGAGATATAGGAGATGCAAAATTATATGTTAGTGCTGTTTTAGTTACATAAATAACATGATTTGAGTAGTTAAATTCTGTCTCGTTTCTGGTTTTTTCCCTTGTTATGTGTGAACTATTAAATTCTGTAGATGATTTTGCATTTTAATACGTTGTGGGATATTCAAGTCTTTCTTCTCTTTATTGTCAACAGTTCTAAGAAAAGGGACTCGTTCTGATCCCAAATTACACCATCACGACAAGAACAAGTGGTTCCTGAACATTAATCTGAACCCATGGTCCCATGACTGCTCATCACCATTCCTCTTAAATATGGTTCTTTCAGTGAACAGAAATTATTTACGTTGTTTGGCCATCCTTGCTCACTCGGTTGGCTGCAGGAACTAGACACTGAAAGCTAGAATGAGTTGCATGGATTCCAATTTGGAGACACTTCTGGGATTATTTCCATGGCATGTTTGATGACTTGGTCACCATTTAACCCTGTTTGACTCCCCTGCATGGGACATCACAAAGACCAGATGTGGCCATGAAATTGATTGATCAATTGTTCTGTTGCACCTTGATAAGATAATGCAATGCTCTGTTGCTAGCAAACTCACATGCAACTATCAAGCTCCTTTCACCTTTGAATTTTTTGCACTCAGGCAGCGTTTGCACTAGTGTTCTTAAGCTCAGTCAAATCAACTCAGAGCAATTGCATGTCAGAATGGCTAACTCTCCTTGGGAGATTGGTCCGTCTCTCACTGTGCTATTAATGGTTCAACTTGGACTACTCTGAGACTAATCTGTTCTTGATTTTATGATGAGAGCACATCTTTTATTGGACAATGACAAACTCATAAGTCATTTCCCTAAAAATTAGGGGAATGTCTGCGTCCCAACCTAAAAAGGGCATAATGAAGCATGCACCAAACCCTGTTGCTGACCACACCGATACAAATCCCTATTAAAACTCAAATTGGTTTCGGAAATCACATGCTCTCCCCTACTCTCCCATGATGAGGTCTCTCATGTGCTTCACCTTAGTTTAAGGGCCTCCGCATCAAATGAATCAAATGAAAAGTCATGGTAATCACACACCATTCATAGAGGACCACATGACATTTGATTCCATTTCCCTGTGCTTCCTTCTCCAACCCAACACTGACAACTGATCATTAATAAGTTAGTACTCGTATACCACCGACCATTTCAGCTTCTTAGAGGATCAGTGTACATAAAAAGAAGTTTAGATTCAATTGCACCAAGATTGATTCATAAAGAACAATAAAATTAAATTAAAAACACGTAGAAAAGTGGTCGTGGTGTAGATGATTTAAGTTTAGAAGGAGATGCCAATGTCCATCTACCACACTTGATTGTAAGATCATGCAGCCTGGCCAACATGCTTTAACTCTACTTTGTCCCCCTAACCAAAATTCAAATAATAACAAGTACATTCTACTAGAAACTGATATATTTGACAAGTCATTCACAATATATACTAGCAGAAAGTGTATTTTAGAGGGAACTATGAGTCATACACTGTTTACAAAGTGGATGAAACTAAAATAATCTTTTGAAAATCTATTGATGCATGGTATGTAGTTGAGACTAGGAGCACATTAGAAAGAGAGAGAGAAAAGAGGTATGCCCCTCAAAAGCATCAAATCACAGTCCAAGAGACATGAAGACATGACTAGACATTTTCACTCGAAAGCCACATGGATCAAACTCATTTCCAAAATATGCATATGAATGATATTTGCATTTGTTAGGGATCTCGATATAGACCAACCACTATATAAGCACTCGCTGGTCTCAACACAACAATCGTCTCCACCATTCGTCTCACAGTCCATCTTCAAAGGGAGGAAGTGAGAAAGAAAGATGAGAGGGGAGGCAGGGTTTTCTGAGAAGGTGAAACTTCTCATTGGCGTTCTTGCACTCCAATTCTGCTATGCGGGGTTCCATATTGTCTCCAGGGCCGCACTTAACATGGGTGTGAGCCAAATTGTATTCCCTGTCTACAGAAACATCATTGCCTTGGTCTTGTTGGCTCCTTTTGCTTATTTTCTTGAGAAGTAAGTACTTTGGTTTTGAAGGACCGGTGCAAGCTTGTATCTGATTTATTTTCATCAGCAAAATCACTTCCCATTTCTTTCAGGACAGACAGGCCACCTCTTTCCTTCTCCTTGATGGTCGAACTCTTTCTTCTTGCCTTATGTGGGTAAGTAATGAAAGGATACAAAAATGGATCATCAAAACTTGGAGATCTTCTTGCTCATCTCATGATTTCTTTGATTTCATAGGATAACAGCAAATCAAGGATTCTATCTTTTGGGTTTATATTACCTCTCTCCAACTTATGCATCTGCCATACAAAACTCGGTACCTGGGATCACCTTTGCTATGGCAGCAGCTCTGAGGTTGTTCATAGGCACTGTATTTATTTATTTTCTGCCCACAACTCTCTCTCTGACATTCTCTCTCTCTCTCCCACTGTAGGCTTGAGCAAATCAACATTAATAAGAGATATGGGCTTGCAAAGGTGGTAGGGACGGTAGTCAGCATAGGAGGAGCCACTGTGATTACTCTCTACAAGGGACCTCCTCTTCTTCTCCAAAAACCACACATGAACCTAGGAGCCACAAGCCAGATACTGAACTGGACCCTGGGTTGTGTTTACATCCTTGGCAATTGTATTGCTTGGTCAGGCTGGATGGTCCTCCAGGTAAGTCAGTTACAGGTATATGCATGTGTCCCTTCATCTAATTCTGGAATATAAGCACAAATTTTGTACCAAACTTGTTACAGGTTCCAGTGCTGAAGAAGTACCCTGCCAGGCTCTCAGTCACTGCATTCACTTGCTTCTTTGGAGTGATCCAGTTCTTGGCTATTGCAGCGTTTTCAGAAACTGACATCAATAAATGGAAGGTTCATTCAGGAGGAGAGCTCTTCACCATACTTTATGCTGTAATACTGCTATGATGCCTTATCCTTATGTCTTACTGATTTGATTTAAGAAGAAAAACTAGCGTAAATAAATATTTATCTATATCTTCACAGGGTCTGGTGGCATCAGGGATCTCATTCTCTCTACAGATATGGTGCATTGACAGAGGAGGACCCGTCTATGCTGCTGTCTTCCAACCTGTGCAGACAGTACTAGTGGCCATCATGGCTTCCATTATACTTGGTGACGAATTATACACTGGAGGGTAACTAATACGCAGCTATTTCTATATTATGAAGACACACTTCAGATTTGATGATTTCTATTTTTTCTCGCTTTCAGAATTATTGGCTCCGTTCTTATTATGGTTGGTCTGTACTTTGTCCTCTGGGGCAAGAGCGAGGAGAAGAAACCTGAGAGCCAAGAAATAGAAGACGACGTTACTAAGAAGCTCCTTGACCAAGAGAGTCTGCACAAAGACAATGCTGACAATACTGTCTAAATGCACCCAACGCGTTGGCATTCTGATGGTGTAAACTCCTTAAGAAATGTAAAGCAGAGACATCATGTCATGCCGATGAATCGTGTGGATAGTGTTAGATCTAAACCCTAAATTCTAATTCTCAAGGCTTGTAAATGCTCTATTTTATGCAGTAAACCTTTGTTCTTGTCGCCTTTCAACACCAGAGCCTTTGGATCTCTATGCTTGTCAGAATGCGAATGGGCATTCATTTAGTAGGGCCGCAAGTGTTGAAGAGGAAAGAATGTGACGACTTGCAGCAAGAGGCATAGCACGCCGGGCACATTGCCTTCGTGCTGAGAAGAGCAGTTTTGACAGCTTACAGTCGCAATTCAGCAGGTCCTCCATATTCAATGATTTTATTTATCATGAGGAGACCGACTCCACGACCAGTAGTACATCAAGAAAAAATCGCTGCCGGTCGACGGGCAGACAAGAGCGATGACTGATATCAGTAACGGCGGTGTACTTGATGTTAACCTACTGTCTGTCGATTCAGTTTTTTTAACATTCTGACATCTTACTTTCTCGGATTAAATTAAACAAAACCAATATCATTATTGCGCTATTAATAGCTATAAAATAAAAGATAACAATCTGATCGGACATCAAAACATTTGTCAAAGGTTAGATTCATGTGACGGCCAACCAGAAGACAGTAGTCGTGCATCTGATCAAGTTTGGATTGGATCGGCCAGCCTAGGCCTGACATATCCCACCTGGATCGGATCAAAACCTATATATTTCTATAATCGTTTTGCATCATCGACAGAATCATAAAACAAATTCAGCTTTTTGTTTGCGATGATCGAGTTCGCTGCTGGCACGACAAATCAAACGCACCCTTAATTGAACGCGGAATGCGCCATTAAAGCAGACAGGCAACCCACGCGTGCGCGTTGCATGGACTGGGGCCGTCCAGATGCGAGAACCAATACAATGGCCTGGACCACCGAGAACAGCAACACGTTGCTCGGACCTTGCGGGTGCACCTAACGAGTGAATTGAATCTCGTCGTCTGCGTGCGCACTGGAAAACGACTGCAGGTCGGCGGTGTGCTCACCCCGCACGAGCGCCCAACACCCATCGCTGTCGCCCCCGTGCGCGGGTCCGCCGATAGAGAGCACTCACTTTCGGCATCATGCAGGGCAGCAGGGGTGTCCAGCCGATTTTTGAACGGTTCGGTTACGAATCCGAAGCCGATCGGGTTCGGTTCAAATTGGATCCAAAGTTTTGACCGAAAAGTAACAAGCAATTATGTGTTTGCTCGAAAATTATTATATATATCGATAGTGAGTATAAAATTATATCGATAAAATTTTAAATTTATTTAAAAATTATTATGTTTTAAATGTAAATTTAGAAGTTAGGATTTAGAATTTAAAATAAATTTAGAATTTAGAATTTTAAAAAATTAATTTAAATCTAATTAGGTTTTAAATCTTAATTTTAAATTATAAAATATTTATAATATACTAATTTTTAAATAAATATAGTGACTTAAAATTTGATAAAATTAAAATTAAAATTTTATTTTATATCCTATATATATATACAATATAATATAATAAACTGTCGATGAGGCGCGTACCCGAAGCCTTGGGAATCCCTCCAAGGAACTCCACAAACAAACACTAGACTATATCGTGCGCATTTACCCATTTCATTTCCCCACAAATGGCCCAAGCTATTCAGAAGGCTAAGTAATTCAAGTCGGAGAATCCTTTTGTGGCAGTGGTTATGCCATACGGATGTGTATACAGAAAATTTCAACTAGTAAATCCTTCTTCTCTAATCACTTTATTTGTGCCAATCCTAGGGATAATGTCAGATTTGCATTTGTTTTTTATTTCGCTAGTAGGTGATGATCTGTATGCTTGGTATGCAGTACATTCCAACGTCCTTCATGAAAATTCTTGGCCTAATAGAAGCCAAGAAATGACAATCTGGGATCCAAATGGGAGGCCATGGAAAATTCTCTACCGCCGATATAGGGATGGTGGTTATCTTACTCGCGATTGGAAACAATTTTCATATGTAAACAATCTTGAGAAGGGTGATGTTTGTGTCTTTGAGCTATCCAAGAAAGATGAAATGCAAGTCCATGTTTTCACGGTGGCCGAGGAATTGACACCATCTATCAAGTGGCATAGAAAAACAAGATGAGCTGCCATTGATTTGGTTGATTTACTGATAGCACAAATATATATACCTCAGTTTCAGCGAACTGGTTTTGTATATTGCATTTCAATATAACTTTAAATGTTTTTTGTGTTGGTCTCTAATGAGCTTCATGTGAAGTCTTTGGGGAAGGTCTTAACAACTTTTTGGTACTGATTGCAACTTGAAATTGTGGCAGTAGGAACAAAGGAAATCTGTTGTTCTACTCAGCTGTTGTAAAATTACCTTTGTTAATTTGCAGATATTCCCCAGTGCTTCAATGGTAAACACCATTCTTAATTGTCAACCAAAAGGTTTAATACCTAACTATAGTGAAAGTTATATTCATGTATTCTCTGCTGTGCCAGTGGTTTCTGATCTGGTATTTGCAATCTGAATTTGCTGTAGCCAAAAGATCTGTATTATCTAAGTGGCCTATTAGCTATGTTACTATTGACTGGTGTCTTCTGCCTACAGTTACTCTTTTTGACAAATGTTTTTTGTGTTTCCAAATGTGTACGTTCTGCTTTGTAAGTTCCCTGCCAATTTTTGTTCTGATTCGTGGTCTCTGAATACTGTTTGGTCTAAATTTTGTTTTGTTTTGTTGTCATGGATATGCAACAAAATTTTGTATCTCAGATGAATATCATGTCTTAATGCAATGAAGATCCAAAATTTTCAAGTCTTTTCTGAATTATTCTCTGAGTTTCTTTGAAAATAGACACTATTCTTTGTGTCAATATTATGCTTGTAGCGATGTTTTTTCAGTGGATATTCTTGGTAATTGTAAGATTTGCTCAGCCCCTTTTATTTCTAAAAAATTTTGTTCTGAAAGTCAGGAGGCTCGGAGCTATTTTGGAGGATGTTAATCTACAGGGAGTAATTACATATTGGTTCAATCCCTCTTAACTCAAACTTCATTCTTCACGTTCTTTTGATTCCTTGCGGACATTTTGACGTTAAGGAATTTCCAAGTTTAGCTTCACAAATGATATCAGTTACTGAAGAGGAAATGGCCCAGGCTGACACAAATGTTGCTTCGACCACATATGATCAAAGTGTTTTTGATCCAAGAAAGAGATCAAGAGGAAATTGCATATGTGACCTCCTGATAACCCTGTCATCAAGTTTCTTGAAGATAATAGAACCAGGTCATATGAAAGAAAAATGGAGCTTTGTAAAGGATGTCTAATATCATACATTGGCCATATGATACAGAGTGCAAAAATTCAAAACTAGTTACATTATAAAAACTATGAAGACAAACTCATTACTGTCACAAAGAGGTATTACAATACATAACATTTCACTTGGGCTACCGTGGGTTGAACCGAACCAATGGTGTGACCGGCTCCACCACCCTGTAAATATGAACTCGCATCTCATCCGACTTGATTATCTCAAAGATGCAGACGTCGCCGGTTTCCAAGTTGTTTGCAAAAGAGAATTTGTTCCAACCACTTCTTATACCCGCTCGGCGTCTGTAGAAAAGATATGCCACCTGCCACGACCTCCCATCTGGATCCCAAAGGGTCATCCGAGTACTGACCATGGGCAAGTGAACTTTTGCAAAACGAAAGGGGAGGTTCTGTACATATATATTAAGAGAGTAAATTCGACAAACCTCCTAGATTAGAGATTAACCAAATACTAATAATATCACGACTAAGAAAATTAGTTATGGAATGTTACCAACTGAAAATGATGATAGCAATAGGAGTCCTGCATAACTAGGGGAACATAAGGATGTGTGGATGTGAACTTCTCCGACATCTCGATAGCCCTATTCAATTCTCTCTGACTGACCGGCCGTCTTTGTGATTTTAAAGGAGCAGAATAACTTTCTACATAGATTTAAGAACACACAACTAAAAGGGTTAGTTACATACTGGAAATATATCCCATATAGGTCTTGCAGCTGCAAAAGATAGCAAAGTAAAGAAGATCTAATCGAGTTTTTGTCCAGAAATTGATGAACTCACCATGATTAGTTTGCCTCTGTTTGCTTGTCGTAATAATCTGCATCTTCCCTTTCATCTCTCTAACATCACTTTCACTGGTGCTCGAACTAGTAGGCGATTCGCCCATCGCATTTTCAGTATCACCACCACTAGCACCGCTCCAACCAGCCGGCGATTCATCCACTGTCACCTCACTTCTCTTGTCTGTTCGCTCAGCATGTGGGTGGTTGCTCTGTGCTACAAACATCAGGAAAATGCACAAATAGTAATAAATAAAGAAGAAAATCACAAAATCAAACACGAAGAGAAAATACTTGGTCTAAAATGGTTTAGACCAACATTTTCGAGTATAATTTAGACGTACGCTTGTGATTCAGTCTCGGCTCTTCCACCTTATGAATATCGCTGCTGCCACTGCTCAAACCAATGGCTTGTTCATCCACTATCACTTCTGCCTTAACAGTTTTCTGAGCACATGGATTGTTCTGTGCTACAAACATCAGAAGAATGCAGAATTAGAGATAAACAACAAAGCAATTCATAAAGATAACCACGCAGAATAGAAATTTGGCCTGAAAATGGATTAGACAAGCCTTTTTCAAAATGAATTTAGACTTACGCTTCTTCAAATCCACGGCAGGGATGCTAGGCTTCTTCCTATGTTCATCAAGCAAATCAGGTGCCCCTCTTTTCCTCTTTAAGGTAGCCTTGTTTTCGCGATTTACTCTCACAGTCACTGGGTTTCGCTCACACTCCTTTAGCCCACAATCAGTAGTGTCTCTGTTTGGCTTGGCATATAGAGGTTGCTCCTTCTCACAAGCACTTGGGTCAAAGATAATCACTGTGAAGCACAAACTGCCATCATATCTGAAAAGTAAGAAGTCCCCCACATCAATGAAATTCTCGGCAACAAACTCCTTCCAACCTTTATTGAACACCATTTCGCCATCCCTTTCCACCAAATCCACATTCCACTTGTTGCCGCTTGGACCAGTCAATGAGAAAGTCCGACCTGACTCGCCTTCGATATGCTTCAAGAACGCATGTGGGATTGCCTACAACACATAGACAAATTAGAAAGCATAACCAAGATAAGCTTCACAGTGGAATTATCATATGTTTCTTAGCTTCTCCAGATAATAGCATAAATGAGATTATCTGCAATGAATTAAAACAACAATGAGGGCACAACAAACCTTAGTTCACCCCTGCAGCATTATAAAGTATTTCTGGCTATTAATTATCGTAATGGTTTGATATACAACGTCAACACCTTTAGTCCAAAAAATTACAGAAAAGAGGAGAAAAAGGCCTTGTGATACAAAGTTAATACCTTTAGTCCAAAAAAAAAAAGTGCTGCAACAAATAATGCTCTACAAAAAGAGACCATCAAAAAGCAAAAAGATTCAATCATCAACTAGATCCAAATTTGAGAATTTTCTCTTTTCTGTAAAGGAACAGAGTTAACACAAGGTACAGATCCTTCCCCAACCCTTAAAAGAAATTTGCAATTCTCTCGGAAAAGCAGCATTGCAGGATCTACTTCTTTCCCCAAAACTCTAGGGTTTTCTAACTTATCTCTATTACACAAAACATAATTTTTGAACAAAAACAGAATAGAAGAAGCAGAGAGAAAACAAAAAGGATCGATTTTGAAGAGACGAGGTACCAAATTAGGGTAAGCGATGCGGGGGAAGAAGACTTTGAAGAAGTGCGGGCTTCTTCTCGCAGCCATTGCGCGACCCTGGTGATGGAGTCGCCAGCCGTGATGAGAACCGGGATCGGCGAAGGCAACGGCCAGCGGACACTTCTGCGGCGGTGCGGACGCTGAGGATGCAGCTCTGCAGGAGAAACCCTAGTTGTGAATTGGGAGACGGAGGAGTTGAAGAAGAAGGAGATGATCCGAAAGTAGTGTTGATTCCGTACGAACTTTGACTGGAACTGGGCTCGGGTTTCCTTCCGTCCGAGGAAATTTATGATTCTCTTGCTCTATTCCCCGAAAGTAGGGATTCTGATGTTGGGGTGAATCACGTCGGCTTAATCCGCTAGGAGGCCCCAAACAGGATTTTCCCTGCAACGCCATTCATTCATGACACATATAGGATACAAAATAAAATAAAATTTTACATATGCTAAAAATTATTGGACTCGAGCTTATTTGAATAAAAATAAGGGATAATTACCTATAACTTCTGTAATTAGTCTTAATTATCTACAATCTCCGTAATTTTCGGAATTACCCACACCTCTTATGGTTATTTAATCAAAATTTTGTCAAAAAATTTTTATTTTACTCTCGGTTATTTTTACTATTAAACCCCTAAAAACTTATTCTTTATATTTAACGCCTCGAAATTTGATTTTTTTGCAAATAACACCCCGAAATTACTCCGATTTATAAAAAAATCCCCGAAATTCGAATTTTTGTAAATAACACTCCGAAATTATTCAGATTTATAGAAAAATTCCCAAAATTGAGATTTTTGCAAATAACACTCCGAAATTATTCCGAATTACAAAAAAGTTCCAAAATTTTCTTATAAAACCCTCTCCTTCCTTCACTGCCGCCGCCGCCGCTCTACCGCTCCCTGCGCAGCTGCTACGGTCACTGCCCCGCCGGTAAGGAGATCGCCGTCCTGTTGCTGCCCTGCGCCCCCCACGCCATCGCTGCTCTGCGCCATGCCCCCCACGCCGTCACCGTCGCTGCTGTGTCCTTCGTCCTCGGCCCCCTGCTCTGCCCTCGCGCCGTCGCTGCCCCCGTTGGCAAGAACACCGTCGTCCCGTCGCTGCTGTCGCTGTCGCCCTCCTTCGTCCTCACCACCTCCTTCCGAACCCCCCCCCCCCCCTCCCGAACCCCCTCTTTCCTTCGTGGCCGAGGCCGGCGAGGATGCTCGGCGGAAGAAGGCCAGGTGGCGGACGTCTGCGCGTGATGGCGCCCTGGTGCGGACGTCGGAGGCCGGGTGGTCTCGGTCGTCCACGCCGCGCGCCCTCGAGCCAGCGTCTGCCAGCCGCCTGTCGCCGGACGGCCTCGAACCCGCTCCCTGCTCGACGGCCTCGGACCCCCTCCCCGCTCAACAGCCTCAGACCCCCTCCCCGCCGACGACCTCGGACCCCCTCCCCACCCGACGGCCTCGGACCCGCTCCCCACCCGACGGCCTTGACCCACCCATCGCTCCCGCCCCCGCCTCGCCCCAAACGACCTCCGACACCCCCACCCCCCTCCCCGCCCGACCGGCCTCAGAACCCCTCCCCGTTCGACGACCTTGACCCCCTCCCCGCCCGATGCCTCGGACCACCCACCGCTCCCCCCCTGACCCCCAGATGGCCTTCAACACCAGCCCACCGCCCACCCCTCGCCCACAGCCTCGAACCCCCTCCCCGCTCAACGGCCTCGAACCCACCCACCACTCCTGTCGTATCTTTTATTATCCACCTCTTTTTGTTGAATGAGAAATGAGGGGTGTTATTTGAGACACTTGTTTCATTAATGTTTTTCAAATTCTGATTTATAATGAATAATGAAAGGTTTCCTTTTTTGGTTGAATAATGGAAGGTTTCCTTTTGTTGGACAACAGCAGAACTTGTTATATTGCTTTGTGTCTTGAACTTTGTAGTTGCTATTGCTATCTAATTACTGATTAGGCTATATTATTCTAGCAAACTGCAAGCTTCTATTATTATTCTGGTAGGCTATATCGAAAGTAGAATATGTTATAAAATCTCAGAAATGATTGTCATTCACTAGGAAGTGACTTTCTTTATCATCTCCAGTTTTACATAAATAGGGTTTATCCTTTTGGTGGGAGATCTGAATCTGGTGTGATTTTTCTCTGTACTCTTTTTTTAGTTATTTCAAAACTTAAAATTTAAAATTACAAGTTTCATATTGTACATTTAAAAATTGATCCCTTGATTTTTTTTAATAAATAAGTCAATATTTTAATTATTTTTAATATTAAATTTCACAAAAAAGACAATGAAGGTTTTAAAATTTAAAATTTAAAATTACAAATTTAATATTTTTACATTTAAAAATAGACCACATTTAATATTTTTATTTATAAATAAGTCCAAATTTTATTTATTTTATAAGTAAATTTTATAAATAAATCATTGAAGGTTTCAAAACTTAAAATTTAAAATTACAAGTTTCATATTGTACATTTACAAATAGATCCCTTGATTTTTTTTAAATAAGTCAATATTTTAATCATTTTTAATATTAATTTTCACAAAAAGACAGTGAAAGTTTTAAAATTTAAAATTTCAAATTACAAGTTTACTATTTTTTCATTTAAAAATAGACTACGTTTAATATTTTTATTTATAAATAAGTTCAAATTTTATTTATTTTAATAAGTAAATTTTACAAATAAGTCATTGAAGGTTTCAAAACTTAAAATTTAAAATTACAAGTTTCATATTGTACATTTACAAATAGATCCCTTGATTTTTTTTAAAATAAGTCAATATTTTAATCATTTTTAATATTAAAATTTACAAAAAAAGACAGTAAAAGTTTTAAAATTTCAAATTTCAAATTACAAGTTTACTATTTTTACTTTTAAAAATAGATCACCTTTAATATTTTTATTTATAAATAAGTTTAAATTTTATTTATTTTATAAGTAAATTTTACAAATAAGTCATTGAAGGTTTCAAAACTTAAAATTTAAAATTATAAGTTTCATATTGCACATTTACAAATAAATCCCTTGATTTTTTTAAATAAGTCAATATTTTAATTATTTTAAATATTAATTTTCACAAAAAAAATGAAAGTTTTAAAATTTAAAATTTAAAATTACAAGTTTACTATTTTTACATTTAAAAATAAACCACCTTTAATATTTTTATTTATAAATAAGTCCAAATTTTATTTATTTTATAAGTAAATTTTACAAATAAGTCATTGAAAGTTTCAAAACTTAAAATTTAAAATTACAACTTTCATGTTGTACATTTACAAATAGACCCCTTTAATTTTTTTATTTATAAATAAGTCTATATTTTTTATCATATTTTAAGTAAAAATTTACAAAAAAAACATTAATAATTTTAAAATTTATAAATATAAATTTAATATTTATACATTAAAAAATAGACCCTTAAATATTTTTTTAAAAAATAAGTCTAAATTTTACTTATTTTAAAACTAATTTTTACAAATAGACCCCTCGCCGGACCATCGCCGGCCGGCGTCCGTGCCCGCGCGCCAGGGATGGAGGCCGAGGCCAGACGGCCCGCCGGCACGCGCGCGCGGACGGCCTCTGCACGCGGGATGGAGGCCGAGGCCGGTGCGCCGATACGCGTGCGCGGACAGCCGAGGCCGAGGTCGTCCGCACCCGCGTGCCGAGGCCGAGGCCGTCCGTGCCCGCTACTGGCGTGGGTAAATATTTAGGGATTTAATTATAAAAATAACGTAGGGTAAAATCGAAATTTGTTTAGAAAATTTTGATTAAATAACAATCAGAGCCGTGGGTAAATATTTTCGAAAATGAGGAGCACGGATAATTCCGAAAATTTAAAGGTTACAGGTAATTAAGGCTACTTACAGTAGTGGTAGGTAATTATCATTAAAAAATAAACTAAAAGTACCTGCAGAGCCAGTCGTACAATGACACGTGTAGCAGAGAGTCGGCGGCCTTGGAGGCGGCTGGGGCTGCAGGGAGGATAAGATGGGGAGCGAGCTTGGCGACTCAGTGGAGCACGGTGGCGGCGAGGGGTAGCTCGAGGAGGTAGAGGAGGAGAGGGGCAGTGGCCTTTACGGCAGCAGGGCGGAGACGAGGAGGGCGAGGGAGACGGAGAATCCACTCACTGTGACGAGGAGGAGGGCGAGGGAAAGGGGCAGCAACCCATGCGCGGCGGCGAGGAGAAGCGGTGGTGGCCCTGGCGGCGCACAAAAATGAAGATGGAGCCAAGAGCAATAGATTGGCCTGGTGACCGTAGGAGAGGTGGCGCAGGGAGGCAAGACGGAACCCGGGGCCTGTGAGAAGAGTGCGCGGGAGAAGGAATGGGATCAGAGGAGGCGAGAGCTTGTTGAGGTACATTGCCTCCAGATCAGCGTCTGAATGATTCAATGGCTACTTTAAGAGATGAATTATAGAACTGCTTAAGCCCATGTGATGGTACTTCACTTCTATTTCTGGACGGGTATTTTTACTGAATTGCCCTTTCAGCCCATAACCAGTCCCAAAATTGTAATTGAAATTAGGATATCAAATCTTTATTTCTTATTCCATCCCTTCCTCTCTCGTCTTCCTTGCTTTACCAAACTCTTTTCTGTCCTCCTTGTACTGTTTATACATTTACTGTCACTCCATATTAAGAGTTGTATTTTCTTTTATATGAGCAATAAAAGGTTGGCAAGATTGCTGTACTTCTCTTCTTCTCTATACTCTTGTGGGTTTATGCGAGTTTGGCGGACTGAGGTGGGCGAACCTTGGGACCATCACGGGCAAAATTTCGGGGTAAAAATTCACCGGTGTGACATCTACCATCATGCTCCTCTTTAGCTTCATCTCAATGTCATTTTTGTTGTCCCAATCATCCTAATTGCTTGAAAAAGATTTGAGTTAATGAAAGCTTCATCTATTACTTTATTTTCATTAAAAATATTTTTTTATTATAAATTTTTATGTAAAATTTTTAGATAATCACGGATATTGGAGGGGGAGAAAGATAATATGATTGAGGTGGGCGGAGATGGAGAACCACGGCTAAAAGTGGAGGATGATGTTCAAGGGATGAATCAAATAAGGGGAGAGAGAAATCTAATTTGTTGGATAAGGCAGAGAAAGAAAGAGGGAGAAGTAATTATCAAAAAATATTAATAAAAAAATAAATTCAAAAGAATATAATGTTTAAACAAAAATTGGCTGAATAAAGTAATTTTTAGTAAAAAATTTGAGTAAATTTCAATGGGTTATAATAAAAAAAAGTAGAGAATATAAGTAAATATAAAAATCTCAAGAGTTGTTTTTAAATAAAATAAATCACAAAAAATTGTATGTAAAAATTTCTTAATAATAGTTAGAAAATAGTCTAATATAAAATCTTATCCTGAGAGAGGTAATTCAATATAATTTTATCTAATAAATATAAAATTCGAGTGATTCTGTGTACAAACCCCAATCAATTTTGCGTTAAGTTGGATCATCTTTTAATTCTTTTTTTTTCCCAAATTGAGCGAGATATGAATGATATGCTCAAATATGTCCAAATTCAATAGACCAAGTTTGGCCACGATTCAGTAAGCAGGCAGAACAGGCGCATTGACCAACCGCGCATCCGTATCAACTGTTCCTCCGGATCAACAAAACGCCGCTAATCAAACCCACGAAAAATCTGCTTTTGTCCTCCTTGACGCGGAAACTCAAGGAGAAAATCGAAGTTCCGCAGGTACAAATTAACGAACAAAGCCACCAACTCCAGCGAACCATCGAAGACCAACCGTTGGACCGAGATCCGACGGTCGAATCAGCAAAAGGGTAGGTCAGTCATTTTACTCGAAAGGTGTTCCAAGATGTCCCGCCTTGGTTTTGAGGCCGCAGGCGGAAATCACGAGAAAAAGATGCGACCGGATTCCGTCGCTACCTTAGCGACAGTTTCGACAGATCCGCCCACTGGATCTGGATCCAACGGTCCAGATTCAATGCAATATGTTGGATCTGGAGCATTGAATTCAGATCCAACGGTCAATTACTGTCCTACAGTCGTTAAGGTAGCGACTGAATCCGATCTAGAAACGGACTTACCGTTTTGCCCTTGCTTTTTATATAAATCTCGTCCTGCGGGGGAGGACGGAGAGGGGACAGAAACAAAGGCGAAGGGAGCAGAAGAAATGGCGTCGATGAAGCTGACCGCACCGCCGACGAGCCAGTGGATCAGCGCTGGCCGGAGTACCTTCGATCGCCGCGTGTCGCTGCGTCCGGTGGTCCAGCGAGTCGCCGTTCCGCCGGTCCGCGCCGGGGCGTACACCGATGAGCTCGTGCTGACCGCTGTGAGCAGAGATCCTAACCCTAGTTCTTTTTTTCGTCGGATCTTTTAATCGGGGATTGAATTTTTTCTTTCTGTTGATCTTTTTAGATCTTTTGTGGCATAAAAGTCGAGAATTTTTTTTTTTTTGAGCAACAACAAAGTTGAGATCTTCTATGGTTGTAAATCGATAACATTCGTGTTTTTATGCTGTTTTTGTGGGTTTTTACCCTAACGGGGTTAAGTTTCCTTTTTGGATGGATTTTTGGCCGAGATTGTTGTTATAAGATTCACTGTAGTTAGTGTTATAGTATCTCGCAACGAGCACCAACCCAAGTAGCTTTTTTTTATCGTTTTCGGCTTCGGCTACTCTTTGCCTCAACTAGTTTAGATCTAAGCATTTTTTCACAAACCTTGATCATTGGGTTATCAAGTTTGTGAATTTGTGTATAATTCTTTGTTTTATGTTGAAAGCTCGCCAGGAAAAAGAACACTGAAGATGAGAAAATAGTCACGACGATCAAGAAAATAGTCATGATTTTGTTTGGGACTTTAGTTTCCTATCTAAGAGTAGTTTTTATGTATCTTTCATGATAAAGGAAGGGAATGGATCTAGGAGGCTAGTCACATTGAGCTGTAAAGGATTCTAGTCCCTGATTAAGATGATAAGTGAAGTTGCCCCCTCCTTTTTCCTAGTTGCTGTTATATTAGGTATAAAATTATCAGAATTTGATATCTTGTGCTCTGGCCATGATTTTGGGTTGAACTGGGTTTAGCCATTATTCTCCAGGCTATTCAAGGACTTTTCAAGTAATAGATAGACACCCTAAGATCTAATGCCGTTTCTTTAAGGTTAGATCAGATGGCGGCCATTGTAAATTAAAAAAAATAATTTGTTTGCTGTCAACTAGACAAAATTAAAAGAAAACAGATGCTACCTAGTCAATCAGATGTTATTGAGCAAGAAATAGTTCCATGTGATTAGATTCCTTCCATAAGGGAGTTGGAAGTAGCCAAACAATGTTTTTAGAAATCACCTTTTGCTACTGAAATTTGTCTTAAAAATTTCTGAAAACCCAAAACTACTGTTTTTGAAAGGAAAACTAATTTTTTTCCTGAACAAACACCTTTTGTTGGTAACAGGCCCTTTGCTGCTGAACTTTTGTGGTTCTGATATGCTAGGTGCTTCTTGCATTATATTTTCTTTTGCCTTGTCGTTTGTATTTAACTTCAAATACATACTTGTAGAAATCTATTGCTTCCCCTGGACGTGGAATCCTTGCAATTGATGAGTCGAATGCAACCTGTGGGAAACGGCTTGCCTCAATTGGTTTAGATAATACTGAAGCCAATCGCCAAGCTTACAGGCAGCTTTTGCTTACGACTCCTGGCTTGGGTGAGTATATTTCTGGTGC
The DNA here is from genome assembly GCA_005019695.1 of Trichopus zeylanicus subsp. travancoricus. Taxonomy (NCBI): domain Eukaryota; kingdom Viridiplantae; phylum Streptophyta; class Magnoliopsida; order Dioscoreales; family Dioscoreaceae; genus Trichopus; species Trichopus zeylanicus. The sequence goes on from RXID01014346.1 coordinate 906,940, forward strand.
CATTCTCTTTGAGGAGACACTCTACCAGTCCACAACTGACGGGATGAAGTTTGTGGACTGCTTGCGTGAGGAGAAAATAATGCCTGGCATTAAAGTTGACAAGGTATAGAAACCATTAGGTTATAGAGGATTTTCTGTTCTCAAACATTTTTAATATTCTTAATTCACTGCAAACTTGCATTGTAATTTACACTGTTGAAACTGATGGATATTCCTCCATGTGGCTTCCTTTTAAGGGCCTGGTTCCATTGCCGGGATCAAATAACGAATCTTGGTGCCAAGGCTTGGATGGACTGGCCTCTCGCTGTGCTGAATATTATAAGCAAGGAGCACGCTTTGCCAAATGGTTAGTTTGTACAAAATTCCTGAAGCTTCTCTATTTGTGGGTAATAATACTCGCATCCTAGTGAATGCCTATATCTGCATATCTTGAATCTTCACAAGTGCAACAGGTTCCATCAACTACTACTTCATAAGACAACCTATTGATGCTTTCATGAAATGGCCATATTAAGGATGTGATCCTTTTTGGTTTTTTTCAGGCGAACTGTGGTCAGCATTCCTTGTGGCCCTTCTGCTTTGGCTGTTAAGGAGGCTGCCTGGGGTCTTGCACGTTATGCTGCCATTGCTCAGGTATTATTGGCATCTTTGTTCAGTCCTCAGTACGCGATCGTATTATAAAATCTAAATTATAGAATCTAGCAACACGATTATTGGCATATGCATGGTAACTTTGACATAGGTTGTATACCTTACACAGCTTCTCATAATTTTTTCCTGCTTTTTCTTCTGGAGAGTGAAGTCGAGGAGTTGTAGAAGAATACTCTTTATCTTTTTTTTTTTGCCTGATAAAGTTGTGGTGGAATGCTGATATGTCAGTTATAATTAGGTCTTGCATGATTGTTTTCCTGAGTTCTATGCTTTATTTGTTGCCAATTTGCTTTTGTTTCTTTCACAGGATAATGGGCTTGTCCCAATAGTAGAGCCTGAGATTCTCCTTGATGGAGACCACCCAATTGAGAGGACCCTTGAGGTGGCAGAGAAAGTATGGGCTGAGGTGTTCTTCTACTTGGCTGAGAACAACGTGGTGTTTGAGGGTATCTTGCTCAAACCTAGCATGGTGACCCCTGGTGCTGAACACAAAGAAAAGGCATCTCCAGAGACCATTGCCAAATACACACTGACCATGCTCAAGAGGAGAGTGCCCCCGGCTGTTCCTGGAATCATGGTATTTCATTTCTTTTAAACTATTCCTTTGTACAACATCATGTTTTTCATCTTTTGTCCTCTATAAAATTATTATAGAAAAGGAAAGAACAAGTATTAGAATTTGGACATATTTTGAAACCTGTTGGTAACTTGGTATAGTTAGAGTACTTTTTTATAATTTGGACAGAGATAACAAGATACTCAATATTTTCTGGAGATTTCATAATGTTATTTGAAATAAGATAGAATGATTTTAGCCTCATGACAAATAACTATTGGGTTCACTTGCAATGTATTTTGCAGTTCTTATCTGGAGGACAGTCTGAAGTGGAGGCAACTTTGAACTTAAATGCCATGAACCAAGCTCCGAACCCATGGCATGTTTCCTTCTCTTATGCACGTGCATTGCAGAACTCTGTGTTGAAGACATGGAAGGGGCTCCCAGAGAGTGTTGATGCTGCACAGAAAGCACTCTTGGTACGAGCCAAGGCCAATTCCCTGGCTCAACTTGGCCGCTATGTTGGTGAGGGCGAGAGTGAGGAAGCAAAGAAAGGAATGTTCCAGAAGGGTTATACCTACTGAGTCTTCTTATTCCAGTCCCAAATTAGCTTAATGTAGTTATAATCTGTCGAAATCAGGAGTTTTGGCTGAGATTGAGATCATGTCATTTAGAGAAGGGCTTGATGCAGATGCCGTATAGCACTTTTCTTGTTTAGTTGCTTGAAATAAGCAGTGATGTCAAGGATCCAAAACTTTGGGCTATGCATCCTGCAAGAACAATATGTTTAATGTATGGCATGATTTTGTATGATTTTACTACAGTTTTTAGCTGGTTGAGAAGTTTACTTTCTCCAGCCATCTTCTAAGACCAATCTGTTGCACCTGTTGCCTTTTGCAGTGATTACTATCTAGTGGATGATCAACATGCAACCCAATAACTAAATTTGTGCTATTTCATTGTGAAGTTAGAGCTACAATACTAACAGCCAATGATTGAGATGAAACACTTGCGAATTGCAATAAAGAAAACAGCCAGTGGGTTGTTTGGAACCTGATGAATTCAAAGATTATGATTTGCAGGCCCATATCAGGGGCTCATATACAATATAAGAAGATTTCAAGGACTTCAAATAATCCCTTTGTGTAATGTAACTAAAACTCTGGATATTGATATCTTACATCACATGTGAACATCAGAAGTCACAACCAGGAACCAAAAAAAATGGATTCACACAATCACATTCATAACTGCAAGGCAAAAGGAAAATGGAGTTTGCCATCAACAATTGGCCACAATAGCATGAATTCCACATCATCAAAACAATCAGGTCACCAGTGCCAACTATCTGCTCCAGAGAATGTAAAATTACCAATTCCTCAACACTCTTCCCACATAATACCTACTTAACAAAACAACCAGTTCTTTTTGGTAGAATGAAAGCAACCAGTTGTGACCTGGTCTACCTCACAGTGACTATGTCGTCAATCTTCAGAATCATCCTCACGCACTCAGCTGCAAGGGTAATGCAGCTTGTGCTGACCAACAGTGGCTGCACCACATTCTCCTCCAAAATATTTGTGATCTGCCCCTTCCTCACATTGATACCAGTATTGATCTCGCCCTGTGCATGCCGGTTCCTCAGCTCTGTCACGATAGCAATCGGGTTCAGACCTGCATTCTCCGCCAGAGTGTAGGGAATGACCTCAAGTGCCTCGGCGAAACCCTTTACACAGTAGCTCTCCATCCCTTTCAATTCCTTTGCCCAGGCTCCCAGCTGCCTTGACATCTCAATTTCCGGTGCGCCTCCACCAGCGATCAAGAACTTTTTGTTAACCAAACATCTGGCCATAGCATAAACATCTATATTTTAGGGTATAACTCCATCCAACAGAAGTCCAAAAAAAGTATTGAAATGTTAAACAAAAGAAGTAAAGTAATGGGAAGAGGCAGTGGGCACATAAAACTTCAATGCAAGTACAGAAACACATTTCACTAAACAAAAGATGCAACAATATGAGGAGTTTTTCTTCTACACCAAAAAAATCAGAATGAATATCTTCAATTGATTCGCACTGCCATAAGCCATCAGAAACAACAATAAAAACTATCATGCATTAGCTACAGAATCTTATCAAGCAATACTCCCCATCCCAATTAAGTTACCATGCACACACTCCCATAATAACTCAAACATCAACTCATCAATTCTGAAAAATAGATAACAATCTTACCATCCATTTCAACCAATTAATCTCAGCACACACTCTCCAAACCATTACTCCCTTAAACACTAAATAAACAACAATAAGGCAACAGTATAGACCATGCAATCAAAGTGATCCCTAATCACCACTGGAAAACCAAGAGAAACAAGAGTTAATCATGCCCATCCTCTACCCTAATGAACCTTCTAGGTTCAAACTCCTTTTCCTCGCTTCAAGCTACTATCAGAAGGGGAATCAAACTCCACTAAGTATTTATTTGAAAACTAAAAAGGGCTTCTGAAGTTAGCACCTGACACCTTTCCACTTAAGTTCTGTTAACCATGTAATGTAGGTTAGCCCAGTTTATGCAACCAGACATACCACCTTACAACTTATCCAAGGTTACTCAAGGCTAGCATAACATTGGGAATAACCTTGGATAAATTGCACCTTTCAGAATTTGTTGTGTGTAACTTGACAGGACCTTGAACCAAAAAAGGCATAAACATTCCCAACATACAAAGAATGGAAGTGGGCATCAATCTCTTCCTATACCTAATATTTCTAACTTAAAACACAAAGAGAATAATAGCTCCAAATCGATACATGATCAGCAAGTCCAAAAATAAGCCATGCTGAAGGCAAAAAAAAGTTAAAAAAGAAGAAGCATCTAATGGAAATGAGTGACAAATATGGATTACACAAACATCTAGTAGACAACAGCAATAAAACGGAGTCTATATAGAGAAAAGAATGAGCATTGCTTCAAATCAGGTATGGCGTAATAGGAAGGCAAGCAAAAGGGCTTTGGCATAAACATCACCTGACAACGCAAAGAGCATCATGAAGGCTCCGTTCTGCCTCATCAATCACCAGTTGATTCGATCCCCTTACAAGCACAGTTGTTGTTCTCCCCATGTCCTTGATGCCTGTAATCTTCACAATCTTACTCTCCCCAAGCGAGACCTCCTCCACACAATCTGCAAACCCGAGCTTCTCCTCCCTAAAGTGCTCAATATTTGCAATTGGCAAGCAATTCAGCGTCTTAGTAATGAACTCAATTTCGTCCCTCTCCACATCCTTCACTACCAAAATCTTAGCTTTTGCGAGATAATGCAGTGATAGATCAGTAACAGCATCCCTCAAAATGCTCTTTTGAACCAAAAGCACATTGCAACCCGTCGCCTTGATCTTCTTAACCATGCCCAGGATGTAGTTCCGCTCTTCTCTGAGAATGCGATCCATCTGGGTATAGTCTGAGACCACGATGCTCTGTTCGATGTCTGTTTTGGGCGGGGAGATCTGAAACTGGATGACGGCGATCTTGGCGTTCTCCACACGAGTAGGGCCACCAGCAGCGTGGCTAACCTTCTTGTCAAAGACAAGGCCTCGGACGAGTTCAGTGTCGTCTACAGTGCCCCCAAGCTTCTTGACAATCTTAATGTCACGGAGATCAACAAGGGAGGGGTTCGCAGGGTCAACAACGGAAAGCACGGCGTCGACGGCCAGCGGTGCAAGCAGCGATGAGTACTGGCTGACCACTTTGCTGTTGAGGGAAGTGGCGGCGGACTTGATAAGGGATTCACGGTCGGAAAGCTCGATGGGGATGGCCATGTAGTGGAGGATCTCAACAGCCTTGAGGGAGAACTTGTGGAGAGAGTCGGACACCACGGTGGGGTGCACGCCGGCAGAGAGGAGGGAGAGAGAGCACCTGAGAAGCGAGCCGGCGATGACAACGACGGAGGTGGTGCCGTCGCCGGCGGCGGAGTCCTGGGAGCGGGACAGGTCGACGAGCATCTTGGCGGCGGGCTGGAGGACGGACATGCGGGAAAGGATGGTGGCGCCATCGTTGGTGATGACGACCTCGCCGGAGGGGGAGCAGATCATCTTGTCCATGCCCCGGGGGCCAAGGCTGGTGCGCACGGCGTCGGCGACGCTGCTCGTGGCCTTGATGTTGGCCTGCCGGACATCGTCCCGGTGTTTGTTGTCGACGTAGCTCTCGGTCTTGGAGGACGACGAGGCCGACGCGGAGACGACGGCCGCCATTGAAGCGGGGAATGGGAGCGAACTCAGAGCCCTAGAGAAACCCTAGACAGCTAGCAGGAAATGGAGCGAGAAGACGAGATCCAAAAATGCAACTTTTTTGAGAGGAGCGTAGAACGGCCTAGCGGATTCGGGTATGCGGGTTCAGTGGAACGGCCCGTTAAAGAATGTGGATATTTGCATAAAACCACCTGTCCTATAATTCATTAAAAACAAACCCACCTCGTGTCTACACTCCACACCTTACACTCCGCTTCAATATTTGCAGAAACATCCCCGCATTTCTAACTTATTTGAAAGAACATGAGTTCTAGCCCATAGTGATACCAATTGGGCCGAGCCCAGTATTTGTAGGCTTTCAGGCCGGCCCTCCAACAGCAAAGTGAAACGCCGACTCAAAACCCCATTTGGGTCTCAGCGAGGAAGATAATATTCATGAGATGTGAGGCGGCACTGTCATGCTCTACGCCGCGTCCTCCGGGGTCGTCTCCTTCCTGCGGGCCTCGTGACCGTGCTCCTCCCCTTCTCCTCTCCCTCCATCCTCTCCCCGCGGAGCCCCAGAAACCCTAGAACGGGCCTCATGAAGGACGGCCGCGCAGTCGGCGTCTATGTGCCCCCGATCCCCCGCCTCCGTTCCGTGATTGCGTCCGTGAACGGGGCCATCACCACGGCTTCGAGGTCCCATGACTATGACTGTCGGGATGGGCGGGGCGTTGCTGTCGAGCCTTCGCCTACGACGTCCCTGGGCAGTGGCTATTTTAGGCAGCAAAGCTCGCAATACTCGAGGTTCGCTTATGATGACTGGTCCGATGATGAGTCTGATCGGGATGTCGAGATGCCTTCAGCTTCCAGCAAGGTGCCGTTTTTATCTTTCCTTTTAGATGTTTTTTTTTCTTTAAGAAAAGGCAGAGTTCGTTTGAGATGGAGGAATGCGATTGGTTTGGTTTCGTAGGGTTTCATGTTTGTTATGGCATTTGTCTTCAAAGTTGCAAATTTAAGCATGAGTACTGTATACTGAAGGCAGAAATTGTCTTCTTCTTTACCATCGATTTTAGCGGCTCTTCTGGTGGAAGAAGATGATCTTTTTAACTTTTACCTTCTTTTGGTGACAGACAAGGTAAATGCTATGCAAGATTTCTGGTGTTGCTAGCTATTATACTCCTCTCTTTAAATGGTATTCATACCACAAACTGCATGAGCTTGCTACTTTGTTGATCCATCTGTCATCTTGATAGTTCAGCCGGCATCCATAGTTATCAACTTCTATATTGAAGTTCTTGTCTGCACTAGTGGAATTAATTATAGTTCCTATTCTACTTGTTATGTTTTTGTCTACTTCTTTCTTCTATTGCTGGTCGCCACTCTTAAGTTAGGAGCAGGTACAGTCAGATACTGAGGAACATGTTAAAGGTGATATCTGCTAATTTGTTGAAGGTCAGATTAGATTCATTGATTTAATGCATTCTTGGAACACTTGAGGTTTTTCTTGTTTTGTGACAAAAAATGCTACAATCAGTTAACATTTACCTTCTTTCAAATCTTGGTCATGATTTGCATATCTGTCAAGATCTCTTATCTTCTTCTCTGCTGTAATGTATTCAGGGTTGTTCCACACTAGATAATGTTGATGAGTGGAAGTGGAAATTGAGTATGCTTTGTCTGAATAAGCATGAGCAAGAAGTGGTGTCCAGGGAGAAAAAGGATAGGTGTGATTATGAGCAACTTGCAGCTGTAGCTCAGAGGATGGGCTTGTATATGTGTGCTTGTTTTTTGTTTTCTTTTTTTTCGCAAATCAGCATATGTTTAATTATAATAAGTTGCATTATGCTAAAACAAGATTCATTTCACCTGCAGCCTCCAATATGCTAAAGTAGTTGTTTTTAGCAAGGTGCCACTCCCAAACTACAGGTCAGATCTGGATGATAAGAGACCACAGAGAGAGGTTTGTCCTAAAATTGTTAGATATTACTAGTTGATTTTAAAATTTTTCTTCTGATTATGGCTAATGAATGATTCCTATGCTTCAAAATGTCTCATGGATCTTAGGAACCCTTTGTTTCATGATATTCTTCTTTTATTAATAAGTAAAATACGTTGAGTGGTGGTTTTCTGTCCCTTAATGCAATCTAGCTTCCGTACTTTGGCAGGTCTGTATTCCTAGTGGTCTTCAAAGAGAAGTAGATGCACTATTGGAAGATTACGTTTCTTGAAAGCGGACAAATCAAGAAACCTTTCCAACTGTACCTTTTTCCAGATCAAGTAGCACTGACAGTTTTGCAACTGATGAGGGTCTTTTTGATCAGCAAGAAGCTCAGCCTTCCCCTAGTCTAGCAATGGAGAAAATCCAAAGACGCAGAAGTTTACAACTGCACAACCAGCAACAGGCTGGGCAGGTCTGAATCGTGTAGCTTTTTAATTGTGAACTCAAACTTTTACATTATGTTTCTTTCACCAGGCATCTTTTTTTTTTTGTTTCTTTGTTGTTCATAAATAATACTAGATTGTTCTGATTGGATTGCATGTATAGATCATGGTGAATGTGATGAGAGTGTCTATGTGTTGGTGTGGGTTATGTTGTGCCAGTCCTACTTTTCTTTTTTTGAATAAAAACTAGTTGTATGCTTTGTGATAAATGGTTCATAGAACTTTACACTTTGGTCTCTTGGGTCTTCCCATCAAAGTTAGAACGAAATGATAAGTATTGCTGGAGAGGAACTTTAAATGTACTTCTGATGATATTTTATTGCTATTATCTAAAAAAAAGTTCTAAGGAAAATGAGTAATGTGCATAACATGTTGATATTTTTGTTGCAGCTATGTATTACTTAATTACTGGGGTATCTTATCCCTTATCATTTAGAATTGTGTAGTTTTGCATTTTGCACTAGCTGATTGCTTTTTCCTGAGGAGCTGACACTGTGAACATGGATTTATATTGTATTTCTTATGAATGTTGAGGATCATTTGAACTTTGAAGGTAACCATTGTTTTGTAGGAATCTCCAGATGGTTAAAAGATGCAAGATTTTCACAGAAGTCTCCCTGCATATAAAGAAAAAGATGCTTTGCTAGTAGCCATTTCTGAAAATCAGGTTCCAACGGAACTCTACACATTTTATTTATTATTTTTTTGTTGCATTGAAACTTGATATTGATGCATGATTGCAAAATCATAGTAACTCGATGAAGAAATTGGTTTGACATTAGGAAACTTTTAAGAATTTTTTGAGAGAATTGGAATGTTTTTCCTCAAATAGCCATTACTCACAGTAGCACATGATTCATTGTCTTCAAGTGTATGACAAGGCTTCGTAGTTCTTTGTTTGTGCACACTTTTGATTGATTTCATGAAGCCCTATGCTTAAATGGAAATCGTATGCATCACAATTCGCTTCTATGTTTCTGCTTTTCTCCTTCATTAGGCTGTGGTATTTTTCACATTTGTTAATGTTCTAACATCTATCTAGTTGTGATACCTCAGTGTCTGGTCAGATGCAATAGTAGCCTTGACCTGATAGGTTTTCTCTGCAAATGATCAGCAGATATTGTCAACTTAATGTCACATCTTTTTCACCATTGAGCTTGCTAATTATATTATTTATGGGTTCAGTTCCTATCAGCTGTCGATGACAATAGGAATTTCTCATACTTGCATAATTTGTGGAACAATTTTCATGACATATCCATCTTTCTTCAACTCCTAGCATCTCCATATGTATTCTAGTCTCTAGGTTGCTCGCTATATGATTTATTACTTTATCTGGTGGATTTTTCAGGTTGTTGTTGTCTCCGGTGAAACTGGTTGTGGCAAAACAACACAACTTCCGCAGTACATTTTGGAATCTGAAATTGAGGCTGCTCGCGGAGCAACCTGTAGTGTTATCTGTACTCAGCCTAGATGAATATCTGCTATGGCAGTGTTTCAAAGAGTTGCCACTGAAAGAGGGGAGAAACTGGGAGAATCTGTAAGTTGCCATTATTTTTGGCAGACAATTTTTTTCTGAAGACTTTGGCTCTTTTGGCGCTAGATATTGGTTTCCAAAGGAAATTCATTTGACTAATTCTTCAACAATGCATTTGATTTTACTTTGCAGGTTAGTTATAAAGTTCGGTTGGAAGGGATGAAAGGCAGAGATACTTGCCTCCTTTTTTGCACCACTGGAATATTATTAAGGAGACTCTTGGTTGATAGAAACCTGAAAGGTGTAACCCATGTTATTGTGGATGAAATTCATGAACGTGGCATGAATGAGGGTAATCTTTCCCAGTGATAATTATGATCTCTCATTTCCTTTGGCAATTTGTTCTGCCACCAACATATGAAGTGACTTTGGTCTTGTCGGAAACAAATGACTAAATTTGGAATTTGTCAAGAAAAACTGATACATCAGTTGGAATTTTTCAGGTTTTCTTCTTATTGCCTTGAAAGACCTTCTTCCTTGTTGACCTGACTTGATGTTGATTTTGATGAGTGCAACTCTCAATGCTGAGCTTTTCTCTTCCTCAATGCACATTCCAGTAAGATGTTTTGAATTTTAGATGCAATGCCAATTCTTTTTTCATTTTTTATTTTGAATGCAAGGTATCCAAAATGTTGCTAATTACAAATCACTGTGTTATACTCCAGCAACTATTGTGTACTACGAAGCTGAAGCAAAAATGTTTTTGCTTTGTCGTAACTTGTGGTCTCACTTCATTTCATTTGTTTTATACCTGAATTTATACATGATATCTCTGTTCATCCTCAGTTATGTTACTTTTGGGTGCATATAGTGTTTTACAATCTGGTGGAAAACCTTACAATCTTAATTTGGTATTTTGCAATCTACATTTCTATGTTCTTGTGACTTGTCTGGGAGTTTTTATGAAGTTCCAAGTATGTATGTGAAAATCCTTGGTATTGCAATTTTTTCTTGTGTTCTGAACTTTTCTGAAACTTTCAGAAGCAAGTGTTTTGATAATTTATTTACTTGATGTAAGATAATGTTTTATATGAATTTTATTCTGCAAAGGGATGTCTATTTAGAATTCGTGTACTTATTTTTGTGTCTTTGTGTCTTTTAGTGAAGAAGTTTGAAAGGATAGATGATTTTCTTTCTTGATATTGCAAATTAATATGGGGTTTCTTAATCTTTTTTCAGGGTTTCACATACCCTGTTTGGACTCATTTTTTGGAGAATGTTGTGGAAATTACTGGACATAGACTTACATCATACAACCAGATTGATGATTATGGAAGAGAAAATGTGGAAGATGCAGAAACAAGCTTTGAGGAAGAGGAAGAGCCCAATTGTTTCTGTTGTTCAAGTATGTAGAACTGAGCATTTTATATTTTCTATTCATGGTGTCTTCCTGTTCACATAACTTCACTGCCTATTTCCTTCATCTCATTTTGTTTTCTGCAAATACACAGGTTGCTCTTGAACCTGCTGATTTTAGGGAGTATGGTTCAAGATCTTGTGAATCACTGTCTTGTCGGAATCCTGATTCAATTGGTTTTAATCTTATCGAAAGTGTTTTATGCCATATATGTCTGAAAGAAAGGCCTGGTGCAGTTTTAGTTTTTATGACTGGCTGGGATGATATAAATTCTCTCAAAGATCAACTCCAGGACAACCTTCTTGGAGATCCTACAAAAGTTCTATTGCTTGCGTTCCATGGATCCATGGCCAGTTCAGAGCAGGTAACTTCTCTCGGTATCTCCATCTAGTTATTTGTAAACACTCAATACAACATGAGTCTTCCTAGTTTAGCTGTTGACATAGTTTAATCATCTAAAAAGTTTCATTGTGCAAAAACCAGAGGATAATACCTGTACACATCTTTCCAAGTCAATAAAAGTTTGTTTTCTTAGAAATTATCTTTTGTGTTAAAAGTTTTTAATAAGTTCTTTTCTATCTTTACACAAATGTGTTGGGAGCAAATGTGCTAGGCCTGGCTGAGACAAGTATTACAATAAGTGATGTTGTTTTTGTGGTAGATTGTGGCAAAGCAAAAGAGACATCTTATGATGTATTGAATAACACCCCTTGTTTGCTTCCAACATGGATCTCCAAGGCTTCAGCTCGACAAGTAAGATGTGTTTAAATAGTTACAGTTTATTAACTTTGTGGACTGCTGATGGTCAGTGGCTTACATAGATGTATACTTTGATATTTAATTTTTTTGCATTATTATTGGTTACCATGAGTTGTATCTGTTTTTTATCTAGTTTATTTATATTTTGTCCTGTTTCTTGTTCTTTTCAATGATGTCATTGTGGTTGATTGATCATTGAGATACATACTATATGGTTTGCTTTAATTAGAGAAGGGGACGAGCAGGTCGTGTACAGCCTGGAGAGTGTTACCATCTCTATCCTAGATGTGTTTATGATGCCTTTGCTGATTACCAATTACCTGAGTTGCTGAGGACACCTTTACAATCTCTTTGTTTGCAAATCAAAAGTTTATGGCTTGGAACTATCTCTGAGTTCTTATCAAGGGCTCTACAATCACCAGAGCTTTTGTCGGTAAAGCGTATTCCTCTGCATCTTTATCTTGCTGTGTCACATACTAGGAAATGTAGCTTTCTGTTCTTCTTTTGTAAATTTATGGGGAAACTTTTTACTCCAGGTACAAAATGCCATTGAATATCTGATAGCATTGTATGGGAGGGAAGACCTCACTGTTTTAGGTATTCAATATCTGTTTTATATGGTGTTTGTTTTGTCAGATATTTTGCATTCTATACAACTGGTTCTAATATCCTTCAGCCCGCCACCTATCCATGCTTCCTGTAGAACCAAAACTTGGAAAGATGCTTATTTATGGAGCTATTTTCAACTGGCTTGATCCCATACTGACAGTTGTTGCTGGTCTAAGTGTTAGAGATCCATTTCTAAGGCCATTTGTTAGGTCTGGTGGGCCAGTGAGTCAGTAGGCAAATAGTGGGCTTGTAACTTGCAGTAGTTGTCTTTAGTCTCATATCGATAAAGTGTCGGAGTTAAGATTGCGCTAAATATGATGATTGTCATAGACCCAACAACAAGACATTTTCTGGAAAATCTGGAAAAAACAAAATCCTGGGATTAGGTGGGCTGCGGGCGTCGTCGCTGGGTCGGGGGCGTCACACTGTTTGACAAGAAGGATGTAAGTTAACTGTGTATATACCTATCTATGTATAAATCCATATATCTGAGTTTTTGTTTGGCATGCCATTTTGCTATCTCTATTGTTATGTCAAATTATTATTTGTACATGCCAACTTTTGAATGGGATGTTTACTATTATTATTTTCTTTATTAATGGTTATTTACTTGTATAAGTGATTGGTTTAGTTCGTCATCTTTCTTGCAGAACATTGGCTATGCTTTTAGTTGATAACCTCTAAAATGCATATTATGTTGTTTGTTTGTTTGACTGTAGCTTGAGGATGCTGCAAGATCTCAATTCTCTTGTCAAGATTATAGTGATCACCTTGCACTTGTTCAAGCCTATAATGGCCGGAAAGATGCTGAAGGAGAGCATTCTGGATATGAATACTGCTGGAAAAATTTTCTTTCTGCACAGATGCTAAAGGCCATTGATTCTCTTCGAAGGCTGTTCTATTTCCTACTCAAGGATACTGGTTTAATTGATGAAAATGCCAGTATGTGCAATAAGTGGAGCCACGATGAGAACCTAGTTCGAGCAGTTATTTGTGCTGGCTTGTTCCCTGGTGTTTCCTCTGTTGTGGTGCATGCTTGTTTCTCTTTACACTGCAGACTTATTTATCTAGAAAATTTTCTTATTTAGTTGAAAGTTGATAATTCACATCCATCTTTACAGCAGTTCAAGTTTGTAACTACTCTAGGGGCAAAATTCATTGCTGTCTTCCAGACATAAAATAGATCTACAGTGCCTGTGATCTAATAGTTGTGTTTGTGTGTCTTTCTTTTTATTTTGTTTAGATTTTTCTTGTCAACTTTATTTCTTTTACAATATTATATTATATTTCTGCATGATTATTATTTTTTTATCAATCCTCTTCATCCTCATGCTTGGAACATAAATTTGGTTTTTCAATTCCTGATTTGGTTTCTAAGTTGTTGTTTTCAGAATAAGGAGAAGTCAATAGCTTTGAAGACGATGGAGGATGGTCAGGTCATGCTTTACTCTGTAAGTATTTTCTCTTGCTGATTCTTTTTCCTGCTGATCACACTGGCCTGCACCAGAAGCTACTATATGCTATGCATCAATGATTTTATTTTTTATGGGCATGTTCTATGTTCTTTTTGTAGAATTCATTCAATGGATGAGAGGCTAAAATTCCATATCCATGGCTGGTTTTTAATGAGAAAGTGAAGGTGAATACGGTGATCCTTTGAGACTCAACAGCAGTAACTGATTCTGTTCTGCTGCTGTTTGGAGGGAATATTTCACGAGGTGGACTTGTAAGTTTCTTTTGTATTTGTGAACTAAAAACCTAGAGGATAACCCTCAGGCATGTTTTATACTTCTCATAACCCTACTCTTTGTCAGGATGGTCACTTGAAAATGCTTGGTGGTTACTTGGAGTTCTTCATGAAGCCAGATTTGGGGTATACATATTTGAACCTCAAGAAAGAGTTGGATGAACTAATTCAAAGCAAAGTAAGCACCAAATTTAGTTGATATGTATTGGTATAAGTCAGTTGTCTCTTGCACTCTAATGTCGTTAATTCTGAATTTATCCCCCTCTTATTTTTTTCATGGTGCCATATTTCTCCAGTTTTCTCATTAGTTTCTGATCTTGGTTACAGCTTCTAAACCCTAGAATGGACATCCAAACTAGTGATGAGCTCCTTTCAGCCATAAGTTTGGTTGTGACCGAAGATCCATGCACTGGGAGGTTTGTCTTTGGTCGCCAAGAGTCAAAACCCAAAGAAATCTGTATCTATGCTCCCACAGAACTCTGGCGGTGGCAGCAGTGATAATTTCAAGGGTAAACTTCAAACACTGCTTACCAGAGCTGGGCATGACAATCCAACTTACAAGATAAAGCAGCTGAAGGACAACCAGTTCAGAGCTACAGTAGGGTTTAATGGCATGCAATTTGTTGGGCAGCCATGCAACAGTAAGAAGCTTGCGGAGAAAGCTGTGGCAACTTAGGCATTGGAATGGCTTTTGGGTAGTGCCTCCTCTGGCTCTGGCTCCTGAGACATTGATCAGATGTCTATGCTACTAAAAAAGAACAAGAGGAAACATCATAGAAGGGCCTGATATGAAGCAACTGCTCTTGTTGTCCATAGTTGTCGGCTGATCGTAGGATGGAACTAACAGATATCTTGATAGCTTTTTGTGCGGCCCAGGATTTTATAGCTCAGCGAAAGTTGGGAAGAATGGAAGCTCAAGGTCGCTAGGCATCAGCATTATTTGTTGGTTAAACCCACTGAAATTCACTCAAGCATATGATTTTAGCTGTGCTTGTCTACAGATATCATTTGTATAGCATGATCTAGGTTACCTGATTATTTACAGCTATTGCTTGTTGTATATGTACTATTATGTGAAGATGCGAGGGGCTCTCTTGGCAGGCTGACTATAATATGATTCCTGTAACCATAAAATCACTGATGAGCCAGGGTAACAATGATATCGTGGCCCTTTTGCATAATAGCAGCCATTGTTGTGGATTGTCGATTTATTTATTTTTTGTTTTGTGTGAAGTGTGAACGAAGATGAGAAGTAATTGTACCTTCAGGCTTTATGCAGTGTAGTGTTTGGAGGTAATGCGACCATTTTGCTGGCATGTGCTCTGTGGAAATTGGAATCTGAGTGCATCTTTGTTTCATTTGAGATTCTTGGTCTGAAGATTGGTGGCCAACCACTGGTTTGGAAGGTGGGGCAGGTCTGATGAGCCCTGGCCAGCTATATATTTCATGAACATGATGGTGATCAATTTTTTATGTTTTGCCAATTCAACGAGAATGGTGTTACTTGTTGACCAGCATTCTTGTTGCATGTGACTACCTTGTGAAATGTCTTTGCTTTATATATGGCAGCTGGTTTGTTGAAATTGTAAGCTAAATAGGAAGTCACAGGTTTTGCACCAGAAGAATGGTTTTCCTTGATGATCATCTTCTCTAGTAAATGTTTCTTATTTATCTGGAGCTCTACATGTCCTTATAATGAACTTTCAAAAAATTCCTATATATCAGCAGGTAGCTCTTTTTTTTTTTTTCCCAAATATTGCTTTGTATTCTGCGGGATATGTTTGCGTTCATGAATCAATGTGCTATTAATTAATCTTCATTTTCTTTCATATTCTTTTGATCTGGGTTATTAGGTGGTAGATATATATTCTTCTCTTTGTAGGTTTTTCAGCAACATGCCACAGCGATCATCAATCGAGTTGTAAATAATAGCTGTATGGCTCTAACAAAATATCGGTTATACTCATTTTTTATTTAGTCAAGAAATTGTGGATTGATTAAAGTGGTCTTTGTGGTGCATCGGCAGTGTCTTTATCAGAGGCGTTGTGATGTTGTATTTCAGCAAAATATGTGTTCAATTTGAAACCAAGAATTCAAGCTTAAATCAAAATATAATGAAGTCAAGTCACATTATTTGAATAATTGATTAGTTGTTTGGAGAAAACAAACATCATAGCCCTTTATGTACTCCTTTTAGAAGAGGATTTTCTTGTAGGTTTCAGTTTGTTGTACAATTATGTCATAGTTTTTTATTGAGTCAACTTTGATGTGGAATCTCTCCCCCTAAAAAATGCAGAATCATCATAACAAACCAATGAACAAGAAAGTGAGCCTCATAGTATAAGAATCCAAACACAGAAGAAAGCAGAAATGAGGTGGAAAACAAGGATGAAATCCCTCAGAATATTTGCAAGAGCAGCAAAAGCTTTAAGGATTTATGCAAGGCAAGAGCCAAGGAAACTTGGGCATTTGCTCATCATAACATCCATGCTTCTTTCCATTGGCATCCTTTCTTTCATCAAATCTCACTACTGTTCTTCTTCATGCGGTATCTCTCTCCTTCTATATATCTACTTCAATTTATCTTCAGGTACCGCTATCTGATTAATTTCTTCTGTTTTCAATTTTGCAGGGAACTTACAAGCACCTATGAAGCTACAAGTAACCCCCACGTCTGATTTAAAGATGGTTACTGATGAGAGTGAGGATCCTAGTCTAATTGGTTAGTCAATATATGTTTAACATAAATTTGGTTTCTAATATCCAAAGAAGATATTGACTGCATTCTCCTTTTTTCAGAAGATGAAGATAAGGATGAAAATGGAAGGGAAATCAAGCAAAATGCTGATGCAGTAAAGCCAGTTTGCTATGAGACCAGTGAGAGATCAGATACTTGTGAAGTACAAGGGGATGTTAGAGTTCAAGGGAGCAGCAATACCATCTTCTTCCACACATCTGCATCCCAACAGGAATGGACGATCAAGCCCTATCCTCGAAAACACGATCCGTCAGCTCTCCGGTACACAACGGAATGGACCTTGAAACCATCCTCAAGTGTCCAGCAACTTCCACATTGCACAGAGAACCACACGGTCCCCGTCATGATCTTCTCCATTGGTGGTTTCACCGGGAACGTCTTCCACGACTTCACCGACGTGTTAGTCCCTCTCTTCATCAGCTCCTACCAGTTCCACGGTGAAGTTCAGTTCCTTGCATCTGATGTCAAGCCTTGGTGGATTAGCAAGTACAGCTTGATACTGAAACAATTATCCAATTATGATGTTCTCGACATCGACAAGGATGAAAAGATGGTCCGGTGTTACCCGAGAGCAATCATCGGTCCAAGCTTCCACAAGGAACTAGGCGTGGACACTAAGAAATCCCGGACAGGACACTCTATATTGGATTTCAAGGAGCTCCTAAGGAAGGCATATGGTCTGGAGAGACACACTGCAACAGCTATAAGTGATAACCAGGGTGTAACAAAGAATCCTAGGCTATTGATCATATCCAGGAAGAACTCAAGAGCATTCTTGAATGAGCAGGAGATGATGCAAATGGCAATGAGCCTCGGGTTTGACGTGAAGATTGGCGAGCCTGGGTTGGGCACTGTTATGGAAAGGTTCGCTCGGCTGGTGAACTCGGCTGATGTGCTGCTAGGAGTGCATGGAGCAGGGCTTACAAACATGGTGTTCCTTCCAAGTAATGCCGTGGTGGTGCAGATCATTCCTTTTGGTAGGTTGGAGTGGGTATCTAGACAGAGCTTCAAGGAGCCAACAATGGACATGAGGATTAAGTACTTGGACTATGTGATACAAGAGGATGAGAGCTCATTAATTGACCAGTACCCAAGGGATCACCCTGTTCTGAAGGATCCCATGTCAGTACATGGAAAAGGATGGAATGCTCTCATGTCTGTGTACTTGGACAAGCAGAATGTGAAGCCTCATTTGGGCAGGCTCAGGAAAACATTGTTAGTAGCACTCAATCTTCTGCCTCACAACTCTTCAGCCTTGTGAGAGATTTTTCAATCTGTTATACAGTAAAACAACCATTTGTTTTTGAAACCTATGGGTAATACTCATGCACCTGCTTCACAATGTTGTAACTTCATTGTTTCTTAGTTTCTTCAACAGATTCAATTATTGTTGGGAAAAATGGTACTAAGTGCCCATAGATTTGTATGAAGCAATCTCAGTTTTTCAGAGTTGAATAAATGCTAATGAGACTGATGCTGCAGACAGATTTCTACGACTGGCAGAGAAAAACATGCTAATGGGACCAACACCGCAGAAAAAATTCTACGATTGACAAAAAGAAAAATATTTTGATGTATAGAGCAGGCAAACTCCTAGGTAGATTGTCAGATCCAACTGTTCCTTGACTAATACCAATATTCTTCTAAATTTGTTGTTGCAATTTTTTTTTGCATTGGTATGAGTGTTGTTGCAACTTAGTCCTCCAAATTTTTAGAAGATCATTAGCGAAAAAATTAAGAAAATTGAAACAGTGCAAACAGCCTTCCCCCTGCTTTGCATTTTTTTTCCTTTCTGGTTCACTTTGGTAATCATATTGGATATTGGATACTTCTTTACATGTTTAGTACAAGCAATGATCAATCTCTCCCTTTTCTCTTTATTTTGTTGGTAGATGGAAGTGATCATTTCAGTGACTTCTTATTTCTGTTAGAGTTGACCAGAGACCCAGATAGCAATAGTTCACCATATGAGCAACTCATCTGATTCTCACCTATAAAATAACAGCTATAGAATATTATACATCTGATAAAATCAAGTAAGCATATGAAGGTAGGAAGAGCATGCACCACTGACTAGAATTAGATAATTCCTTGAAACCAAACTCTACAATTTTTTAATGTTTATTTTAGAATTGTTAGACAATTGGTGAAAGAAGGAACTGTTTAGTTTGCAAAGACTATGATAATGCGTTTACTGTCCTACTTTTCACTGAGCAGTTCAAGGGCTTTTAACAAAACAGTTCTGAACCTTTTGACATCAAGCTTCACATCCTGTTTGTCCAAGAAAACACTCTTCAACCCATTCCACCCAAGTTTGTGAAGTGAGAAGGGATCCTTGAACACTTGGTGATCTCTGGGGTATTGCTCTATCAGACTGCTCTCTTCGGGGCTAATCTTGTAGTCCAAGTACCTCAACTTCATGTCTTTTGCTGGTTCGCCGAAGTCATAATTTGCTATCCATTCCTATCCTCCCCATGGCACTATCTGAATCACAACTTAGTTCGTTGGAAGGAAGACTTGATTAGTAAGGCCGCCGCCATGAACGCCCATCAAAACATCACAGGAGTTCACAATTTGCGCAAACTCAGTCACATTAGACCCCATACTTGGCTCCATTCTACCCACATCATAGCCTAGTTCCTTTGCCATCTCAGTTATCTCATCCACATTCAATAGTTTCCTAGTCCTCTTCCTCGAAATGATTAGAAGCCTCGGTTTCTTTTCATTGACTTCTGAAATCTTTACTGGTTCATCTCTTGTTAGGGAGTTAGTTCTCCTCGGGAATCTAGTGAAGTCAAGCATCGAATAACCATTTGGAGATACAGAGGGTCAATGCTTAGCTCCTTGTGATACTGAAGACCGACGAATGCTTGCTTAAAGCAATGTACTCTGTTATCCTTGTCAAAGTTGATGATTTGATAGTGAGAGGCGCTTAAGGACAACTTGGAACTTGTAGGTCCATCCTGGATTCAGATTAGTCACAAGAAACTTAACTGCTCCATTGAACTGATGTGCCGCCAAGAACAGAGGAATCAGTATATCAGTGAAGCCATGGAAGAAGTTCTCTACAAAGCCACTGAGGGATAAAATAATGGCGGGAATTCTGTGGTTAAGTGTGCAATGGGGTGCAGACATGCTCGACTTGATTGAAACTTCAGTAACATAGGCCATCAGATCATTGTTTCCTTTGCCAGCATAAGGCCTAATTCGATACAGCTTGTTTCGTGGTGAACTTTCCGTTTGAGAAGATATGACATATAGAACTAAGGAAGAGTTGCCCTGGATTCTAACATCACCATTCATGGCACAAAAATCTGATCTTGGGTCTGAAACATTGCATGATAGATTCCATTCTGGTTTCAAATTTCAAGATTTAGTCAGCAAAATAAAGCAACTGTGCAAATTTAGATATGAATTTGATTGTATTGATGGATGTTGCAAAAGGTAACAATTACCAGATTGATTGGTTGGAATACTGAAATTCTTATTGAGCATGATATTCCTGTATATATTTTTGACTTTGACTTGGCTTTGAACTATTACAAAAATGGTTTCTATTCCTTGTTCGTGAAAATGGAGAGGACGGGAGAACTAATTGGATTCTTGCAATCTTCTGTAAATTATGTGCATTGTTTTATCTTAAATGCGTGGTGTACCTATTTGCAGGATACTGTTTTGAGTCTTGATTTGAAGAGCGCACATCAGGCTAAGAACATCATCCTTTGCACAAACAAGTGTATCTTTTGCCTTCATCGTCGCTTGTGGGTTTATTCCTCTCTGTTTTCGGTCCACCGATACCTGCTTCAACAGGAGAACGGGGCATGAGCGCAAAGTTGTATTACCATATGCAAATTCAGTATTGAAAGTTCAGTGGTTCATACCAAATTGTCGAGAATCTGTCTCATTTGACATCCCAAGACCGAAGCACCATGAATAGTTAGTGAAAGATCGAGCGCAAGCCAAAATACCATCGAATAGTTCAAAGTTCAAACAAACGTGATTGCGCAGCAGTTGGCCAAATGTGATACAGAATAACATCAAGAACTTACAAGTGGGAGAAGAAATTTCACGAGGTGCAAACAGGACGATGACTGCCATCGAGACTAGAAAGCACCTGAAGATCACTGGCAGGCCAAGCTTTTTGGATTCAATGAGGTTGAATTTCCAAGCTAGTTTCATCTTGGTCACAGACTGACAGTGACTGGTCTTTGATCTCTTCTAATATGCCCAGGAAAACAAAATTCCACGCTCAAAGTTATCAGTAGGTGACTAATTGATTAGGCTCTAGCAGCTTGAAACTTTATCATGAGTGGGATTAGTTGGGTACCTGCCACATGACATTGACATGATTTGATTAAGAATGCATGTAACATGCTCATTTAATTAAGTCCTTATGAGCTGTTATGCATCTGTAATACAAACTCTAGCAGAATCTGATGATGGTGATGTCCATGGTCAACTTCTTTCTCCTTCTACCTTATGGTTTTCATTTATTGAATTTGACAGTTCTTTGGTTTTACAATTGAAATTGTTTGGTGGAGAAAAAAAAAAAAAAAGAAACTCATTGCAAGTGGACCTAATTGTTATGCATTATCATTGACAAGAATTTTAGCAAGTATAAAAACATACATACCAACTCTTCTTTGGTTCTTCATTTCACGAGAAATTTCTACGTACAAATCACATCTTTCTGTATAAATATTAATGAACAGGTAATTATAGTGAAAATTGTGCTTTCCTAATAAGATAGAAGCTTAAGAGCCTCTAGCAAAACAGCTCTGAACCTTCTCGCATCAAGCCTAACATTTTGGTTGACCATGAATGTGTTTCTCATGAACTTAAATCCTTTCTTGTGATATGAAAAGGGATCCTTAAACACTGGATGATCTCTTGGATACTTCTCTATCAGTGTGCTCTCCTCTGGACTGATCTCATACTGCAAGTACTTCACCTTCATGTCCTTCGCCGGATGCCCGAAATCGTACATAGCTATCCACTTGAGTCCACCCCACGGTACGATCTGAATCAGCACACCGTTCGTCGGGAGGAAGACCAGATTAGTCAGCCCTGCGCCATGGACACCCATCAAAACGTCGCAAGTATTAACTGTTTCTGCAAATTTTGTCATGTTTGAAGTTGCATTGGCTTCAGCTATCACCACTTCATAGCCCAACTCTTGTGCCATATGAACTATGTCATCCACATTCACGAAAGCTCGGGTTCTCTTCCTCGAGATGACCAGTAGCCTTGGTTTTTTGCCTTTTTCTTCTCCAATTGTTATCGGCTTCCCTCTATCAAGTGAGTAAGCATTTCGAATAAACCGAGTGAAGTCGACCATGGAGTAGCCATTAGAGACCTTGTGGGATCAATGCTTAGCTCCTTGTGGCACCTAAGGCCAACAATGACATGATTGAAGCAACGAACACTCTCATCTTTGTCGAAGTCTATGACTTCATACCGGCTAAGCGTACTCAGAACACGCTGAAACTTGTGTATCCACCAAAGGTTAAAATTAGTGACCAAGAACTGAACTTCTCCGTCAAATTCATGGGCAGTCAAGAAGAGTGGAATTAGAACGTCGGTGAAGTCATGAAAGAGGTTGCCAGTGTAGCCACTGACGGAGAAGACGATGGCAGGAATACTGTGGTTTATTACGTTGCAAAGTGGAGCTGCTTCATTTGATTTCACAAAAACTTGTCTGACACCTCCCATGGCAATCTCATCTCCTTTTCTAGCATATGGTCTAATTCGATACGATTCGTTTCTTTTGGTAGTGATGAAAATAATGGAGGAGGAGTTGCCATGAATTCTTACATCTCCATGCATGTCACAAATATCTGATCTTGGTTCTGAAACGTTGCACAGAGGCTGCCATCCCTGCTTCCCTTGCTTACTTCTTCCATCTATCTCATTTGGAGCCAATATATATATATATATATATACAAAAAACAGTGATTAAATTAGTTAGATTTTCGCAGTAATTAAGTGATCATATCAGTGCTAAATTACACCCCATCATCCCTTGATGGATTTCTGCAAAGAAAAACTTACATGTAAGTGAAGGATCGGCACGGGGTACGCCCAAACTCAGCACAGCCATCGATGCGAGAAAGACTCCTGCGAGCACTGTGTGTCTGAAGATACGTGGCTCAATTTTAGCGAAAACTTTGATTAACTTCATTTTGTGCTCCATCTTCTTTTTGGATTCAGACCTCCATGTTCATACAATATATATGCAGGGCATCGAAGCCTTCCCTTCTCTGCAGGAAGAAGACACACCGAGTGATGAGTAAAAACTGGTGATTAAGATGTGGCACCTTCTTCATAGTTGGACACATTATTGGGTTGTTGTTACCTTCCATTTGCTGATTTCTGGGGACTAATTCCAATCGCCGTTCGTTGATTTATGTCACTATATATTGCTCAAGCTTTCTTATTGGAACGACATTGTTGACTAGTGTAGCAACTACCTTTTTTCTGTTTCTTGCACCAAGTTCTGTTTTCTTTTTTTCTTTTGTATTTTTTGGTGGTTTTGAATCTAGATTTCTTCTTTTTGTTTTTTTTT
The DNA here is from genome assembly GCA_005019695.1 of Trichopus zeylanicus subsp. travancoricus. Taxonomy (NCBI): domain Eukaryota; kingdom Viridiplantae; phylum Streptophyta; class Magnoliopsida; order Dioscoreales; family Dioscoreaceae; genus Trichopus; species Trichopus zeylanicus. Next base: position 930,153 of record RXID01014346.1, read on the forward strand.
TTTTAACTTTTCATATTGAGGCTGATTGGTAGGTGAAGTGGTCTCAAATTTAATGTAAGTGCACTTCCTTTCATCCCCTTTAGTAGGTCCAACACATATGATAATCTCAGAGCATATGGGAAAAGTGAATTAATAAGTGTGTCAAAGATGCAATCATAGATTGGCCAGTTCACATCAGTCTCTCGATATGGAAAAGAAATAATACTTCTATTTATCTCCAGTAATTTAGTAATAAATGCAATCAAATTAATTGCCTGAGGAAGCAACAGAAGGCATTTGAACTCCATAGAAGACATTGCCGGCCTAATGCATTGATGTAGGGCAAGTGGAGACAAACACTAATAAGCATAGAGCTTTCACGGCGAAAGCCCCGGAGGGACGAAAAATTACAAAATTTGTTAGTCGACCACGAGTCTCATCGAACGAAGATTGCTCCTCACGACAACGAATGCGCTCCACGTTGGGCCGTTGGCTTACTCCTTCACGACTCACGAGAGAGAACGAACCTTTTGACCTCAATCGGTGTGATCATGTCAACCCTAAAGCATTAAATCAATTGATAGATAACGCCAGACATGGCTGGTTTTGCAATGACATCAATTGAACAAAAGAAAAAACTCCATCAGAAGATAAGAAATCAAATATTCCGCTGATAATAATGTGGATCTTAAGAAGCATTTCCATTTAGACTTGAGCAGTCTATGGTTAATCTCACCATCTTAACACTGATTGCGCATCTTGATCCATGTGAATCTCATAATTATGTGGGAGTCATGCATAGAACATGTGGAATCCATAATGTCGCATGGATTTGTTTACTGTATTTGATGTGCATGTTAATATGCAGTGAAAAACACGTTTTTGCATGGCAACCCTAGTCAACTTAGTGAACGCCCACATGATAGCCCTAAATGTCTCGCAATGCCAAGCAGGCTCAAATCAATTACTCATCAGTAGTTGCTCTCCAGAGGACGCCAAGAATCTTCTTCTCTTTGTTTCTGAATTCACCAAGTAGTTGTTGAACAAACAAAGGAGGAACCTTCTCCTCTTGCTATATTATAAGCCAAGGTTGCATGTGGATGTAAAAGAAAACACGTTATCTCTTATTGTAAACCGCGAACTCACCTTCGATTGACACAAAAAATTTATATATACGAAGGCATATAATTAAGAAACAAGAGTTTATATTTACCTTGAACAAAGAAGAATCAAAAGAAAGAGAACATATATAAAAGTATTGTGTTAAATATGTACCCTAAGATTGATGGAGAAGTTTGATGGCCTTCACCAAAACAGGCCTAAACCTTCTCACATTGAGCTTTACGCTTTGCTTCACTAAGAACATCTCACTTATGGCGCCCCACCCTTGCTTGTGGATTGAGTAGGGGTCCCTGAACACAGGGTGTTCTCTAGGGTATTGCTTTATAAGAGTGCTTTCCTCTTCACTTATTCTGTACTCCAAGTACCTCAGTTTCATGCCCATCGATGGCTCTTTGAAGTAAGTCCTACTGATCCAATCCAAGTTGCCCCATGGAACTATCTGAATCAGTACTGCATTTGTGGGAAGGAACACCAGATTGGTCAATCCAGCTCCATGCACGCCCATCATCACGTCGCATGAGTTCACAATGCGCGCGAACTCGGCTACATGGGATCCGGCCTCCATCGCCACCACCTCGTACCCCAGCCTCTCGGCCATCTCAATGATCTTGTCGAGATTTGTAAATCTTCGAGTTCGGCTTCTAGATATGATCAAGAGTCTTGGCTTCTTTTTAAGTTGTTTTGATATCCTCAGAGGTTTGTTCCTATCCAACGAGTAGGTGCTCCTCATGAACTTTGTGAATTCAACCATGGAGTAGTTGTTGGGAGATCTCCAGGGGTCGATGCTTAGTTCTTTGTGGCACACGAGCCCGATGATCACCCGAGGGAAGCAACGGATTTGATCATCGTTATCGAAATCGATGACTTCATAGTTAGAGAGACTTTTGAAGATTGGCAAATACTTTTGAATCCACCATGAGCGCGTGTTGGTGATGAGGAACTGGACTTGTCCATTGAATTGGTATGAAGTGAGGAAAAGAGGCACAAACACATCGGTGAAGTCATGAAAAAAGTTTCCAGTGTAGCCACCAATGGAGAAGACAATGGCTGGAACACTGTGATTCACACTGCAGCGAGGTGCTGCTTCTGATGTCCTTATTGACACTTCCCTGACATTTGACATCGCTTCTCTATCTTGCTTGCGAGCATACGGTCTAATCCGCCACGACTCTTTTCTTGGCGAGTTTTCGAAGACTAACACTGAAGAAGAATTCCCAAGAAGTCTAATATCACCATACATTTCGCAGAGATCCACTCTTGGATCCGAGACATCACATAACGGCTTCTTCTCTGGATTCAATATAGGGGAACATTGTCATTTAAGATGAATGTAAGACTCGCGAACTAGTTGAAATGAGCAATGTCCAAATTGCCAGCTGTGGTCAACTTACCAAATCCTCTCGAATTAATTGTGACTTCTTGAATTGCAGGAGATGAGGTTGTAGAATAATCTTTCAGACGCCTTGTGTCGTTGTTCATGTCAACTCCACTAGATTTTGGCAAATTGGGCATATGTCTCACTTCTGCTGTCCCATTTTTACTTCCTGAAAATGTAAGAAAAGGATGTCAATTTAGAATATATATTGCAGAGTAATTTTTCACCCTCGGCTAATTCAAAAATTCCAAATTAAAAAAAGGAGTAGAACATAAGATTTACCAAAATCTTGAGATGTTAGATGAGCTTTGAACTCTGAAGAATTTGCATGCAACATGATGACATGGTTGTTTTCATGAAGCTTGGGTATTTTCTCAGCATCATTTTGCTCCCTTGATTTGTTCTCCACTGTCATCTTCTCATGTCTTTCATCTTCAAGGTGACAGGAAATTGATCGCCATTAGCGAAAACTAAAGCAATGAAACGAGGACATTTGTAAATCTCATATTGATACCAGCACCTAACTCGCGCGAGCTCACTGAAACTCCAATTGTAGGACCTATTCGAGCTATCGCCGATAACCGGAATCTTACTGCAAAAACCAGTAGAGCAATGAAAACCAAGGACTAAATCCCGGTGCTTCGAAATGATACACAAAATGCCACCTGAAGAACTCACTTGTGGATAATGGAAACCCATCAGGCTTTGTGATTGAAATGTAGACCATGGAGACCATGAAAAAGCACAACACGAGCAACCCGAAACTCAGCTTTTGCGGCTCCACATGACTGAAGGTCCTGAGCAACTTTGTTTCATAGCCCATCGCCTCGCCTTTCGATCTTCTGTGGTACACTTGGCTAGGTGCTGAGCACTAGCTCCATTTATGCACCGAGGCCTGCTCAATTAACAAAGCTTTGTGATGGAGATAGTTGACCAAGTACTACATATGTATCAATCTTGCTTCTTCTTCTTCCACATGTTGGATTTTGCTTGAGATGTGGGATTGGAATCTAGATCCACGATTTCAAGGACTGCAATTTGGTGGAGGCTCCGACTTCATTTAAAGAAATGGAAACAAACACATGCAAGATTTCCTTAAATTGTGGGAAAGACTGAGCGACAGAAAGTTTTTCTGTTCCATTGTTTTCTAAAGAGTTTGGTGAGAAGGACTGGATTCTTTGGCAATGAAGTTGCATGCATGTTCTTGCTCTTTGTTGACTTGTTTGATCACTGGAATGATCATGCCGTTGCCTCTTTATCTAAATGGGCCCAAAAAAATGTTTAGCAATAATTTTGATTATGGGAAACAGTTGGGTGGGGGACAAAGCAAACGTTGATTTTTTGTGATCCAAGCAACCTGATTTATGGCCCAATTTTTTAAAGAAATGTCGGAGTGAATCTGTTGCGCGCTTGATGGATGATCGCAAACACATCAATCTGAAAATTAAATTTGTCTAATGCACACGCACATAAACAGCGAGAGAGAGAGGGAATCAAATATATGGGCCTGTATCAAGCCTGGCCCATTCAAAATACAGTAGGCCCGTTTGCATTTGACCCCCTCTATTTAAAAAAAATACAGCAGTCTCAAATGATCACAAATAAAAGGAAATGACCAATCCAATGCTCTATTCCCTGAAAAAAAGTAAAAAAACAATCCAGTGTATATAGGAAAACAGATAACTATATGATCACGTAATTTATTTCCATTGACGTTTTTTCTTGTGAAAATCGACCGTGTTTCCGGTTTCCCAGAAAGAAAAAAATTTTGAAAACTGAGTGTCACACTGCTGAATCAAATGATAAATAGGATAAAAGAAAAAAAAAGGATAAAACCAGGAATTACTGATGCAGAAGCTCAAGAGCTTTGATCAAAACAGGTCTGAACCTTGAAACATCAAGCTTGACATTTTGCTTGACCAAGTAGGTCTCCCTCAAAGCAAGCCACCCTCGTTTCTTTACCGATAGAGGATCCTTCAACACAGGGTGATCCCTAGGATACTCTTCAATCAAACTACTCTCCTCTTCAGTGATGTCATAATGCAAGTATCTCAGCTTCATGTCCATTGATGGCCTTCCGAAACAGGCGCGAGCAATGCCTTCCAAACCTCCCAAAGGAACTACTTGAATCACCACTGCATTGACAGGAAGGAACACTAGATTCGTAAGCCCAGCTCCATGAACACCCATCAGCACATCAAAGGAGTTCACTGTTTGAGCAACCTCAGTTAAGTTGGAGTTCACATCAGACTCTGCTGCCACTGCTTCAAAACCCAACTCCTCAGCCAGCCGAAAAAGTTCATCTAAATTTGTGAATTTTCGAGACCACTTTCTTGATATGATCATGAGCCTTGGCTTCTTGATCATCTTGCCTTCTAGCATTATTGCGGTTTTTCTGTCGAGCGAGTAAGAGCTTCTTAGCAGCCTTGCAAAATCTAGCATGGAAGACCCTGGCGGAGATCTCAAACGATCAATACTCATTTCTGTGTGGAATTTAAGGCCAACGATGGCATTTGGGTAGCAGAGAATTCTATGATCCTTGTCCAGGTCTATCATCTCATACCGGGTAAGCTGCTTGAGTACATGTTTATACTTGGATATCCACCAGGGTTTCAAGTCAGTGATGAGGAACTGGACTTCTCCGTGGAAATGGTGGGAGGTGAGGAAGAGAGGTATGAGTAAGTCCGTGAAGTCATGGAATGCATTGCCCATGTAGCCGCCGGTGGAGAAGACTATTGCTGGAATGTTCTGAATTAGAGTGCAAGAAGGAGGGTCTTCATGGATACTTGAGGATTTAACCGTCACTTCTCTGATGTAGGACATTCCAGTGTCATCTCCCTTGCGAGGATGCGGCCTGATTCGCCACGAGTGTATCGTTTCTGAAGAGGAAATGATGTGTAGAATGGAGGAAGAGTTGCCATGAATCCGGATATCGCCATTTACTTCACAGATGTCCGTTCTTGGGCTTGAAAAGTCGCATATTGGCTTTCTTTCAGCGGTCGCGTTCAGATCCTTCGGTTCTTTTTATCAAAAGAAAACAAGAATGTTATTAGAGAGTTTTAAATTAGAATGCCATCTACAAACAAGAAAGGATTTGCACAATGTTGAGAATAAACAAAATTTAAACTTGTATCCATGCAAATCAATTCTTTTTCAGGTAGAGAAAATTCTTTCGGTGCGTTCAATACAAAACTTCATGCACTTCCTAAGTGAAACAAACTAAAATTTAGTCATGTTACCAATTTGTTTTGTGGCAATTGCACCTCCGGCCACTGTTATTGCAGCCTCATCGATCGAGAGCGAAGAACTCACTGCAAAGCAGAACATAGTTAAAATGAGGAAAAGAAACACAACTAATTATCAGAAAAAAAAAAACTGTGTAACTAATTGCACTACTTACCTGCAGTGTAAGAGAGCATGTAAGGATTATAGAGCAAGAACAGGGCCAACAAGAACACTAGACCTCCAGCAACAACAGCTAAACCGGTCTTCTGAGACTGGAACCTCTTCAAGCTTTTGATCATCATCTTCCTCTCGAAACCCATTTTCGGTAACTTCACTAGCCTTTGATCTTCCTATTGAATCAAAACTAAGGAAGCTGCCATTCTTTGAAGGCATACCTACTCAAACATAGAATATATATTCCTGTATGACGGATCGTAAAGTTGAACTCTGGAACTAGCCACCCACTTACCCACTTGTTTTCGTTGTCAAAGATTTGGTGCAAACCAGAACAGGGGAAATAGATATCAAACAGAAGAACATGGAAAGTTGTCTTGATGAATTCAGAAATCATACATTGACTCTGAAATTTTACACAAATTCTTAATATTCCACAGAATTTCACCTTCACATGGTTCCAAGATGGCAGATGTTTCTTGTGTCCCAACAGAATTGTTTACTATAGGACAATATTAACTAGAAGTGCGAAGTTCTGAATCACAGAGAAAGGAAGAGACAGAGGGAGAGAGAATCTCACTGAATTATCAAATAAATTAATTAGTGAAGAACAAGGACAGCGCATCAGAAATGCATTGATGATGATATGTAAAATATCTATCAACCTGTATGTTCTCCATTTGAATAAGAATTAGTAAACCTTATAGCATCAAATATATCATGTTCGTGATTATTCTTTTTTTCTGCAGAAGAAGAATAAATATATATATATATATATACGCTTTTGATGTCAAGTATATCATGTTCTTGATGTCAGGATATCACCTCCCCTGCCGCATAGACGCTTGGTATGATATTCATAAAGCTCCCTAGCAATCTCAAGGAGCAGAATAAAAAACAAGGCTTTCCAAAAAATGAAATCAAATAATATTCTCGCCAGCCTAGCTCAGCACAAGTTGAGTCAATACATGATGAATCTATAACAGGAAGAATAAGAAACTCAATATTTTTATATGTATACTTCAATTACCTGGTGATCTCCAGATTTTTTTTTTTCAAAAAAAGAACAAACTGATCTCTAGAGTTGAAAATGCAAACAGTATCTTTTAGGCCCAGAGTGGGCCTATTTCATACCTTAACCTTGTCAAAGTGAAAGTGTTTGGATGACAAATCATAGAATAAGTGTTTCAGTCTGAATCAAATGAAAAGAAAATGATAAATAGGATGAACTACTCATGGAGAAGCTCAAATGCATCAATTTTTTTGTTGAAATTACAACATAAACATCAAATGTATCAGGCTCTGGATTCTCTTCTTGTCTACAGACAATAAAACTCCAATCTCAAAAAAAAATAATAATAATAACGTGAGCTAAAAAAATGTGAGTCGGTACTAGAATCCATAACCAGGAGAACATATTTTGGACAATCAGGGCCCAATTGCTTTCAAGTCAAGGCCCAAATGTTATGGATCGTATGGGCCCAACAAAACAGGATGTGAATAACAGTTTTTATATAGGGATAATTACGTATAAGTTTCTGTAATTAGCTTTAATTACGTATAATATCCGTAATTTTCGGAATTGCCCACACCCCATTTTAGAAAATATTTACCCGATTGTTATTTAATCAAAATTTTTCCAAAAATTTCAATTTTACCTTGGTTATTTTTACAAATACATCCTTAAAAACTTTTTTTAGATTGGGTGCTCTAAAATTCGGTTTTTTACAAATAACACCCCGAAATAACTCCGATTTACAGAAAAATCCTCAAAATTCAGATTTTTGCAAATAAACCCTCGGAAATTATTTCGATTTACACAAAAATCCCCGAAATTCGGATTTTTGCAAATAACACCCTGAAATTATTCCGAATTACAAAAAAATTCCGAAATTTTCTTATAAAACCCTCTCCTTCCTACTTGTAGCCCTAAACCCCAGTTGCGCCACCGCCGCCACTCTGCTCTATCGCTCCCTGCGCAGCTGCTGCCGTCGCTGCCCCGCCGACGAGGAGATTGTCGTCCGGTCGCTGCCCTGCGCCCCCCACGCCATCACTGCTCTGCGCCGCGCACCCCACGCCATCGCCGTCGCCGACGGTGCTCGCCCCTTGCTTTGCCCTCACGCCGTCACTGCCCCACCGGCGAGAACACCGTTGTCCCGTCGCTGCCGTCACTGCCGCCCTCCTTCGTCCTCGGTAAGCCACCACCTCCACCCGCACCGCACGCCCTCGAGCCAACGTCTGCCAGCCACCCGCCGCCGGATAGCCTCGGACCCGTTCCCCACCCGACGGCCTCAGACCCTCTCCTCGCCCGACGGCCTCAGGCCCACTCCCCACCGATGGCCTCGGACCCGCTCCTCGCTCGACGGCCTCGGACCCGCTCCACGCCCGACGGCCTCGGACCCACCCATCGCTCCCGCCCCCGCCCCCAGACGGCCTCCGACTCTCCCCACTTCTCTCCCCGCCCGACGCTTC